>JAHMML010000010.1:475179-1075179 GCA_020341155.1 Eciton burchellii | reverse complement strand
ACTTTCTTCAGAGTAAGAATCAAAATATTGTAACTGTTAATTCGTTTGCCAATTAAAAGCAGATAAAAAGGTAGATTGTTATCTATGACTCTTATCTTTATTTATCACACTATCCCAGAATCGGCATACATAAATATTTGAACAGTATAGTGCGAATTTATCGAAGGCACTTTACACATGCGATACATTGCGCGGAACGTTTAGCAAAACGGCGTTCGGAAACGTTCGCGTCCATTGCAGTTCGCGCTGCTCGCGGAAATTTAGAATCTCAACGCAAACGCGCGCTCGCGAGCCCGCGATAAAATCGAGCCGTCATCTGATCTTATCGCGGGATTGAATCGTACGTAGGCGGAGGAGGGGGAGGGAAGATGCTCGCGTTAATGCGGCGATTGATATTTAAGCCAGTCGGCTCTCAGCTCTCAGCCGGCACCGTAAGAATTATTATCATTGCCGTTTCTCCGTCCTCTCCTTTATCTTTTCTTTCTTTCTTTCTTTTTTTTCCCCTTTTCGAAGCGAACACGCGCGCAATCGAAGCGATCGTTGCAAACGCTGAAAGCAATCTCTCGACGAGACCGACCGTCGAGTGCCATTTCATCGCACGATCGGGAGGCAATGTTCAGTTGCTCATCCGATCGTTTTCACGTCGAGTTGATAGGATGTACGGTTATTGTGTATTTCATAGCAAAGAATGATGAAAACTCTCGCCCACCCTCTCTCTCTCTCTCTCGCTCTATGCCGCGGCGAGAAGAGCGATTCGTAACGCTCATTCATAGCTCCGATTTTTCATTACGTTAATTGTAAACTTCCAACGGAATTGCACTTCGATGAACATCGCATCCCGCATAAATCACCGCTTCATTTGTCGCGAGTGCAAATCATTAAAAGCAAACCGGGAACATTTTCAGCGCGGGGAGAGGATCGAAGGTAATGCTCAAAACAACGGCCGAATGAGAAACCGAACGAGCCAAGTTGCAAGTTCGAGTCACGTCACGCGAGATATCACGAGCTTGAGCTTATAAATCTGACATCAGATCGCTGCCGAGCAGCAAGTGATGACTGCCGAATAAAGTCAATGCGTCGAATCTCCATGAAACGGATTTTTCGGCAAAATCCTGAAATTCTATCGCGGCCTCTTAAATTTTTGTGCATGTATATGTACATACGTGGAGAAGGAAAGGTAATTATAGGTTCCATTTTAATGAAATTTTCTGGCATTAGCAAATTAAAATCGCAACGGTACAGAAAAAACTAGCGCAGCCATCAGGAATGACACGGAAAATCCGCCAAGCCATCCGCATTTTCCTTCCTGGAGAAAGAACTAAGACTAAGAAGAGAGAGAGAGAGCAAAATCTCTTACTGCTATGTTTTTCTTTTCTTCCTTTTTTTTCTCCTAGAAAGCCTATCGGTCGTCATTCAACGAGTCCGGCGAGAGCAAATCTCGTATCGCGCTTATCGGGATGAATTAAGGCATCAATTAATGCGAGCGATTAAAGTAGAATAGAAAGTTGGGCTCGCTCATTTATGACGCAAAATTGTCCGAAACAATTGTTTTGCATTTAATTATTGTTATCGCATAATTGCGGATACGACGAGATAAAGTGATGCGCACGGCACATCCGCGCATAATGACGAACCATTAAAAGCTTTACACGAATAATTCATTCACTACGCTCGATAGCGTACATCATGACATAACGTTGCCGGAAACTCTTACAGACCGCGCTGTCCGTGAATTTTTGCATTTTGAAGTTTTCACGGTGCCTAATATTTTCATTTGACAAATTGCGCTCGTTTCCAGGAAGACGATGTTTAAAAAAGAAAAGTAAGTAAAACCTTATTATCTCGAATAACTGCACGAGAGAGTCTTTATTCTGCCGCGCAACTTTTTGCATTCATTTCCAAGATCGCCACCAAGAAATGATACGCAATAAATTATTATTTTTTAAACAGCTAATCGGAAGAATCGTTATTTTAAAATGATTAGTAACGAAATGAGAAAATTATTTCTTAAAAGATTGCGAATTAGGAAATCATTGGAGTTTATTAAAATAATTTATACTTCTACGCATGCATGTTCTCTCTCTCTCTCTCTCTCTCTCTCTCTCTCTCTCTCTCTCTCTCTCTTTCTTTCTGTCCTAATTATTTCCATATTCTACAAAATTTGGAGCACATTTCAAGTTATAATCCCATTTACCTCTTTTGAATTTCAGAGATCATCCTCGAAGAGGATGATTTCTGTTGTTTTATATAAATAAAATTAAATGAATCGTAACGCTCACCATTAAATTGTTGATAATCGGCACGTTTTCTATGCTCATTCTTCTCAATAATCGATGAAAGATAAGAAAAACAAGATTTTATTGTAAGACGCGCTAACACTTTGCAGGAATTCACCACCAATGAAAGTCAGACTAACCTCACTCACGTAGGCTTAAAGGCTGTGCCGCGCGCATCATTTCTGCGCATCGCGGTCGTCCTTGAACACGAAAACGCCGAATTACGTGTCGCGTTTATCGCCGATGCAACGTGTTTGTACTGTTAAATCACGTATTTTACATGCGTCTGACTCATACGCGTTGATAACGGTAACCGGTGCGTTGATTTCAATGGAAATCCGAACGCACAAAATCGCCATTTTTCATTTAACCTCAATCAGGGGTGTTTCGCTAAATCTCCGTCGCAATTTATGGTAACGCGCGTAACTTCTAGAAATGAAAATATCGTCGGCTGTTGGAGAAGCAGACTCCCCTCTGTTGGGCAGCATTTGCTGCACAAATATAGCATTATAGCATTATAGGGAGATTCAAAAATCGCGATCTGACTAGAAACTACACTACTCGCGCAATATCATTTAGCGAATATTATAAATTCAAGATTGGAATAAAACATGAACGATATCGTAAAGTGCAGTCGAGAGGAAAATGCAATCATTGCGCCAAAAGATGAGCGGCCAAACGAGATCGATTCAAAGTTATCAAGCACGATCTGAGCAATCTTTTGCGATCGATGCGGTAGATATCGCAATTAATGATTAGAATATCGTGCATACGTATTTACATGGCGTTTGAGAATTTTAGATGCATAACCGATGCGATTCGCTTCCGTTTAAAGCAAACGCTTTCCTATGTAGGTTTTTGTATGTGTGTACGCAATGCGTATTATAAATAGATTAATAAATTACTGAAACTATCCAAGAATACGTTTATAACCTTATTGACCGCTCTTTCTCCTCCAACTCCACATCTTGCGAAAAGATTACTATAACTATAATTACCAATTGCATTATTTATAACGAAATGAAAACATTACTACTTTGAAAAATTGCGAATTACAAAATTGTTGAAATTTATTAAAATTATTTATATCCGTACGCGTATATGCTCGCTCTTTCTCTCTTTCTCTCTCTTTCTCTCTCTTTCTCTTTCTGCCCTAATTTCTCCCATATTCTAAGCGCAAATTTGAAGCGCATTTCATAACATAACCTCATTTTCCTTTTACTGTAACTCGAGCCAGTATATAATCCTCGATACAGATGAGCCTCCTGAACAGATTTTCGAATTGCGGAAAGGCGCCGTGATCAGAAACCCAAAAGTTGCAGACGACAAAGGAGAAGAAAAAAAAAAAGAAAAAGAAAGAACACGCGGCAAGTGGGCAATCCGAGTGGGTTTGCCTCGAAGTAAGCTCGGCCCTTGCGAAGCTCACCGCATAAGCCCCCTCGTAATCCGATACACACGACTGTAAGATTACGCGGGCCATCGCGCGCGCGCGTGCATGAGGAATACGTAAGCGGTTTACCTTGCTGACTTAGCGGCCTGAGCCGACTACCGTGCTGTTCTCGTAGCGGCAAATCGGTTAATACAGCCCGCGACAGACGGAAATTCACGTGACGCGACATCTCGCACGCCGCTACGGGGGTGGTTTGCAGTTGTGGCAATTCACAAGAATCTGCCGGATGATTCGATTACGCCTCGCGAGAAAATGGAAAATGGCAACGAATATCCGGCGTTCCTCCATCTCCGAGCGATCCTTCGCGATAATTTCGTCAGTGAAAGGGGATATGCAATCTCTCGCATCGCGCGAGGGGCACAAAGTTCTTCCGCGAGAGTGCAAAGTCGTTCGGCGGAAGCAAATTACGAGAATACATTTTTTCACGGCCAGGATGGACGTTACATAAGAATAGGAGCATTGCAAAAATGGCTAGTACGGCTAATTGCTCGAGTATCGCAACGATAACCCAGAATGATTTACCTTGGAATGCGCGCATATTTTGTTGCGGAAAATTATGCATAATTGCATAATTTTTATGTCGGATAACAGTAATAACGCGCCTCGTTGTAGATTAATAAAACGTTGCGAATTATATCGATACCTCATATCGGAAGAGCGATTCTCCGGATATTAAATATCAAAAATATTCCTCTGTACAATGTACAGTTTATGTGCGTATGTGTGTATGTGTGTGCGTAAAACGTTTCTATTTCGCGCTGTTAACACTATTAATACCTGAAATGTCTCGTTTTTAAATACATGCGAGACGATAACGGACAAAATCCAAATACGGGGAGATTTCCTCAACTGCGAGATTCGTTTTTAATTAAAACGTGGCGGACGTTAACGTAGCGCGCCGCAACGCGAGTCCGACAAAGTGAATTCGCATGAACGCGAAGACAATCAACGGAAGGATGGAAACTTCTTGGCCGTTAATGCGCTGCTCCATCGCGTATGCGCTGGAAACTAAATAGTTCGTTACTTCGTAATACATTGACTCCCTGTTGCGGTACGCCGCTTCCTGCACGCTGTAAAAACAAGTACGAACGGCCGTCCTTCTCGCCGCTATTTCCAAGTTAAGTTCCGCGCCTACATAAAGACTCTCAGCCTCACGAGCGGTGAGGTTGAAGTTATTCTCTCAAAGCGCGAAGATCGGATTTTCTCAAGAGTAATTCCCCTGGAACAATATTTTTCGCGCGCGCGAGATCCGTCACGGAAGTTTCGCATCGTATCTCGAAGGGGTGCGCAACAAAATTTTCAACAATTTTCCACTGGTCTAAGGGGCCGGCAACGCAAATCCGCGAATAAACGTAAAACTTTGCACGTGTCGGCTAATCCTCGCGATATCGTGCGGCTTCTCTTCGATGACGTCATCTCGATGGCGGCATGCCGCCGGGGGTGGATGGGGGAGGGGAACGGGAGGTATTAAATAAATGCCCCTCGTGTTATTTATTTCGCGGAAATTCGCGCGCGGCAGCGAATCACTTCCCTTACTCTTCCCCCTCGGGAGGGGATGGGAGGATCCTATCCTTGAAACGCTGAAAGTTTTTCCTGCCCGCCGCACACCGCGCGATACGATCGGAATAAGAAAAGGGGATGTCGGCCGAGCAAAAACCGCCGGGCGTTTTACAGTGCGTTTTACATGACGCTGCCAAGACAAACGGTATTTCACTGCGCGTATACCGGCGCGGTTATCGCCACGGATGAAGAAATATGGAGAACCACCTCAGGGTTATCGATCCTCCCTCGCGACGAGGGCTGGGGGTCATACTTCGCGCTGAAAAAATCGGCGAAGGGAAAGCTTGATCTGCGCTGCGATACTCGGTCGCGTTCGGAGATGAGGCGCGTAAGTGTAGAAATTGAACCTCGAGGTTCATCAGTTTTACCCTGATCTCCCACCCGCGCAATCCGGGGGTGCATCGTTGTTGCATCTCGCGGGAATTGCTCCTCCGTTATGCAAGCTCGGCGTCGCCCGAGTCTCGCGCACTTGCCTTGAAAAATTTATCAAACTTTATCCCCGTCCGCGATATCCGTCGCGCGGAATTGCACCCCGCATGCTGATCGTGTGGTAACTAACCGCCGGAGCTGCACCCTTACCGGCCATTCTCTCCGGCGTAAATAACCAGAAGCGTGCGACTACAGGTGAATCGTAAGCAAAACCGGATAACCTCCTGCGCTTGCACCTTTTTTGCCCGGTCTGCGATCACGAGGGGTAGCAGATGGGGCGAGGGGGGAGGGGGGAGGGAGGGGGGAAGGGGAGAAAGAAAGAAATCAGGCCGACCCCGACTGCACACGCCGTCTGCACCGCCGCTCTACGGCCGACCATTAAATATTTATGGCGTGCCGGGACGCGCGCGCCGCGCGGGGATGCAGTTATTGGGGAGAAAGATTACGACAACGGGATGCGATCCCGCAAAGCGGCTTGCATCCTAAGGGCGAGACTCCGGCAACCCCAATTACGCCGTTTCTCCGCGCCTGCATTACAGACTACGCGCCGTGAGCCCGTTATAATAATCCGCGGTAATTTAATTATGGAATGGTACCTGTCGGATTTTCGTAGAGCGTAGGACGAACCGGCGCTTTTAATTAAATATCTCGACACTTCTCTCTCGTGAATTCTAAAAATTCCGGGATCCTTATCCCGTGCGAGTTTGTGGAGAGAAAATAGAAAAATTAATTCTCTCTCTCTCGCTCGCTCGCTCGCTCGCTCGCTCGTGTCTACTTGTAAATACCTGGAGTGGCGGAAATATATTCGCCTCGCGAGAGCGCAAAACGCGTGTTTCTCGGTTGGACAATTATAGGAAAGTTGCGTCCTTAGCGATTGTCGGAGCGGCGCGTCCCGCGTCCACGCGCGATGTTTGCGTTTAATTACGAACGTAAATTGAAATGCCACGGGGTATATAACGCGGCGGTTCGCCTTTTCGTTGCGTTTCGACGCGAATCGGATCGATATAATGCTCGCGATGCGTCTCGGCGCCGCATTTGTCTCTCGCGAAGTACCGAAGCTCTCTTTTTTGTGTTTCGTTCGCGTCGACATGCGTGCGAGGCGAAACGGCAACGGGAGAGTTACTTCGTGCGGCATTATTTATTTTATCGCCAGCGCCCGCCAAGAATCGGGGCCACGCAACGCGTTGTCCATGTTATGTTGTGTTTCTTTGGCCGCGTTCCAGTGCACGCGCGTGCCAATTTCGTGACGCGAGGACGCACACGTCCTCCTTGACGCGCGTTATTAGCGAATGCTAATAACGAATGCTAGAAGCGCGAAAACGCGCGGCAACAGGAAAATCGCTGCTCCGATAACAAGGACGCAGCAACGAAGCGAGTGCCGTGCGAGGTATCAGCAATTTCACTGCTTCTCGTACATCCGCCGCTGCGCTTGAGGCACTTGTTTGCAATAAGTAAACAAAAGTGGCGGCTATCTTGAATCTCGCGACGTTCATCGATAAGCGCGCGATCGAATCTCTATTTATATGGCAGATAAACACGCCGTTGCCGTGATGTTGCATCATCGCCATGAAGACGGGGCTTCGTTCTAATGAAAATAACGCTTTAGGATTAGAATAGTCGGCTCAGGCTTCTTTGCCTCGAAGAAATAGAAAGGCTCTTCTGCTTTCGCGACGTTTCGCAGCGACTGCTAATTTTCAGAAGCCATAGAGGGAGAGAGAGAGAGAGAGAGAGAGAGAAAGCTGTTTCGCGTATTATTGAAACTTTCAGAACTATTTCAATCGCGCGAGAGTCCAAGTATTCCGATCCAACGGATACGCTCACGATTTTCAGGGAACGCAGTGAACGGAAAGAATTCGTTCAGGGGTGCACGTGCACTCGCGATGACCGGAAAGCGAGATAGAGCATTATAATACCGGCGAGTGCGACATAGGTATTAGATATAGGCTCCCGCATTCGCGACTTTTATCTCCTCGCAGGGTAACCATCACGGCGTGCATCCGCATCGCCGGCATTATTCATCGAGTGCACATAGTTACATGTGTTTACATTGCATACGCGCCTTAAGCAGTGCAGCGGTGAATATACGAACGCGGTAACAGTCGCACGCGAACCGAATCAACATGAAATCCGAGTGTGTGGCCGATATTTGCTAATAGCTCGCACAACAGTTGCTTTGTTAGTGTCCGCCGTACGTGTAATTACACCGGCAGCAATTTTGTGCCGATTGCTTGCGCAACGATAGATCTGATTATCAAGGGAAAGCCGCAGATCATCGCCAGAAACGGCCGAAATCTTGATCTCGAGTCTTCCTTCGCCAATTAATCGACAAGACCTTCAATTCGCTCCTAACACTCGCCGATGCTCCGCGCGGTGATCCCATCAGCGAGATGAAAGCGAACGCGTTTCAGCGTTACAACGTATTTCCGGCATACGAGTCCTGTCAATGTTGTCAATCAGCCGTCACGAGATAATCACCGATTATTTGGAATGTTTTCCGCCTTGTTCGAGGATCGCGCTCGATCGCCGAATCGCCCTCGGGCCACATAATGCGCTTATCGCCCTAGGAACTGATCAATCGGAAGACAAATTCGATGAATTATTCAAACAACGCCGACTCGCTGTATGCGAGTTATATTTATAAATCATCGCGGCGAATCATCGTGGATTAATCGCGACGCGCGAGAGAGCGAGCGAACGGACCGATCCGAACGGGAAGAGTGGTGTTTTCCCTATGTTAAGAATTCTGATAGACGATTTTCTTAGAATGTTCTCGATATAACAAACATAAATCCAATATGAGTAGCAAGCGAATAAACAGCCCGTCGTTATTGTTGTCGAAAAACAAAAAAAAAAAGAGGAAAAGGGAATTGTTATCGCTCTGCCGTTGCCAAGTAGCGAAGAACAGAGTCAGTGTTTTGCGAGAAGCCAGAGGCAATGGTCGCACTTTTGTTAGAGCAAGTATCTAAAATATTATAACTGTCAATTTGTTTGACCATTAAAGAAGATTGTTTTCCACGACTCTCATCTTTACTGAACACACTCTCCTCGAATCGGCAATAAATAAATATCTAAACGGTGTTACGCGAATTTATCGAAGACGCTGCAACACGCTAGCTTGCTCGAAGCATGATCTAATGGAGTAATTATTAGACGTACAAATTAGTTGCTTGCTTCTTTTGTAAAGTTCCAAATTTATTTATGAAACTGGAACAGCTGCACAACTTGTACAACTCCGACTTGTACAGCGAGTATCCTTTCTGTGTTCGAGCTGAATCTTGATCCAGATAGACGCTGCAGTTCCCCATCTTCAAATTTTTCGCCGGGGCATTCTCTGTCTTTAAGGTCAAAGTCCGTTTACATTAATTTCTGCGTTCTTCTTTGTTAGCTGGAACGCGAGGAGACTGCAATGCCGAATATGCTTATCAAAGGCCGTCATGTATGTATCTCTTTGAGGTTGTGTTACACACTCTACCAGTTGATGCAACATTTTTGAGAACGTGGATGCCAGCAGTGAAGAATTACGGAAGAAACGTGTAAATATTCTAATATAAAACGATCTCCAAGATCAGCGAAAAAGGGAAGCAAGAAATTAATTTGTACAATTAACACATTACAGCATGCCCGAATGACCGTCTCTTGTCTATTGTGATCGCGCGCGGATGAACGTTGATCTCAGAAACAAACGGGACAAACGGAGAAACGAGCGGTATTCATAAAAAGGAAACATAACCGTATATGTCCGTGTCTCTTCCGGTGCATGAAATGCTGTTGCGCACACGAGGGAATTCTAAATCGCCAAGCATCTTTCAAGGATGGATGCACTCATACGCGCGTTCTGCTTCCAAGCTACCATCATCGTGTCCTCCCATTGTGTCCACTTGCGTCGAGTGTCCATTCGCTGGCGAAGGGCTCTCTCGCGTTTTCTCTCGTTCCACCTTTTTACGGTTATTTCGACTCGTCGGCGAGCCACCTAACCCATGATTTACGGCGTACGCTTCGCCTGTATAATCCCGCATAATCTCGCCGGATACGCGCGAGCATCAGCCAGAACCCTCCGTTCCATCCTCTCTTTCTCTCTCTCTCTCTCTGTATATGTGTGTGTGTGTCTGACGACACGGTCGAATTATTACTATCTTCGCGGCTCGCAGTCAAAATTAATTAAGCGTGTAACGTGCCGCGCAAACCCGTGTCGCAAATGAGTACCATACGAGAACCATATGTGTGCCTGTCCGGTGTGCACCGGCGTGGTCGCGAATTATTCAGAATTACGACGGGGCACCGTATGTCGCCGGGAGGACGCAACTAATCGAGAATATCTGCAGGTATCACGCCGAGAAGAAGCGCTCGTCTGATGATCGCCCGTTAAAGCTCGGCAAGGCGAAACGAGGTTCGACTCGATGCAAATTGAAGACCGAACGCGCGATCACGCGCGATGATTCTGACAATGCAGCAGACGAGAAAAGAGTCACGTGAGAACGAGAGGACGGAAGATTACGCCGATAGGAAGATCCGATCGGTCTACCGCTCGCCGGGGATCGCAGGCTTTAATCTTTTATGGAAACGTTGCAAGATTTATTATCGGCGAAAGGAGATCGGCAAACTGCGGGAGTTTCCGAATTTGCGGATAAAGAAAACTACTCGCGCCGCGAGTATGTCGCGCGGCGAGATTATCGCTCCATTCATTCATCATCGCGCCCGATGAATGCGCTGCCCTTAAACGCCGCGCAGCCCTCAGACGAATACAAGGATTCATGGCGCGGTTCCCATGCGCGAATCGCAATTCCCGTGTGAACGGCGATATTCGTTTTTAATCGCCGCACAATATGCGCGGATAACCGATGCTCCAGCGGGAAACTTTAGCGCGTTGGGAGTTGGCGCTTTACATCCAAGTTAAATTGATTGCAGCATTAATCCAACGCCGCGAGATAGATCAATACGCTAGCCAAGGAAGCCAAGTATCTTGTTAAACCGTACTCCGGGACTCCGTGAAGTCCGTTGCTCGTCTTTCAGCACGAATGCGTGCCCTCCGCGCCGTTATTTTCCAGCTCCCAAGAGAGAGAGAGAGAGAGAGAGAAAGTGATTTTAATCCGCTCGTCTTGTTTTCCATTTTCCTGCCCATCGTTTCTGAAAATGCGGCGAAACATTGGCGAAATGGAGCGAAATGCGATGAACGCGTGTTCAGCACGAATGCCAAGAACGTGAGAGACAAGAGAGAGAGAGAGAGAGAGAGAGAGAGAGAGAGAGAGAGAGAGAGAGAGAGAGAGAGAGAGAGAAATGAAAGATAGAACTCGAAAGAGCGAGCGAATTGTAATGGACCGATTCAAGAAAGCGAAAGCGAAGCTGGGCGAATATAATGCATTTAATTAAAGAAAACGATCGCGCAAGAAGCAACGAATACGTTCGTGCGCTACAATGTTGCTCTAAACTCATTCGGGCCGTACAATCCGAATCCGAATTTCCAATCCCTTTTACTACCGATTGGAAATTTCGTTCATTAAGATTGCCGTTTTTTGTCGTCGTTTGTGTTTGCACAGGCTGCCATCTATTCGCAGCTTCCGAACAATGCAACGAAGTAAAAACAATTCATAAAACAGAACACGGCTCTGAAATTTTTCCTACGTAAATTGTTTGGCCCCGCTGTTTGGCCTCATTGATTAAATTCCAAGGATTTATCGGTTCGCGCGCTCGCGCGCGCGATCGGAACAAAAGAGCCCGCGAAAACAAAGCGGGCGCAGGCGGTTTAAACGGCGGAAATCACGCAATCGTGATCGTTTGAGTCTCCGAAGGCCGCCCTCGTAAGGCTTACGAGCGGAGCCTGTGCAGCTTTTCCGCTTTCAGATTTTAGACGAGCGCTCGAATCGATCCGAGCCCTCGAGCAGGACACAGTAAATTGCACGCTGACCGCAGAACTGCGCGATAGTATTTAACGATTCCCGCCCTTTGCATGAAAACTGTCTTTGTGACGCCGGATATTGCGAATCCTTCGTCATGGAAGTTCCTTTCAGCGTTCCATTGTCCTAAGTTGATACTAAAAATCTAACAAATTTCCTAATCCCTCCGTTACATAAAATCGCGTTATTTTAGGCACGGCGATCGAGATGAAGCAAATTTCTGGAAACGCTTTATTCATTCGTCAGCTTGAAATGATCTTAGCGACCAAACAAGTTCTCTCCGTGCCTTCGAAAGTGGACGACAAAATTGAACGAGCTCTTACTCGATCGATCTCTCCTCCTCAGCGTTCTCTCTTTTTCCTCATAATCCGTGTAAAAAAGAAAAAGGAGAGAGAGAGAGAGAGAGAGAGAGAGAGAGAGAGAGAGCATTCATTTCCGCGAACTTGCCGATTACACGCGCCGGCGTGTAAGTACGAATGCGCTTGCGATCTGACCGGAGGCGGGAGATCTGCTTCCTCTGCCGGCGTTTCGCGAAAGTCAGTCAAAGTCAGCCGGAAAATTAGAACTTCGCGGAGGGGGAGGGGGCGAGGGGGAGCCGTGACAAAATAACGCCACGATAAGAGCGCATTCCGCCAGCGCTGGCTGGCCGAACCGCGCTGACACGTCTTTATCCCTCTGTCCCGTTGCCGCCCTTTAACGACGCCGTTCCCTCCCTCGTTCTCGATCTTCTCCCTTCGACGACGCTCGCGGACTCTTCTTTCGGCATGTTCTTTCGTTTTGTAACTCGCGAGCAATCCATCCATCAGGCTCATCAGAGATTAGAGCGGTGTGTTTGCAAGCGCCGGCTTGACTTCTTCACGAGCACTGCTGATTGCTCCGAGATCGATGATTTAAGCGACGGTGAGGGGGAGGGGAGGAAGGGAGGCGCGTGGATGAAATTGGAGCAACAGCTGGAGAAAAGCCCCGACGTGGGTCGAGGGAAGATCGGATCTGAATCCCTCACGGGTCGTTTGCTCTCAAAGTAAAGCCGCTAAACCCGGGATCTTTAAACGCGAAAACGGCAATCCGCGCCAATATCACTCGCTCGCTCGCGGTTATTACGCTTCGGGGGGGGGGGGGATTCCAGATTACGTTACGGGCTCGCGCGATTACCCTACGAGCGATAATGAGCGAGATCGGGAGAGGCAAAGTTCGTACTGCGGAGTCGCTCGAATTTAATGTACGAATGACGTGCCATAATATTTCACTCGCCACGTGCGTGGGGAATTGATCCGACGCATTTTCTGAGAAGGATCCAGGGTGCGTTTAATGGATATTCTCTGCGCATCCCGCTGTCGCGCGTGTTTCATCGATTAGGCGCCTCGCTTCTGAGCTGCAACGCGCGCTGATTCCACGCGAGGAGGAAACGCGCGGCGCGTCTCATTCGAGGCGTCCATTGAGCTCGCAATGTTGAGAGCGCGAGCGGAATACGTAGCGAGGCGGAGGCGTCGGTTTCCACCGCAGCCGGTCTAAAAACGTATGAATATGCTAAGTTGCATGCTTACGCGCCCAGCATTCCGCTTAGGACCCGGCGTGGCCCACTCGGTCGAAAATGACTGTATCATGCATAAGGGTCCACCGAAACGCGACACCTGGGACAGGGTGTCCGTGGAGGGTGCGCGGCATGGCCTTGAGCATTACAAATGTCCCGTATGCAAAGCAGACACTTTGCAAGTGCGCGTTTTACAAGTACAATGAGGCGGTAAGGACGCGCAACGCGATAGAAGGTCGGCTTGCAAGGAGCGCTTCTTTCTTGTGTCCGATTGCCGATGATTACGCAATCGCGCGCATTGGAGGAAACTCGCTACTCTTGGGTGATTCCCCGGGAATGAACACGCGAGGTTGCATTACTCACAAATCGCGTGCAGCTTCGCAAACTCAGAGCGAATGAGGATTTAAGGCGTCCGGACTCGATGGACGATGAAGACGGCTGAAATCATAATCCCGAAGTCGGCATGTGAAGACTCGCCGGTTGGATTTGGATAAAAATGAATGTCCTGCGATTGAGCCTTAACTGTTTGATGATAGCTGCAAAACGCTACAAATAATCCGTTGACGGGTCCATCGTGGATGAGATCCATTCAGTTAGAGATCCGCGACAGAAATGCAGTCTCCTTACACGTTCGTAATGTAAGGAGATCGTGATGGCACTGCATCAGAGCTCTTGTTGGCCATTATTGGCCGTTAGCGTCAATCGATCAAAAGAAGCTGCGTTTTGTAATCGCCGCTAAGATGCCGACTTTCCGCTAATGCGAGCTAGAAGTCCGCCAGCTTCAAACTACTCGATCCACCCGGAAGACAGCCCTCTGTATCTCGATTGTCAATTATTCACGATTCTGATCTAAAAGACGCGGCGAAAATCGCCATCAAAGTCCGAATATGGAGCAATGAAAAGACCTGGACGCGAGTAATTGGGAAATCAGAATCCAAAGTGATCGGAATCAAGCTGCCGAGCAGCCAAGCGTCCTGGAAGACGAAAGAACTATTATCGCTCGACAGCATCCGGGTAGATGTTTTACACGCGGAATCGCGCGATTTCACGTACATCCCCTTGAACGCGATACTCGACGAAGCTGAACGAGCCGCTGGACAGTATGATCGATCAATGGGTAATAGCGGGTTCAACACTTGTTTGCGGAGCAAGTAACGAAGGCAGACCTGGCGCAGACATTCGCGCGCCAAGTTCACTTCAGCGAGCTTCAGCAACTGAAGCGCCGGGCGAATTAGCCGCTACCGCGAACGGTTTCCATGCGAACGACTAAATCATGATGCAGACATGAAATAATCGGAAGGTCCGCGTTCGGACTGCACCGATTCTCGAACGAATCCCTGGTCTTCGACCATTCAGAGGATCTTCTATTTGCGCTGCCATTGTGTTTATTAATTCCCTGGCGTATTCGCAAAGATTGAAGCACTCTATCGCATAACGCGAGGAAACTCGAGGCGCGTAATCTTAGAATGCTGCCGCGTTTCTGTGACCGTGAGATAAATTACGTGCAATTATCGTGTCAGCGACTTAGCGGTTTAGCGAATGGAGGAGCTCGCTGGCCGCCGTAAAATTTAACGAGTATTCCTTGTTTATAGCGACTTTTGAAGGTAAGTCCGGATTGTCGCGTTGGAGGAAGAATATCACAATGCGGCGCGTAGTTGTCGCCGGTTTTGCCGGGAATTTTCAGCGAGCCTCGTCGTGCTCTCGGCGCAAATTATTCGTCTAAAGTTTCAAGAAGATGGCTAGACCGGAGGCTACGCTCCGTGCTCATTAGTAATCGTATACGTTGGCGCGATATTTAATAGCCTCACTTTGCGACTAAATGCTGCAGACACGGAATTGCTCGGACCGAAAGAAATTTACGGCATGCTGTTTCGATTAAACACCCAGACGAGATCTCTAGATCTACCGGAACACAATTAAACGGAATTAATCAGCGAATAAGGAGACTGGAGCGCTCTTGCGAAAGGGACATTTGTTAAATGCTCAATATGAGAGACAGGAACGGACATGGATTTAAGCGCGTGAATGGCGGATTTAGAAATCAAATAAACCTTAAGGTTCACCCTAAAGGTGAACACGTTCTTCCGGCGGTCATCGCATTCGATGGTCGTCGCGAAACAAGTGGATTCAGTATCTCGCGCTCTGTGATGACGCGAAGCCGAAGCCACATTCTGCAGCGATCGCTATATCCGCTTGCCCTTATCGCTTACCCTTCACGCTCCGCGGAAGATTTACATTTCGCAGCAGGCACGCATTTCCATAATTTCACTGACACGTTTCCGCTCCAGACCGCGTGTTTTCGGATTCCGAGATGCGAACGTTTACGAATCATCATTTCCAGTTTCGGGAGCTTCCGTCACGTTGGCATGTATATCTGGACTTTGTCTCCGATCTTGGCAAATGTTGTTCTGAAAATTATCGTTCCTGTCTCTTGAATCATTCGACTCCACAACTCGACGCTTCCTACTTCCCGCGATATTCGACTCGATCGTCTCTGATCTTCCCGATCAAGAATTTCGAGGTCCCGCGCGATTTGCATGGAGCAGCATCCGTCGTATTCTCGATTGCTCTCGCAATTGCGCGATTAATTAATCGCGATCCCGCGATGCGACATTATCGGCGCATCATCCGCGAAGCTTGTGCAGGCGCGAACGAGCGGAGCAGAGGCCGATTAGGTGAAATAAACCCGCCGTCGCAGACTGAGCAAAAGGGAAAGTCAGGGACGATCCCTTAAGCCGCTCGGTAGGAAAAACAGCTTCCCCGAAGAAACTCCGCTGCAAAATTCGCTCCAACTCGCGCCGCAGTTGGTTTTGCGGCCCGCACTTGCGGCGAGCCGCTCGCGCCACTCCCGGAGAGAGAAAGAGGAAGAGAGAGAGAGAGAGAGAGGAGAGAGAGAGAGAGAGAGAGAGAGAGACGGGGGGGATGAAAGGGTTGAAGGGTTGCGAGCACGCGGTCTGGCCGGGACGGCTCGCTAAGAACAGCGGATTTCGAACAAGTACTCGGCCGCTCCAAACCACCGAGCTCGGAAGCTGCGCGTCGTAAGAAGTGCATCCGGGCTGCACGATCCGCGCTTTGCCAACTTTCGCCGCGTCGAGGCCGCTTTGTCCCGCTCCCGAGTTGCCCGATCGATTGTTGAACTTGCAGCTTGAAACGTCCCGCCGCGGATTAGCATACTCTGATTTATCGACGCGCCGATGAAAGTGCGCCCCAAGTTATTTTCGCTGTAAGCCGGAGTTATCTGAATTCTGACCTCTGGCTGGCGATGGAAAACGTCGCCCGACTGCATTGTCAGATCCCGATGCGAATCCCGAATGCAAATCTTGATTAGCGGTTACCACGAGAACGCGTGATTGATCATATTGTCGCTAAGCACGTCGCTAAGGACGCCGATTGCCGCGGCTTTCAGTGCGTTAATCGTTTCGCACTGTATAAGAAACGTGCACAAGAAATGCGTACGTGCAAGAAGGAGCGCCAATTAATTTATCGTAAATTAATATCGATAACTCGGAAAAGCGAGTGCGGACGTCTCTGTTCCCCGAGAATGACTTATTCTTCTTCCGAAAGAAAGGACAAGCGTAAAGTGATCCCGGAATAATGGTAGAGCACATCAACGATTAATCGTGTAATTAAATTATTGCTCTAGAGAATCGTTGACTGCATATCAGACGCGATGGTAGTTAAGCAACTACAAAAGTTACAGTTTCGCACATTTTGCCTACATTCTACCATCGCGTTACGTGCGTCCAAGATATATTTCGTTCGCGTTACGCGAGAACAAGAGTGCAAGGATACAGGGCACGCGTTTCACTTGATGCGATTTTCTTTGCGCGAAGGAACCTCTGAAACTCTCGACAGCGCGAGATGGAATCGCTTTGTCGGTCAAACTTGAGGGACACGGCTGCACTGAGCAGCGGCTACACGACTGCCTTTCTCGACTTCAATCTCAGACGAAACAACCATGACGCGCGTACGTATACGTATGCAAAAAGAGAAGCAAGATCAAAAAGCAAGTAATCCCCGCGAGATTGTATGAAACCCGAAGAGCGAACCGTTAATTTCGCAACACCACCGGATCTAAAGCGCTCGTGAGGAGAACGGTCGTTGTAATTATTCGAGTTTTATCGTTCGCGGATGTCGACGACACGCGAGAGGCAGACGATATATCGCGGTATATCGAGAACGCATACGATAATCCGATTTATCGCGGGACAGAAGCGAATCATGCCTCGATAATCACGCTTCTTTCCTGCGGTCTCTCGGAAAAGTCTTGAATACTTGTCGCTAAGAGGATATACCACGAAGCTTTGGAAAATATCTCTCAACTCGTTAAAGGATTTTTACGCGAGTAGTTAAAACCGCTTTAGAATCCCATCAGGTCGACCTGCCCGCGGAACTTTGCGATATGGAAGTTAGCAGCGAACGACACGAGGTGATCACACGCACTTAAGTGTCCATAAAAACCGATACAATCGCGAACTCTGATCCCCCGTTTAACCCTATCGATAGCTAAAGCTATCGATACGACGCAGCCGGCGAATTCTCGCGCCGGCATTTCGAAAATCCTCCCCCGGGGCTGAATCCGGATGAGTCTGTATTTTCCTGACGCGCGTTGCAAGGATTCGGCCTCGCCGCTCCTCGATTATACTTTATTCATAAATTTATTCCTATTATTTAGATATTCGCAGGCGAACTGCTTTCCTTGCGAGCGAGCGCGACATGGAAGCGAGAAGGACAGGGGCTCTTTGGAGAGGTTTCGCTGTTATCGCGGGGATGATTGCGAGTAACGAGGATCGCCAATCGCATCAACGATTCTCGGTCAAAAATGATCAAACGTTGCCTCCGCGTTGCTTGTTGCTCTTCAACATTGGCATTATGTCCGATTCGTGGACGGCTCGGAATGATGATCGCGCTCGGATTTTATCAATTACCGCGGCGGCGTGTTGGCCGTTAAATCTGCCGACAAGATCAAACATCCCTCGTAAACGGGGAAACAAAACGCCACCGCCATCGGGCGAATGTTTATTGCTCGGTGATCCACCATCCTGTCGTTGATCGCATTGGGATCAAAATCGCCGGTTTCATCTCGGGGAGACGCGCGCGTATGCGTGCGAGCGATCGCGATATTCCCGGAACACGCGCATGTCATTCTTAGTGGTGGCCGCGCTGACGGAGACCGGCCGGAAATTAATAGAAACTGCAATATCCCCGGTAACTCGATATGGAATCCATTCAGGCCGATACAATGGATTGACCTCATCGTGAACCGGCGTCGCACGGGCTCGTCGTTTCCGAAATAGCCGAGCGTTTCCTAACAGGCCGATCTGCACTCTCTCTCTCCCTCTCTCTCTCTCTCTCTCTCTCTCTCTCTCTCTCTCTCTCTCTGTCTTTCTTGCGCGCACTTCCGGATGAAATAAGAGGATTATGTCGAGCATCGCGCGCGCCGCAGCGCGATTCCGCGCGACTACTGACATGGGAGCGGCGAGCAAAACGTCATCTGCTAATGTTCCATGTCGCGATTTTCGGGCCTCGCAATTTTTGAATCGTAAATCGACCGGAGAACGAGAACAAAATCGACGGAGAGCAAAGATACAGGCGCGACAACAGGCAGCAGATTTCGTTTGGCGAGAAAACAGATAAATCTTTGTTCGTGTTTCGATCCAAGATTTCAGCGAGACCGGAATTTTATCATTCCGCGATCCCGCAATTGGAGCGCAATTCGAGGATTCTCTCGATGAAAGATTCGCCTTGCGACCGAAACACATAGTGTTTCGCGGTAAACACTTTCCGAAGTCAGATCCAGCTCGGATACCATCGCTAATTGCTGATCCGAGAAGCTGTCTCGAACGAATCCCGCGGATTTGCGATCATCGAGAGAGGACCACCGAGCTATTACAGCCGTTGTCTGGCAATATCGCCATCAAGATGTTAAATCCAGCAAGCGCATTAGGCTGGCCTTGGCTGGAGGATAAAGGGCGATTATCCATAGAAAAGCCGGCATAGCGGCGCAGTAAAGTTCGACGTCGGGATAACGGCGATGCCGGAACAACTGAATGCTTCGCGAGCGATAGAATAACCAGCAGAGTAATTAACGGAGTAATTAATGAAGTAATTACTGAAACGCGTTGCAGTACGGCGGCGTCATCAGCGTGCGCTATAACGTGGGAACGAGCGGCGCGGGCGGACGCGTTGTAATATCACGGACGAAACGGTAGGGGCAAGAGGAGATGGTCGCCCGTGAACGAGAGGAGAACGGCATCATCCTCGGACGGACTCTCAAGATGGGGATTAATGAATCAGGCCGCGGGGAGGGAGCGGAGAGAAAGCGGGAGAGTCGGAGAGGTGGAAATTTTATGGGCCGCGCGGGTGCAAGTAAAACCGCTAATTGCTCGTAAAAACGTTTAATAATGCCGGAGAAAAACGGGTAACGGGGCCGTCATTATTTGCCATCAGTGTGACGAGGTTCTCGCAAAAAAGAAGGGAGAGAAAGAGAGAGAGAGAGAGAGAGAGAGAGAGAGAGAGAGAGAGAGAGAGAGAGAGAGAGAGAGAGAGAGGGAGAAAGAGAGAGAGAAGGGGGGAGAGTGCCGGAGGAAAATTGAAGCCAGCGGCGATAAAAGTTTATTCCCGTGTGCGATGCAACTCGAGAACGATAGCGTGCCGCCATAATTGACGGGCTCCCGTTTGAACTCGATAACGCGAAGGATGAATGGGTCATAGGTCGCGGGATCGGGCTTTCTCTGTTTTGGCGTCTGAAGCGAAAGGTGTACGATAAATAACGCGTATCTCGGCAGATTTTGACGACCGAGAGACACATCAGCCCGAGCCTTTCTGAAACATTCGCGTATCGCGAATCCGTCTGGAAAATGAAATGATCGCGCGTCTCTCCGATACGTCCGTTAAATTTGAATAACAAAAATAGCGCGGACATGGCACGTTATTGGTAGATAATTTTCGTGTAGCGATTCAGTACGTTCCTTAGCGAATTTGATATAAAACATCGTTGCAACTTCTTTGCAAAATGGTCGCGCGCTTTCTCGCGACTACGCGCAGCCGGAAGATTAATATGTAAATATGAACGGATCTGCGTGCAGGTAGTACGTACGAATTTCCCGGATGCAAATTTCCCTACGCTATAGTATCTCCCCATTTGAGCGAAAATGGACGTGCCTGGCGATTCCCTTTTCGAAACTTCACCTGCTCCAATATTTTCGAAAATTACTTTTGCATACACGGTCGCGGTGCGATCGCGGGCCATGAGCCCGCACAGTTGCATGCATAGAGATGAGCCGTTGCGGAATTTTATAAAATTGCGCTTTCCTTCTCATCGCGTTCCACAAATACACCGTGTCCCGTCGATCACCAAATCGCGCGGGAACTCGCCAAATCGCTCGCAAACGAATCCAACCGCGACGATTACGCCGTTTCGCGAGAAGACGCGTGAAACCAGATCTTGGAGTGGCTAAGCTTGCTTTAGATCTGTCTAATCCACTTGCAAGAAACACGCGGGGTTCGCTTCCGGATCGGGGAGAGCGAGGCTTCGATCTTATCGCAATTCCCACGAGGCGCGTAATCGGCGATAACGTAACATAAACAGCGTGTCACGCGATTCGGTCGCAGGTGACCTGCAGTCATCGATATCGTACATCTAGCAAGCCACACACGCGCGCGCAAGCTCGCGCAGGTGGACGACGGAGATCTTGCATTATGCTAATAATCCGGCCGTACATTACCGGCACAAAGTGCCCATTATGCTCCGGCCATATAATGTTCCATGATTTAATTTCGCAAATTTATCGTCCGGGAGATTAAACGGGCCGAACTTCGGCCGCTCCGTGGGGCTGGCTCCGTGCCCTTCGCCGTATCGTTCGCGTACCTCGCGAGATGAGCGTTGCTCGCGTTCTTGAAGAAGGGTGGGCCTTCTTCGCGCCGCCGCCCTTGCACGTAGGCTCACGTAGGGGCGGTCCGGAATTCCCGTGAGAAAAGGTTCCTCGTTGGGGGAGGAGGGAATAATGCCCTCCTGAGATATCTCGCCGCGACAAATTGCGAGAATTAGATGCGAGGTCCAGCATCCAGAGAACGCGCGAGCCATATTTTTTTGTCGCTTCCCCTGTTCCCTCCCGTCCTTCCCATTGGCCCATCCGCGCAACGGGGTTGATGCGAAGGGTTGACCACGGCGTTTTTCCTCTTCTCGAGTGAGCGAGGATCCCGAAAAGATGTACGGTCGACTAATTGGCTCGTACGATTCATCTCGCGACTGTAAATCCGTTCACTCTCTCGCTAGCACGATGCTTGAATTCTTCATTTCGACGACAGCGTGCCAGAAAATCTCCCCGTCACAGTCTCCCTGCTCTAATGGACCATGTTCCGTCACGTCAACGTCGCGATGACGACGTGAGGCGAAAAATAACTCGCCGGTTCTCCTCTCGCGATTTTAATCTCGCGGCGAAAAATATTATCGCGCGCGCTCCAAGTTTTGGCAAGCGAGCCCGAGTTATCATCCGGCTTAAATTGGCTGCGAAGATTAGCGTCCGTCGTCGTCCATATTTCCGGCGGATGCATCCCACTGATGGTTGGCGCGTTGCGAGCGAACGAATGACTTTATGTTGCTTTCTTACCGTATCGCCGGATACAACTTCGCCGAAAGTCTTGTAAACGGGAGTTGTCTCGTCGGAGAAGGAGCGAAAATTACAACAGCTCGGTCGACCTGATCAGCGATGAATCCCTCGCTAACATCATCCGGGATATTATCGCGCAACTTGGCGGAGATTCAGATTGTTGACCTATTACTGGCTAATGTAGCGCGAAACGAAGTTATCCATGTTATAGCGGAGCGGAGGGGTGTGCAGGGTGTGCAAATATTGACTTAGTACGTTGTTCATAGTGATAGAACGGAATTATTGCCGTAATGTACCGCCGACGAAAATAGCTGGCGATGTGTGATATGAGCCTGACATATTTGCAAATAAGCCCCGAAAGCGCCTTGCGATTACGTAAATTATCTCGGAGAGCCCTCTTGGTTCGTGCGGAAAGCCAGCGTGTACAAAATACGGTTCGTTAGGCGTCAGATTGACGTTAAAGGAGAACGGCGAGCACGAACGAATAAATAAATAACGACCGAAGGCGATAAATTCGCGCGTAAAGTTTACATGTTACCCAAGAAAGCCGCGGCCTTATGATTCCCCGATCTCGCAAGTGCGCCTTGCTTTGCCTAAAATGCCGATTGAACGATACAATGTCGGCTGTGTGCTCCAACAATCTCCGAATCCATTATCCTGCGCTGTTATAAACGCGTTAATTAATACATTATTCAACAAACTTGCAGCAAGGAGAAGTATCAAGCGACATCGGGGCGACATTAGGACCACTTGATCAATTTGTTAAGTGAACATTTATATATATTTATATATCGAAATGCCGATGTGTTTAATGAGTTCTGCGAATTGAGTATTCGAAATTTGTTCAATGCTAATGAGCAACAACGAACAGTTCGCTCAATTGAATGATGCGGGATTAGAGGCAGAAGATTGCTTTAACGAGCTATCGAACAGGCTCGTCTCACGTGATCCGATTCGATATTTTGGTATTCGATGATCTAATGACTTTTCTCTCGACTACTTTTCTCGATCACGGCGATCCGAGAGTCGAGCTCGAATGAAATACCAGACTTGAGTGTCACAATGTTACTCTTGCGTAAGGAATAACATCAGGCCGAGCGGTAGCTTTGACGTATACACGCGCCTCGTGGAGAGGATTTTTACGGGAAACCAGATTTCAGAAATTTTTCTGGCAAGAGAAACCAGTATGTGAACCGGTTTCTTGCTGCGCTACTGAGGATATCCTTAGCAGCATGCGCTGAAAGGATAACTCGAGATACATGCATATAGACATGCTCGATACGTAAGCCGGAAAACGCATTGTGCAGCGTGGAACAAAATATTGTCTGTCGTCGTCAGCAGCACAAAGCAATCAATGAAAACTCTCGCAATAATCTCGATATCGCTTCGTCAGTTTTCGTTAGCTCGTTCTCCAGATCTCGGGGAAAATCATCCACGATAGCTTGCTTCTAATTCGACAAGATATCTGACAATCAGTTAAGCGGAATCGAGACACCCGAGCAGCAACAAATCACTCAATCTCTGATCGAGAATCTTTCCGCGAAGTCTTCCGTTCGCCAAACTCGCGTCTCGCGAAAAGATAAAAGCAGCGGCGAGCACATCATCGCGCCGGCTCGCGATCGATCGAACTCCTCTTTAGCCGGCCAACTGGCCAGAGAGAGAGAGAGAGAAAGCGAGAGAGAGAGAGAGAGAGAGAGAGAGAGAGAGAGCACAGAGCAGCATCTTCGGACGTCCCGGTCTCCAGCGGCATGCCGCTATCGATTGTTCTGCGTCGGTCGTCGTTGTTCCGCGCTACCGCGGCGGCGTCGTAACAGGCGTGCGCCACGCCGTGCCGCCGCAAACACACCCTAAATACGCAAACGGGGCCCGTACAACCCCCATCGGCGGGACGGGTCGCGGATATTGTATGGGCGATGCCGCAACAAACCGTTTGCGCGCCGCTCGCATTCCTCGAGCGAGCGTGAGCGCGATTATCCGCTCGCAAGCAGGAGAATCGGCATCTCCGAGAGGAACGATGAAGTGTCGACTCGCATCGCTCTCAAGACGCAAACCGGAAATCGAGACTCGATTAATAGCAAAGGCTAGGAGATAACGGTCGATCGTCGTACGCGGACACGCGAGTCTCACGTGCGGCGTTAAATACCTTCGTCTTCGCCGTGGAAGAAGAGAGAGAGGGAGAAGTCGCGCTTCGATCTTGCCTCTGATGTAATTCCACGAGCAGGTCAAAGCCTTCACTCTGGAGAACAGGAAGATGCGCGATGCTGTTGGATTTCTTGGGAACGTTACGATACGCTACAGATACAACACGGACACTTGCTTTGATCATGCCGGTTCCAGTTAGTTTTCGGGCATTCCGAGCCATGTCGAACCACATGGCGACTCGATAATCCTCTGCTTCTACCTCCCGATGCATTTAATACTTCTCTCCGTCTCTTCTCGCAGCACAGTCTTCTGTAGTCTCGTTCCCACGGCGATTCTACTTTTCCCTTCTCGATTTCCGTTCAGCGGCGTCCGACTTCCTTCGCCGAAACTCATTTCGCGGGGACTATTATCTCAAACGGCGACATATTGATTTCTGACAGTTGATATTTACTGTTAAAGCATTCCCAGGGTGGCTCCCTTGCTGAGGTATCCGAGATAAAACGGGATGGAACTGGAGATCGAGCGGATCAAATCCAAGCTCATTTCCAAGCTCATTTCCGATATTATCCAACGGGCGTAAGAAGCATTCGACGAATCTCCGATCACGCAGAAGCATTAACGAAACACTGATTCCTGATTCGCGCGCTCGATACGCGAAGAGCCGCCATGGAATCTTCCGCCCGCAGTATTAACGCGCGGGAAATTTCTATCGAAACACGCGAACGCGGTTCGCGAGATTACGCGGATACGCCGCCAGCAGTGTCAGCACTTGACTTTTCCGTGACACGCTATCCGTACACAGGCCGAGCGGAAATTGCGCTACCGGCAGGTCTAAGGCTCCGCGGGGGAGCGCGGGATGTTTTAAGAGAAGTGAAGGAAATTCTTGGATTCCGCAGGCCTGCGCCTGCAGGGTCCAATTTGTTCCGTAAGAATCGCCGTTTCGTTCAGGCGTCGTGGATAACATTAGCTGCGCGTTTCAACTTGAACTTGCAAGCCGAGGCAAGCTGCAGACTTGTCTCTCGCTGCCGATTGTGTGAGGAACACAATACCGCGCGGCGGAATAATGTTTACAAATGTTTACAAATGCCGATTCACAACGAGGATTTTTCTTTTCCTTTTTTTTTTTCTTTCAGCAAGAGAAGGCGCACGAGTGCGCGAATAAATTATGCATTTTCATGAAGATGCATTCGTGCCGCAGCAACTTTCGACCGGCTTGTAATGGTAAACGGATGCCAAAGGTTTGCAATCGCTCGATCTCGTTGCTTCGTATCGTCGAAGACCGCAAATCCGTGATCGTCACTCGGCATCGTTGATCGATCCGGAACTTTATCGTAGGCATGGCCCTAATTGCGAATCTGGGTATAATTAATCGAGCATAAATAATTATGTATTTCATATTTGCGATCTACGTATAAATATTACAGCGAATGTGCCTGTGCGCGGAGTATGGGTTAATAATTAATGATTCGCGCCTCTCGTTAATCCATCATCGCTTGCAAAATGGTTGCCGGAGAATCGGTGCGCGTTTCGCGCGTTTCGTTCTGCTACGAGTGCAATTATAAATCCCAAAATTCAAACGCGGCTCACAGCGCGGCCCGGAAACTCCCGCGGACTCCATCGAGGTTTCGTATTTTCCCCTAACGATTTTATTTCATCGCCACTCGCGTAACTTGGAGCTCGCATCTCTCTAACGCGCGGCCGCGTTTACGGAAAAGCGCCGATAAACGGGACAAAGGGAGGGAGAGTACACTTTTCACAGCCGTTTTCCAACGGCCGTTTCATGGTCCTCTTTAGAAGCACAATCCCAAATCGGCACGTCGCCGCGCGCCTCATTCATCAGCAAGTTACGTCGCCCGCGACATTCCCTCTTTTTTTTCTTTTTCCTTTTTTTCTTTTCTCGCAGGATTCCAAAGGATCGCCCGGGCTATCCGCGCTAGTTGATGATAAAAGCGACCCCCTCTGAATTCTCGTCTAGTACCCCGATTTCGTGTCGTCCGATGCAGCTGCCGGGTGCTTAAAGTGCACTCTGGTGATATTCAGGAGAGACGGGACGCCTCGTCAGGCCTGAATGAAAACGAGTTGAATCTTCTTTTCGCGGAGCATGTTCGCGGAGAGCGTAGATCTGCACGGAACGGCGCATGCGCATCGATTCGTTCCGACACGCACAAATTGGGTTTCCCTAAGCTCGACCTAATTCAATCAGCGCGAAGTCTACGGCCGAATCGACTCGCGCTCGCAAGATTTAGCGTCGTCCTGTCCGATCTCGCTGAATCCCAATCTGGACCACTGACGAAGCTGGAACAGAGTTCCGTTCCGGTGCGATGCATTCCGTCGTGGCAGCGGTGGAAACAATTAAGGGAACAACGCTTCGACAACGACGTCAGCTTAGCCTCGGACCAAGCCAAGCGCCAGCATTGAAATTATAACAACGAAATCTCATTTCGTGTTGTGCAAAATAAACCGCTCGTCGATCATAGAAAATGAGTGTCGCGAGTTGCGAGGATCGATTCGCGAATTAAGCATTCCGCCATCGTAACCGGGAGATTCCCACGAAGAGCAGATAGCAGCGAATCGTTCTTTTCGCTTAATCGGAATTTACGCTAATCGCTCCCCGAGCAAGCGGCAAGGGAGGAGGGAAAGTCGCGCGATGAGGAATCGAGCGAGAGGAGGCGAGAAACGAGGATGAAGCGAAGGAACGCTAGACGGGAAGGATCAGGGACGTAGAAAAACAAATGGGGACGAGAACAGAGAAGAATGGAGGAAATGAGAGAAAAGTGCGAGCGCATGTTGGAAAAAACGCAAAGCCAAAGGAAGAAGACTCACGGTAGCGAATGAGAAAAGAAAGAGCACGAAGCGGACAACTGCAGATGCTCGACTGCATAGAGAATAGTTATCCGGCGTGATATGGCGCCATTAACGGTCGCCGCGACGAAAGAATTTATTTCTCGGATATCTCGTAGTTTTTAAAAACGACAGCGACTCGGCGGACAACGAACGCTATGAATAGTCAGGCATGGAGAGATTCGTCTCGGTTTTAAGACTCGCTGCTGATTAAGCAGCGTCCTCAGCGTTAAATAACGAAGAGAAGATCTCAAAACGGCTGGAATTGTCTTAATTGTTTTACACCCGTGTAGACGACGATGGCTGGATTCACGCGCGATTGCTTATTGCCGACTCTGGATACTCGAAATATCGTCGGACGAAATGCAAAAAATCACCGAGACTCATTGTTCGTTATCGCGACGACAACGAGTTATTGACGAATATAAATTAACCGTACAAATGCTTGCCATCTCGGTTTGTAATGACCGTTCTCGCATTTACATCGGTATCAATTTTCGGTCAATGTTCACATTTTCTCTTTGGACGTTAAATGGCATAAGCAACATTTGTAAACGGCGCATTCGGTCGCCTTATTTGATGAAGCCCTCGAAATTACTCATTCATCGCGTGCAACAGCACGGACAAGCTGACGGTAATTGTGGCGGCGGGATACCTGTGACAAGCCGATCTTCTCAGATCAGTCGTTCTCTGTCGAGCGATCGCCGTCTGTCGGCGACTAATAATCCCCGACAGATGGATAAGGTGGCTGCGGTCCATGTCCGCGATTACGCACGATCAGTCATGCTCGCACGAAACTCGTCGTCGAGGATTCGTATTTGGCTGTGACGTTGAATATTGTTGAACATTGCTGACGTAATTAGAGTCTCGCTGTTGCGTGACGAAAATCCAGACTGACAAGCATGCGACAGCATGCACAGCGTTCCGATTTTCTGGCTGTGAGGATAGACATGCGTTTCAATATCGCGGAGCAGCCGTGGTTCTGCTCTTCGCGCGTGTTCTTTCTTGAAAATATTGTAAACCACTGCGAGAGTGTCTTCTCTGACACGAGTGAAGTATCTCGATCTAGACAAAATTTTACGTTAAACCGCCGTTAAAGTGCCAACGACGTAATTCCTTCGCGTTCGCAAACGATAATAAATGATTCATCAAGTACTCCATCGGGCTAAGAGATCAGCTAAAAGCTAGCCCGCGCATGAATTCCGAAAACGCGTCAACGCAAAATCTTAAATTTCATCGTAGACTCGTATCGGCGATTGTCAGTTCGCTTATCGCGAAAGAAACGCGCGTGGAATTTATCGAGTATCATCTGTCAAAGTATTTTACTGACGGCGCGTTTTACCATCGAATAAATTTCTAAACCGTAAAATAAATCAAGGACACCGCGTATGTGCGAGTGCAGGCATGCGAAAGTATATCGAGCGTAAAAAGATAAATTCACAACCGATTTAAAGAGTTAATACAACGGAGCACGTGGATCAATTTACGAGCGGATTTATTAATCGACGAAACATTGTGATCAAATGTGAAATGTTTCATGTGATTACGCATTTAATTGCTGGAAACGTTATAATATTAAAAATCCGGCTGCGCGCGATTAATGTTTAATGCCAGTGTAACGATAATTCCGAATAGAAGAAAGACGTAACAAGCATGAATATCGCCAATTTTGGGGCATTGATATCGATTTTAGGAATTCAACTCTAAAAACAGAAATGCAAGGCTTATAAAAAGTTACGCCACTCGCTTAATCGAGAATCGGACGACAAGCGCGATGGAAAGAATTCTGCCGCTCCGAATAAAATCACATGGCGCCTGCATTCAGAGTCATTCGAGAGTCGAACGCATCTCATTATCTATACGATTAAGCTAATTGTTGAATTAAGTACCATTTAATCAGCGACATATTGTACAGAATGTAGTTGCATAAAACCGAGTCCCTGTGTCTCTTTCTCTTTCTCTCTCTGTGCTTCGATCTCAATTTAAATCATTACATCATCGATGTGTTGCGCAGTTTACGTGCGTTCGCCTCGATTGTTCGCATCACGCAATTAACTTAGAAGCGCAACATTTATCCGGAGATCTCGAAATCCGCCCTAATCCGCCGTAAAATCCAACTGGAACGTTTAATTATATAACTGGCTTATGCCAGAAGTACCTATACGTTTTGCGTGTAGCTTATGTTGCCGTATGCGTGTATGTACCTGTACAATTAAGTTACGCTATGGGAGAGAGAGAGAGAGAGAGAGAGAGAGAGAGAGAGAGAGAGAGAGGCAATAAGGGCAACTCGTAATCCTCGTCCTAAGTGTTCCGGCGGCTCTTTCCAGCCCGAATCTGGTGTATCCGGTCGCAAAACATCGCATTTCAATTATGGCAGCGTTACTGTATAATCGGCAAAAGTAGAGAAATTATACGCACAACGAGCCGAGATTCCTCGTTTGGTCGAAACGTTTCTCGTGCCGAAACAGCCGAAACTGAAACCCGAAACAGCAAAGTGTACAGTTGCGGCGAGTTCAATTTTCATTGTTATGGATACTGAAAAATCTCTGCATTAATAAAAACGATAGGAATATTGGAGCGAAATATTTGATACGCCGCATATGAATTCTTTTTTTTGTCGGAGATATATATATATATATATATATATATATATATATATATATATATAGATTTCAGCGACACGTGCAATTCGTGTAATCGATACTCTGCTGTATCAATGAAAGGCGAAAGTTTATGCGTGCGACGCATCGCGAAAGTGAATTAGAAACTTCCGAGTTAGCCGATTTTACACACAGCGGCGGCTTTCTCTCTGTCGGCAGCGAATAATGCTGAGCATAGACGGAAAGTCGCGCGTGAAATTCGCGAATTCGAATTGGCATTCTAACGACCGCGATGTTCGTCTCGCAAGAACGCCCGGGTTAGACATCGGTCAGCCGCATCAATCCGGCCAATAAACACGGCAGGATCGAAAGTGCCGTCAGGGTAGCGAGCAAGCCGCGTCCGACAAAGCAGAGAAACGGCAAACCAGACGCGAAGAAGACAGAGCGAAGCTCCAGGAACGACACGAACGTTTATAAAGGTGACCATACGGTAATTATACCGCGATTGTATGAATATACAGCGCGCATCACGTAGGAAACAATGACTGACCATCGCGGTGTGCCCGGACACACAAAACTCATCTCGATTTCGGCAAGCGTTACCGCAACTGCGCGTTTCATCTGGCCAGCGTAATTCGGTGATGACTGATGACTCGACGGTCCGCTCGATGACGGCTCCGCGATTTTTATCGGGAGAGAGACAGAGATAGAAGCGAATACGGAATCGATCCCGAGAGCGATCGCTCGCGCGATCATGAATTCCCGAATTCGAATCCAACTCCATGAACTGTCGACCGCGTTATCGCGGCATGAGAAGCGCGTAACATTTTCGCGATTGACCCCGCCGCGGCGAGGCTCCTTTGCTTGGTAAATGATAAGGAAGGCCCGCTGTACGCCGATGATAATCAAAGTAACGATTCCAGAGTCATCAGAGAGCGCGATAACGAAGCTGCAGCGCGTTTGAGGAACGTCGTGCATACTGGGGACGCGAGATCTTGTCTAGCTTGAACATCCCTCGCACACTCAAGATCATTACGGCGAGAACACGTGCACCATCAAACAGCGGATCTCGACGAACGGATACCACGATGGAGAGACGGGCGACAATGGATTCGAGCTGGAGCTCTTTGAAGCGAACGTCGCAAAATCACCCGTGCATCGATTCCGCGTTAAACCTGTAGATGCGCGCGAAAGAAATGGAAACGCGGCGTACAGCAGGCTCGTTTCGGGGATGCAAGCGCGAACGCGTAAGAATTCCGAGGACTCCCATTTGATTCTTGCGCCGGATAATAATGATAATAAAACGATGGGAAATCTGCTTCTCGCATTCAAATGAATTCCGCGTTGCGCGATTCGGATTTGATTCTTTCGAGTGGCAAAGTTACGTTTTATGTCTCCAGATTTCTATCTTCCTCTCTTCTTGCTCTCCTCTCCTCTCCTCGCTGGCCTCTGTCCTCAAATAATTGTCCCGTTCACCTGCGAGCGCCATAAAGTTGCCAAGCGAGACCCAGATCGATGTTGGTTTTCAGCGTTGCGGACAGACAGCAATTACATGTGTACCGGCTTATCGACCGCCATAATTACGCGCGAGTGAGTGGTTCGCGAAGCGTAATGACTGCCTCCCTTATCGTTCTTGCCGTTTCTTACGACGTGACAGCGTCTCCCCAGCAGACGTCCGAGGAAGGGCAGCTCCCACCCCCGAAATGATTTATACTCGCCGTTAACGGGGGAAAGAATTACGAGCATTCCTCCGGTAATCTACGCCGGGGAAACGGACGGGCATCGCGACGTGACTAAGCACGCGTAAAGACAATTAAGAGAACCGCCGTAAAGAGGAAAAATGAACGAAAGGCAGCGGGGATAAAAAGGAAAACGCTGCGACCGACAAGGATGAGAATTCGTGAATCGACCGCTCGATCTCGCATTAATCCGATCAGCTTTGCGCGCGCCACGAAGCAAACGAAGACGGTCGCGCTTGCTTCGGAGACAAAATTAAGAAGTTTCGTTCCGCTTCGAGCTCGAAGCGCTTGATGACGCTTGAGCGTCGATTAAGACAATCAGAGATCTCTTCGCGAGATGAGATTCGGATAAGAGATTTTCGTTGGCCTTGTCATCCTTTCCGTTCTGTCGTCGACGATCGGAACGTAATTACACGCGAAATTTCGCGCTCATTCAGATGCCGGCGATACGACGCGCATATAAATGCACGCAAATAATCAGTATCCGAATTTCCGAATGCAGTGACGGTAAAACCGCGTGCAGCCGCCGATAATGCGTATTTTGATCGTGCAACTGAGTATTATTATTATCGAACCGCAATTATCATCATGCGCGATAAATGTCTGCGAATTTGGAAACGCGCCTCATAAGAACGCTATTTGAAATCGGGATAATGATGGACCGCGCGCGCGAAGAACAAACGCGCCGAAACGCAAACACATCCACTGACGGATTGCCTGATTTGGATCGTCGTCGACCATCCGTCAACGATCGTTGAAAGCACCTCGCTCGATTATTACATAGCCTCATCATTCCGTTTGTAAACAGACTCGTCGCAAGACCGATCTCTCGAGGCAACCCGGAATTCGCGAAAGCGCGAATGCGCAGAGTTTGTCGCAGGAGCGATTCGAGTGGAAGCAATCGTTCCTCGATAGTGATTTACCGAGGCGAATACTAACGAGATCGGTTACGTGACTCAAATTAACGAGCGAATTAATTAGCGCCGCGTCCGCGATCTCGCGGCGATGATTTTCGCGTTAGCCCGCGCTCGCGCGCTCGATCTAATACCTTCGCGGGTAATCGACGAACCTATCGATTCGTAAGACCCTTCGTTCTCCGTTCGTGGCCTCTCAAAGCCCCCTCGCGGTCCCTCATTAGCCCGCACTAATTATTTCGTCGTGCGGTACACCTGCACGCGCTGGATATTGTCGCGGAAATTTGCCGGCGCAATCTCGAACGCGCCTCAGGTAGCCAGAAACGCGAATCTCCGGCAGGTTCTTGCTCACTCTCTCTCCCTCTCCCTCTCTCTCTCTCTCTCTCTCTCTCTCTCTCTCTCTCTCTCTCTGTTTTCCGTGATCGCGTGTTCGCGAGATGAAATGGATGTATTAGCACGCACTCTATAATTCCGTGCAAACACTTAATTTGATAATGACATTATGCACTTATGTAATTACATTAAGGCAGAGACTCCGGCCTTAATTTGATTTCAGCTTCAACTTCGGCTCCAGGATCAAAAGTTAACGAACTGTTGCCCGACGTAGTTTGCAGCAGCTCTCTAGTCTCTCTATTATCGGCTAATGCGCATTCTTTGATGAAACAGGCGCCGCGGCGCGATTTCATGTAGTCTAACGTGCATATTAATTACTTGTGTAAAATTTACGTGGAATTCGCCGTTGTTTGCGTCGTGCCATTTTTATCTGCTCGCATGCACCTGCACGTGTCGCGTCTGCTTTATCTCGACGCGTTGATAATAATTTAATGCGCTTACAAGCGAAGACAAGACAACCGTGCGCGTCGCTTTATCTGTTTTCACTTTTTCTTTTTTCTTTCATACATTCATACCGAAATTCTTGCTCGCGTTTTGTGCAAACTTTCTCTGAACGGCATGCAGCGCGAATGTAATTCCGTTCGGTTTCTCTCATAATACACGCTCTTTATGCTCGAAGAATATGCGAATATACGCAATATGTTCTCCTTGAAAGGGAACCGGTGCCATTCTCCTGCCACATGTGTGTGCATAAGAGAGAGAGAGAGAGAGAGAGAGAGAGAGAGAGAGAGAGAGTCTCGTTATTGTGCGAGACTCGTTGAAGCGTCGTAGCTTCGAATTTAACCATCTAATCGCAGGGGCGCGCTCAACAGTTGCAACATTCGTCTATGTCGTGCTCCTAATTAACATCGGCACAGACAAATCGATTAAACTCGAATAACTGCTCGGTGGGATTTATTCAGCGCGAAACAGTACGCGCTGATTGCGGTCGAGCGCGAGGCGCGGATGCGCGCGTGCTCCCGCGTGGCATTGCTCGCAATCGCCGGTAACGAGTCGCTTCCTCGTGCTGCAAAGAAACGCGGACTCGCCTCCGGGTCCACCGGGCATCCCTCTTCTTCGTCGTTGAAAATGGCGAGGAGAAGGAGAGCAGAGGATGTCTCCTGATTCCGCGCGAGGCCTCCGCGGTTTAAGCCGATTCGACGCGAGAGCGACTCTCGGCGATTCCCCCGCATTACGCGCTCCAATTTAACTTTAGTCCGGGCGAATAAATATGCGCTATTTAATTGGTTATTCAATAATAAAATTTCCGGCCGTAGTATCCGCACGGCATCCATAATTCATCAAAATTTAAAGCCGGCATTCCCCGGCGCGGCCCGGGAGACGCCGCTGGGACGCGGCTTATGGCCGTTACAATGTCGGGATATGAAGAGAATTTCAACGTTCCGGCACCGGATTATATTCAGGAACGTTGTTTTGCGGCGGCACGCACCTGCGCGGGCTCGCCGCGAGCGAGTCAGAAGTGGAATTCAATTAAATGTTTTTCGGATTACATCGTTCGTCGGGCTCTGCCTTCCCGGACGTATCAGAATCCCCGACATGCGTAAAGTTACTTTTGTCGGGGATTAAATCGGCTCGAATATTTTCATCGGTTACTCGTCTCTTTCTCTCTYTCTCTCTCTCTCTCTCTCTCTCTCTCTCTCTCTCTCTCTCTCTCTCTCTCTCTCTCGTCTCTTTGCTTCTTTCCTCTCTCCTCTGTCCGCGCGTCCGCGTCATATTTTACAGAGAAGGTCGAAATGCAGACAGAAATTCAGACGCTCCGCGACACGCGCGGAGAAAAAGCCAGAGGAAGTCCGGATGTCCCGCGCAGGAAATTTCAGAGGTGATTAATACGCTCGACGAAAGGCCGGTGAAGACTCGACGCGAACGATCGCGCGGAAATCTCGCATAGAATTCCAGAGAATGTACGCAAAACTTTGCGAGCCGCGTCCTCGGCGGTCTCCGAAAGATTTGAAAAGTGCCGCGGAATGTGAGCCTCCGCGATAGGTCCAGCTCGTAATCTCGCTTTGCGATACCGCAGTTTTCGATCCATCGAGCGATTTGGGCGATTTCACATGTTGCGCGTTCCTCGTTCAGTCGTTCTTGCACACTGAACAATCGAAGCCGAAGAATCGCGAAGCGTGCATTGCAGCGATTCTAATTATTAGTTTGAGAATTTTTTTCCGATCCCTTCCGCTCAGCCGATCAACGTCATTTCCCTTTGCCTCTCTCCTGTTTCTTTTTCCGTTTTTTCAAGTTCGAAGTTTTCCCGCGTTCGCTCGTTTTAATTAGCCGCCTCCGGGGTTCCGACGAAATCCAAGAACTGGAACGCTCAACCGCGCCGCAACGGGACAAACTCGGCCATCGACGGCTTAATTAAACGAACCAATCTGCATGCTTTCCGACGTGATACGTTATCGGCATACGCCGAAAAGAACTCGCAAATCATGGCACTTGACTCGCGACTTCGCAACGTCGCGACTTCCGCTGCTGCGGAATTCCGGAGTTTAAGCGAATAAATCCCAGCGATTACTTATCGCGCGCTATCGTTACGCCGTCTATTGTTATGGCTGCGGAAAACTTGAAGCAGGCGCGAAACGGTCTCGAAACGTGGCTCGATTAAGAAACGAGCTCGCAAGCTCGCCGAAGAGAATCACGAGTATTTCCGATCGCGGGCTACTTTATCGACCAGCGTGATAACTTCAGAGTGGCCGGATTCTGGAGATTTCCGAGAACGAGCCACACGATCGCGAGAAATAGAGTGAAAAATGTAGAATCGGTTGCGTGCTGTCTCTTCCCGGTCGAGATAGAAGAATCAGTCCCATCAGCTTTGGGGACCGCCGTTAAAAGTGGCCGCGATATTTTCGAGCAAGATTCCTCGCAGTCGAGGAATAAACGTATCCTTTCCCGAAAAGGGCAAACAAAGCGAGCTGCATCGGGGATAAACTCACGTGGCATAAAGTATCGTTAACGCGCCTTCGATGATTCGCGCAACACCGTTTATATATTTATTTATTGCCGGTCCGCGAGAGTGTTCAGTAAAGGTGAGAGAAAACAACTTTCTTTATCGTCAAATGACTTAACGGTTACAATATCAGGATACTCGCGCTCAGTAACGAACGTGCGACCGTTGCTTCTGACTTCTTGCAAGTACTGAAAACACTAATCTTTCGACGCTTGTTACCAAGCGATAACGATTTTCCTTCGTTTCGACAACAGTTGCGATTTAATCCATTGGCTTTGTGACTCATATTCGAGATAAGCTTCAATATAAGCTGTTTATATCGAAAACATTCCAAAACCCAAGACAACACATGTAAAATCCTTAACAGTGTGTAGCTCTCTCACTCCGTGCACTCCGTGCACCGTATTTATATTCTTGCTTTATTATCAGTAAAAACTAAATCCAGCAGTAAAATTCAACAATGAATTTTAATCGACAAGAGCGGTCTTCCGCGTTAAGCGAATCGCGCGGAGAAGGAACGGAAGCCAGGATTCTGGCAGCTTAATAATACTTTCCCTCGCTCAAAGAGATAATTACGAGGAAATCATTATTGTTCGTTACAAAGAAGTCGCGGGAGACCGGGAAATCAGTTTTGGCAAGAGCGCGACGTACAATCGCGCGAGAGTCTGGAAGATGAAAGAATGTAAAAAAAACTCAATTCCAGAGATTAGCCCCTCGCGAATGTACTTCCCTTGAAAATGCAAGATTGCCTCGGACGCCGAGCGTGGCGACGCGAAAAACCGCGAGTCGAGAAAGGAATCAGAAAGCCGTCTGGCTGCGACGTCAAAGCAACGACGCCGCGTTTCTCGAGTGCTAATCGAGAAATCGCTATCTCGCAAATATCCCGATTACTGACATCCCGCGAGAGGGCGAGGTCGTCAAGGTCACTTAAGAATGAGAACCGAAAAAGGCGAATCCACCGAATCTTTCGTCGCGCGCTCGCGCTCGCGTTCGTACATTGATATCTTATTTATATGTTCTCAGACGAGACAACGGCATTAAGCTTCGAAAGACGCCAAGACTCGATAATGGCATTATTCCGCTGCTGCAAAGGCGGCTGCTCGAGACAATACGATGCGCGCGACGGATCGTTTTACAAGAACAACGTGTAGTTGGTCGCAACAGCTGGCCGCCTGGCTACGATTGTCGAGAAGAAAACTCGTTACAAGTTGGCGTCGAAGAGATCTCGCGAGGCCTGAATACGAAAATCCCATCGCTCTTTCGTGATGCGACTCGCTATCATTACCTCGATTGGCTAAATTCCGCGCCGAGCGAAGCGCGGAGCGCCAACGAGATTCGCGAAATAAATTCCGCGCTCTATCGGCCGGAAGTCGATATTCCGGAGCAATCGATTGCATCTTGCCCGAGAGCACAAGACTGTTTTGGAATTTGTCAAGAGGGAACCCGACAAAATACCGCCAGAACTAACACTCGCTCTCCGAGGGCGAATTATTCGATACTGCGAGGCCGTTAAACTAAGGCTCATTGATGTAACTATCGCTGTTTGCCGGCGACGTAGTAGGCTAATTAAATCATACGCGATGAGCCCGTACTGGTGATTATCTGGATTAATTCATTAACGGCATGGACGGCGCGCGGCTAATGTCATCCATAACGATGTAAGCACTTACGTGCTGTGTACACGGCAACGTACATTACCAACGCTATATCCGGCTCGTCATTGTTTACCTTATTTCTCGTGAAACCGGATTAAAATCAATTCCGCGTGCTTCATCAGCCGATCATCAATCTTGATGTACGATATAGCGACGCAAAAATCTTGCGTCCACACTGCACGAATTGGAATTATCCCGTCACCTTAACGAGCTCTCTTTTGAGAGAGCTGAAGAATCATTTCATCGAAAAGGAGGACCGAATTTTGGTTCTTCACGATATCGGTATTGCTTTTTCTGCTCGGACAGACGTCGCAGATTCAACTGCTAGACACGTTTTCCATTCAGTTATCCATTTTTCTCTTCGGATGTACTATCGATGGTAGAATTGATGACGAGATCTCGCGACGAAGCTTTTCATATGACGAGCGTACATCTGGCATTACGATTCGATTCATCATCCATCGCGCATGTTGGAATAATTGTCCATCGACTTTTATCCGAATTCATCGAATTTCGGATCCGGCTCCGAGTTCTCGAAACGTGTATCGGCTGATAAACTTTGAAAGTCGTCGCTTGTTTTGATACTTGAAAGGAGAATTTATTGAAGCTCCGATCCGACAGGTGATCCATAGCGTTCCGCTCCGATGAAAAAAACGCCTCTAACCGATTCATCATCGAGTTCTTCGCGGTTAGCAAAGCGGTTAAAGTTTGTAAGGAAGTGCCTCGCGATTTCGATGCGGAACTTTCCCGTGGAAGAAAAAAGCGCGAAACTTATGCTTAACGCGATGCAACGAGGAAGAGATTTTAATCGCTGGCAGATGCAGCTTTAACACGCCGAAACAATCAGATATCGCGTAGGTCCGTCAATATTCTCAGTTTATACAATCGCTTCTTTCCCTCGATAAGACAAATTTACCACCGCAATCCTCTTCGCCCCGATGAAAAGAAGATAAGCCGATCTTTTCCTCGCCCTGCGCCAAGCGTAAAACACATTCGCCATCAGTTGGCGCGCTCGCAGTTGTCCGCGCACCGTGAAACGAGTCCACTCGTGCTGCGAATTACGGACAATAAGCAGCTCCCGATCTCACAGAGGAAGGCGGCCACTTCCGCCTTGATCCGTGTTCCGCGGCAGCGTAAATGGGAATTAAGACGGAATCTTGACCGATCAAGCGTGCGGATAAGTAACCGATTGGAAGGCGGAGATGAGCGCGGAAAACGCAAGGCGCGATGGCGAGCGATGGGATTTGTTATAAGCGCTCCAGACAGCGAAGAGATAATCTGACCGGCGTCGTCCTCGCTTTATAAAGGACTGCACGTTTGCGCGCTCTCTCTCTCTCTTCTTCCTCCACCTTCCGCTCTCATCCGGCTGCATCTCCGCTTCCGCCTCGCCTGCGCCTCGAGCGCGTGCGGAGCGATTTTCCAGCGTCCGGAAAATCGACGGTGATAAATACCCGCGACGACGCTCCTTGCCATTGTTGCCTGGATCCTCGTCAAACAATGGGGCAGATAGATAGGTGGTGCCGCGACTCGAATGGCGACGAGTGCCAGGAAAATCGGAGCGCCGCAAGTGCGCGTTTTATCCCGAATCCGAGAGAGACGTCGTTGTCTCTCACGATCGCGGTCCCGCTTGTGCATCGATCGCGAGAGTCGGATTCGTCCGCCTTGGACAAACACAGAGAAGCGACGCGACACGTGGAGAGGAGTTTCGCGCGTTTCAAGCCGCCACTCTGTGGTTTGTCTCACTGTGAAAGACATCGATCTACGAAATTCGACCGTTCCGCATCGAGATCACTCTCCCTAGATTATCATCGCTAAATTTCTCGTCGCTGCGTTTACACGTCTGGTAAGTCTGGTAACTCCGATCTCTAGTCTCTTTATCATTATTTCTCACCGCTTCTGAATAAACGTTGGAGCTAAGTCGCGAGCTAATTCGAGATCTGAGATTTTAATGTATCCTGAATTCACTCGGCCTCTCGCTACAAAATACGTGTCAATTTTCAACATCGAACGCCTCGCCCCGGCGAGTTCTCGTAACTTTGAAGAGCGCCGAGTCGAGGTTCCCTGAAAAGAAACTTCGCTCAAAGATTAAATGGCAGTTGATACATTAAAGCGATCCTTCTTGAGCAGTTTGGATTATTTCTTGTCAGAAATATCGCCAGGAGTGCAGAGCAGAAATCCACCCTCCCGCTTTTTATTTCGATCGCAATTCGATCTCCTCCCGCTTGTTACGTCGCCGTAACTTATTTAGTTGTCGAGAGGCTGCAAGAGGCGATCCGGAAAGCGACTTATCAGTCGCGCACGGATACAAAGACCCCGGAACGCGTGCCTTACAAACCGAGAGCCCGTTTCTCCGCTCCGAAGGGGAGCTTACGCAAATTCTATCGCTCAGCTCAGCCCGCGGCCAGATTCATCGATTCTTCCGCTTTTTCGTCCCGCAGCGCATCGCCGTTACTCTTTCTCGAGCAAGTGCGCGCTAACGAATTCCGGCCGGTGTTTCTACGGGAAATCGAGAATAACGCCGAGCGCGGGCCGCTCGTATTACGCGAGTGAAAACTCAACGTCAATAACGCGGCTACAGTTGCGGATCGTATCCGCATCGAGCGGATAGCCGAATGCCCTCGACGAGCTCGACGAGCCGGCTATTTTCTTTCGTAATCCGTCCTCGCGAAGGCGCGGTGCGGGAAAATTGGCGCCGCTGGAAAATCATAGCGTCATTACTCGCAGCGGCGGCTACCCCTTCGCTAACCCATTGTTGTCTGGAAGGCGAACTATCGGATCGATGCTTCTACCACTGATTGGCCTTTCATTCGCGCGCATCGCATGAAAATCACGGCGCAGTTGCGCAAGATTCGCGCAACGCTTCCATGAATCCTGCTTTTTACGTTCCCTCGCCGTGAGAGAGAACGCGCAGAATCGCGTTGTAAATCGCGAAGACGTCAGATTTACCGTTCGCAGCGGTGTTTTGGCAGCGAGGAAGAGAGAGAGAGAGAGAGAGAGAGACGGGCGTTAATATCGCGGATTCTTGCACACCTCGCGGCTGCGTCGAAGAAGCCACATCGAATTCTGAAACGCTGCAGGATGCTTCGGTCGAGTCGCGAAAGATTTCTCACGACTTCTGGCCGGATCTTTGAAAGCACGTCGTGAAATCGTTCAAGAACGAGTCGCTCTTTCTCTCTCGCAATCCGATTGATACCCGAATGTGAGATATTCCGCGTTCCATGCGGAATGCGATTTTCGTAGGAGCGCGATTCCGCGCCTGCCAAGCAACGGTTACTGTTTTATTTCGTTGGATATCATCGAGCGTTTAATGAAGAGCGGAAGGAGCCATTCTATTTTCTCTGTAAACACCGCTGTTCTTTGTCCGATACAACCCTCGACCCTGTCTTAATCCGTGGCCGAGTCGTTCTACCTTCAAAAAGCTCAAAGGGTCTCGCAGGGCGCTCGCCGGACGATAACGCGCCGGACGATCGCGATAGAATTAAAATTGTCGAATGAAATTGAAGAATAAAATCTATAGACTGTCTTGCAATGTATCTCTCTTTTATGTCCAAGGATTCACGCCTCCGTTAGTCTCCATTTTACGAAACGGTCAGGTGTAACGTCAGCTAGGAACTAATTTCCGGGCAAATGCAGCGACATTCCCGCCGAAAATCTGAATTTCCAGACTAACCGCGGCACACGCCGAGTAAACTTTAATTACCTCGTCAGGAAACTTCTCGCTCGTTTATCGAGGGCTCATTCTCCCGTTTTAATACATCACGCGCGAGCGCGTCATTAACGACGAGGACATCTGATTTCTATCGCTCCAAGTCCCTGGTTTGGAAAAGATTCGCCCGTGATCTCGTTTAGCTGCACGCGCGATCTCGTTGAAGGGATGAAACGCACATCTGATCGCGTTATCTTCCTCTCTGTCCATCAAAACGCGAGAATGCCTCACTTCACCCCGGCGAAATACACGAGCGTATTTTTGCCTCCTCCTCCTTCTCCCTTTCCGCACGAATCGCCGCAAAATCGGCTCTCTAAAAATGTTTCGTGACTTTCCGAGGCCGGCGCATGCAAAATGTACAAAGGAGCAAGTTTAACAAAACGAAACGCTCTCGCAAATCCGCGCGGGCGCAAACGACAGCTGAAATGTAAAGCGCGTCAAAGGAAATAAAACGCGTCGAATATATTTTCGATCCAATCGAAATTTAATCTTCCGCTGAGAAAGCGGGAGAGCAAGAGCAAGAGGAACGTAACGAGAGTTCGAAACTTGCCTATCATGAGAGCCAGTCGCTTCGCGTAGCGAATTCTGTCGCTTTAAGCGACGCGGCGAGGGACCGATCTGTAATTTCCTGCCAACTATTTCCGGTAGCACAAACACCGCCTCCCTCTCTCCTCCTGTCCTCCCGCCCGGTGAGTAAAACTTATTATTAATATCGAATGTCTGTCATCTGCGTAAGAATAAAGATGAAAACACTGCACGGTGCAAAGCGCGGCTAATATTTGCGTCCCGAAACGCGGACATATTACATTGGATCACGATGAAAAGCGGACGAACGGAATTTCACATTCGTCATCGCGGCAGCAAGAGGGCCCTCGAAAGCAAAATCGATAAGTGCCGGCCAATAAAAATGCGGAAAATCAACGGACGCTCGGTCGACAATATTCTTATCGTAACATTTCCATAATCCGATGAGGAACGCGCTTCCGCTCGAATCGCGGATCCCCGCGTCAGCAAAGAGGCCAAGGAGGGAGGGAGGGAGGGAGGGAGAGCGAGGATCGATGCCTGTACGTGATCGATCGCATCCGCGCGGGGATGTTTCGCGGGAATCCCCGGGAATTCACCGCGGAAGCAAGAGACTGCAGCGGGCGGGGAAATAATCTTGAAAATTCATCGATCCACTTATATTCCGGTAACTCCCCCGCAGCACTCCCTCGCATCTTTGACGCGTTCGCCAGCCGCCGCGGTAATATTTTTTACGGCTTATCTCATATACTACGCGCTGCGGATCCGGAAAAATCCGGCGAATGTCGCTTCATTCGGTACGTAGCTCAAATTTAAGCGCGTGCATGAAAACCAGGTCTCTCTCTCTCTTCCTCTTCCTTTATCTGACGGTTTATTCGCCGCGGGCAAACTCTCTGGCGATTGAACGTTACACACGCGCCAGGGAGCGATTAAAGGGATTAAAGCCGGAGATTATGAGCGATTAATAAGCGCTCGCCGTTGTCGCGGGGCGAGATGTGCAAGCTGGGGAATAAAAGACGACGTTATTCGGACTCGAGACATCCCGCACGCAGATTTTCGTTGTCCTATCCGGCGTGCGATACTGTGATAAGACCGCACGCGGAGAAGGCTGAAGCCTCCAAGGGAGGAGAGACAGTAGAGCGGAATTGATATCGGTCCATCCGCGTGTTTGCCACGGGATGATTATGCTGGAAGATGTGAGCAAACAAACGTAAGGAGGATCGCTCGCCAAGAAGCGTCCAGCTTTTCGCTTTCCTTCCGCTCATCGGAACACCCTCAGCGACTCCTCCCTCGATCGCTCTATCCTTTTCTGAGCGATCCCGCCGCGAGTGAGAATTGAATTGGCAGCGAGTCAAAGTGCGCCGCCTGGGGAGGTACGGGAGGGAGGTTCGAGGGAGTCTGCGAGCGGCACGGAGAAAGCGTGGGCCTCTTTCACAGTCTTTTTCTCTTTTTTTTTTTCTTTTCTTTTTTTTGCCTTGTACAAAGGCTCGGTTGATTAGAAAATCGTGGAGTTTGCACCGCGCGAACCGTAAACCGTAGATGTAGGCTGAAATCGAATTAAATCGAATGATCGAGATGTTTAAGAATTCGCGGTTTATAAATCGCAGCTATCGTCATTGAATCAGCAGGCGCTTGGGACTTTGAAAAGTGGATTATCCTCCCTGTACAATGAAATTGTAAATCGCAAAACGTAAAACAAAATTGAGATAATTTCATTGCTCGTGCAAAATCCATTCTAGTCCCCCCTTCCAACTATCGCGTTACGTTGGATGATTGAGGAAAAAATCCGGACTTTTTCGACCACGGTTAAACGCTTTGTAAAATCAGCATGTTTAATGAAAGAATCAGTTCACCGCGCGTGATCTTAAATTGTCAATTTAAAAGCGATATTAGATAATATTCCCTGATCCCTCGGATAAAACCCACGCATTGATTACTTTTAATAACTTTAACCGTATCATATCCTTAATTAATCCCATTAATTTACCCGCGTTTTGCATTCTGCTCGCCCACATAATCCTCGCAGCCGACGCAGATTTATCACACGGCATGTCGCTGCATATTATCGCCTAGAAACATTTAACAACGCGATAACGTCGTAAAGTCCAGAATCCGCACATCGGTGCGCTCGCAAACAGAACGGCGGCGAGATCGTTGCTCTCGATATTCCTTTTCCATTCGACCGGATGAACCGCGCGTCGACCAGAAAAGATCACGATCCATCAGAATCGGTGACACCTAATTCGGACAGCCGCAAGGGAAGACGAACATCCGCCGTCCAGGAGTTCTGCAGGGCGTGGCTTGCGTTCGATTCGGAAACGACGCGCCGATTATTTGCGCTGGCGGAACTAAGGGATGCTTGACACCCTCTTTTCGAGAGATATTACGGCAGCCGCCTTATCGATTGCGGATTATACTCGCAAGTCGGTTCAATCTGTCTCTCGAACGAGCGGGCGACACCAAAGCCAATAACGCTAGGCACTTCGCGGCGACACTCGCTGTGCGATATCTCTTCGGTGAAAGTAAACGATATCCGTCGATTTCGAGTAATATATCTGCTCGATACCGGACGTCGCAAATGCAATTGCAATATTACGTAATGCGGCGCAGCTCTTTCTCGATGGTTGTACGAAGTAACTCGCTTCGCTTTCCTTTGAATCGATTTCCTCGCTGGATGCGAGGAGATCAGTGTGCCGAATCCTCCTCCCTCGCGTATCGATATTCATAATCGCGTGTCCTCTGGCGCATGAGATAATAAAGGCTACATCGCGTCGTGAAAACCCGCGTTTCCCCTGCGTCTGCGTCGCATTTACGTGCCCGCTCTTTTACTTTCATTATATTCGAACAATGCCATTCCGTCAATCCGTTCGTTTTGCCTAACAAACTGCGCCGATAAATCGATCAGTGAAATTCAGAGGCGCTTATACTTCCATCATTATCAAAATATCAATCGTTCCGATGTCCAAATGGCCGCTGATTGAGCGATAATTCGACGGCTTGCCAAACTTTAGACATTCCCGTATAAATTAGCGGCAAAAACGTTTCGCCGCAAACACCGGCGTTCGCCAATAATGCTATCCATCGATCCGATCGATTGAGCGATCCAGCTGGACCTGCCGCGCTGAAAAACGCGAGGCGAATCGCGATTCCACGGGAAATGAGGCCTTCATAGGGCGTTACGGATACGCGTAAAGCGCGCGCGTAATATACGTGCCGGCAACATCACGCAATTATTACAGACGTGATTGCCAATGATCAATCGCGTACGGGAAAGGCTTCCGCGAGCGCTCGGTATCTGATCGATGGCGCGCCAACAGAATTATGCGCCATTATATGAGATAAATGCCGCCGCTCTATCGCCGAAGCGCCATTAGCTTGAGAAAAGGAAATTCCCTCTTTAATACCAGCATGAATTTTTACATCGGATCTTGCCCACTTCCTCCTCCTCCTTCTCTTTCTCCCGTAAAAACGATCCATTATGTGATCGCTCGACGGAGGACGCGTAAAAAAAAAGGAATGCTGTATTAACTTACCGGTCCGTTGCCGTTTAACATTTGCCGATAATGGAATGAACATTTCAAGTAAAAACACTCACCTGCAACATAGAGAAAGCGCGTGTAAGGTATATTGAGCATAATATCAAGGTAAGCAAGCTTCCAAAGCGGGCAATTTCGTTTTCAATCGCTTATGAGTCCGTGACTCATTCGACTAATGTTCCAAACTAATTCGGCGTCTCGATGATTTAGCGACGTCGATTATCTATAAATCCGAGAGCAATAAATCGCGACGAGCGCCATCGAGAAGGTGCCTGGATTTTTGGAAAAATAAATGACATTATCTCCGAAGGAGAAAATCCGCGGGATAAAGCTCGCGATCGTTGTCAAACTGACAGTCGAATTTCGCGGATACGGCGAATGCGATGAATCCACACATTCGGCTGAATTCGCAACTGAATTGCCGCCGAAGGCGGCCTAAATGCAAAGCCGGCGATGTAATTTTGCCGATGTAATTTCAGACGCGCGTTAACGGCCCATTCCGAAAGAAGTTTATTTCATTGCCCACAGCGCGCCGAAACTCGGCACATCGTTTTAACGTGCCCAGCCCGAAATCAACGCGAATGTAATCGCGATGTAATTAAACGTAGAATCAGTTTCGATTTCGATTGCGTTATGCAAGTAAGGTCGCAAAATGTAACGTCGCGTTGCACGATATCGCGCAGCTTATGACAATGAAGGATCCGCGCGTGCGTAGAATATCAAATCCTCTCGCGAGTTTCCCTACATTCGCCCAGCTAAATCCGACTCGAACGAGACAAGCGCGATTGTTCAGACTTTCGCTGAAACTCGCGCCGCGAGTTTAGCGGGCAGGAAGACACGCGAGGTCACGCGAGGCGATTTCACTGACCTCGAGCCGAGTAACTCGAGCTTGGGGAGAAATCTCGATTACACACAACATAAACAATGACGTTCAGTCAACGTCACTGCTGCTCTTTCAGCCTTGTTACTGCAACGAGGCCTTTGTTCAAATCAGTTCGAATCAGACTTTCCAACTTGATCGAAACGCTTTCTTGTGGATCTCTTCTACCGGACGCGCGTCCGGTGAACGAATCCTTGCGACATTAATACCGTAAAACGGCGAGACTGAATCGCGAGGTATTCTTTGTTACCCAAATTCGAGCATCCACTCGTTAAATTCCGGATTCAGTTCGGCAGCCTCCAATCGATGCAAATCGACGGCGAGTCTCCAACAGCGGCATTCGATCCCGAATGATGAAAGTACGCTTTTCCCCGAAAGCAACAGCTTTACATTAACTCAACGCGGTAAAATCGCACGCGGCTTGGATGTAACCGAAACTGCAACGTGGTTAATGGCTGCGCGCTCTGACGAGGCCGTATTTCCGGAATCACGAGCGCATCTTCCGCTTATCCCCGCGTCTCATTTGCTATTCACAAGAGCCCGGCGCTCGAGGCTCTCGCAAATAAAAACTCCGAGCATGGTACTCTAGCCTCCTCTTTCTCTCTCTCTCTCTCTCTTTTTATTCCGGATTTTGGTCCATCCCCATGGAACATCTCCGTGATCCCTCATTGTTGCCTCTTTTTCCATTTCAAGTCCGTCCCCGTAGGCTACGAGTCTTCGCTTCAGCGAAACAGCATCTTTGATCAGCGAGGATGCTGAAGCGCGACATGTTTCGGATATTTGACGCGACCAGGCGTCACCTGGATATCAAGATTAATGCAGCCGGCAACAAGTAAACGCGTATTCGCGTTCGGCGCGTTCGAAACGGAAAGCAGCAATTCAATGTCCCGGAACGGATGTCTCTCCTCGAAACGTCCCATCGAAATTTATCGTTCGAGGGAAACACCTATCGCCGCTGCGGCGGGTCAGGCACTTCGGAGATGATAAAATACAAGATCGAAACGCGTAAGCGGAGGATCCTTGATACAAAGAAGCGCTCATCGATACACGTAATGCTACGGCGATACCAGTCTGCTGGAAAGTTATGATCAGCCGTCGAGCATTGAGCCGTTTCGCGAACTGAACGAGCGTTTCTTAAATGTAACGCTCACGATGTTGATAGATGTTGAGAAATTCGTTGAAAAGTGTTCAAAGAAAAATTCACGTAGCCACGCGATATTGATATAAGCCGCTGCGCTGAACGCGGCCTTTCGGTCTCTCGAGCATCCTTATCGAGAGACCTCTTCGACTTCGACTTTGCTCGTCAGCGGTTCCGATATTCTCTCCTGCTCTTCTTCGAGAAGAAGATGAATCTCCTGGAAAGGCTCGAGATGGTTGGCTTGAGAATTAACCATCATTGACACCGTCATTGACATGGCAAGGAACGCTGAAGCAAAGTGCAGTTGCCGGCGTATGAGAATTTAGACGGACGTTTCGTTCTCCCACTGTACAATCGGATTGCCGAGCACCGCTTCTAGACGGCGCAGCTTCCGGGTAGCGACTTAATTGACGGCTAATTAGGCGCAACTTTCATGGGCCATTAACTGGCGCTCGCGAGTACTTCTACGTGCAATTCCCATGGACATTTGTAACATATTAGATCCGTGTTTTGTGAGGAGTCGCGGGAACCCCGGCAGCTCCCATCTCGTACGACACGTTCCGTGCTAATGACGAAGAGATTAACATCGCTGTAGCTATCCGGGCTAACTGACTACCCAAACTAACCGACTATCAAATCTGCATTGCTATCTACGGAGGGTCCGGTGTTCCGCGCGAAGCAGCTTCCTATGCGAGGCGAGAGTCATCATCTTCGTGCAGGTCGGAACGCGATGAAGAAGGCAAGCATGGTAGCAAGCGTGGAAACGGGTATCTTAATGAGTTAATGTTTGCTTGACTGGCGAGAATGCTCGATTAATTAAATCGACAAACGCGATGTTTGTCCGTCTGTCGTTTCACTCTAGGCGGAGCTGCCTTTTCTCGTCGATTCATCCGCTTTAGAGAACTTCCTTTTTTATTCATCGTAGGCAGGTTAATCCCGTCAAATCATGGCGCGCCGATAAATCCGCAGGCGTCAATAAAAGGCCTCGGCCGTATATCTCCCTCTCGTTTTCGGCGACCGACCCCCGACCTGTCCCTCACGCTATCAGGAGCCATCCGGCGATCCGACCACGTCAGAGATAGCCCGGCTTTCATCGGTTTTCATAGACGCGGGGCACCCTCACCCCCGTGAATACGGGGGCGCTCCCTCCCTCCCACCTCCCCCGCTCCTCCCCCGCGCGTCGCACAACGCCCGCTCCGTTTATTAGAACTTTGTATAAAGGCCGCGCTCGCTCTGTCGTAGCCTCGCCGTCTCATCAACGCGTGACGTGATAAACGAGCGCGACCGCCATGGTGAAAGCCTCTCTCTCTCTCTCTCTCTCTCTCTCTCTCTCTCTCTCTCTTTCTCTCTTTGTCTTTTTCTCTCGTTCATTCGTCGTCTTCGTCGTCGTTCCGCCTCGCATCAGGCGAGCGCGAGCGGGCTGGAGGCCCTGTGAAACTTCGGGAATATAAAGCGCGCCCGAGAAGCGCGCTGCAATTTCTGCTCGCCCCGTCTCGCGCGCGAGAGAAACGCGATCAGCAGGTCAGACACGAAGGAAGAACTTGCAGAGAAAGAGTTGAGGAAGAGAGGAGGGGAAGGATGGAACACTTCCGCCTGTTGTTACGGTAATCACGACCGTAATGCGACACGGTGAAAGTGCGTGTCATGTCTCGCGAATTGAGAGCCGGGAGTTCGGTGTTCATCCTCGGTGCTCCCTTAAACAGTTTTACGTAATAAAATAATGCAAAGCGTCACTTCCGTGCGACGTCTCGATGAATTTTTATAATCATGTGGACGTTGCAATTATGTGGAAATTATGTTCGATAGCTTCGTGTTTCAGTTTGCTCTTCAGTCGAGCGATCTCGCGAAGCTCGGTCGTTGACCAATTAATTGACTCGTTTGTAGAATTTAATTAATTCAGCGAATCTGCATTATTTATTGCAGCGAGGACGGTGGAAATACGGAAATAGGGATATCTTAAAAATCGGTATCTCGAAATCCCTGGGCGCCGCTCGCCGCCGAATAAATTTCGAATTCTTTCGCCGGGGAGGGAAGTTGGCGCGCGGGGCTATTATTTAACGAAAGTTTTTGCCTCTCAACATTAAATATCTCGCCAATTAAACTTTAAATTAAATTTGCGTTAAGATAAAGAGCAGTTAAAATTGTTGGAAAACGACGGAAGGAAGGCCGCACAAGGAAGATCTTTGAAGTTCCCAGAGCTGCTCGCGATATTTCATCGAGGAGCATTTTTAAAGCGGCATTCTTACATGCGAGACATGAAATTATTCAAAATAGCAAGCGTTGAATTAATCGACGCTCGTTACAAAAGAAACGCGACCACGAATCTCCGCTCATGCGCGCTTACAGGATCCAATGCTCTGTCTGCAACGCGCGACCTTTTCCACTTTCTCGCAAACAGTCGGCGCAGGCCGGCAGCGTCGTGCAGGCAAAAACTGCCGTAAATCGTTGTAACGATCGTTGTAAGAGCCTGATACGTGCGAGGCTGATACACGCTGAACGCCGATCGATTCAAATATCGATTCGGAAAGACAAACAAATTTGAGTGAAAGGCTTGAGCCCGCGTATACCGAATCGATATTTAAATCGACGCAGTCTGATTTTTTAGACTTGGCGCGCGTCAATCATGTAATTAATAATTACGAAATAGAATTTTCTCTCTCTCTCTCTCTCTCTCTCTCTCTCTCTCTCTCTCTCTCTCTCTCTCTGTATGTCTGTCTATCGTTTCATAACAATTACATACAAACAGCTGTCCTGTCGCGGGAAACGGCGGCAAAGTGTGTATCATTTGCGGTAATTCTATTATGCGGTTAATAATTAACCGGCAGAACGGATGCCTATTAATACGTTGTCTCTTTAATTACCAAGTATATCGTTAAAACGCTACAAACGATCGGTTTCTGCCAGCCGCTAATTGCACGCAATTGAACGAGCGAAATTACCCCGTTAAACTATAAGAGACGTTGTTAGTGCGATAAATCGACGCTGAGTGACGCTAATCGATGATATATTATCGATGCGCGCTATATTCCGGCAGTGAGGGAAAATTGTAAAACGCGCACGCGTCGCGGACACTCTCGTGCGCGAAAACCTCGTGCAATTACGCGGTATTATATAATTCCAGCCGCGTAAGTCTGGCGGAAATGAGCGGCTTGACGCAAACCTGCGTTCGTCCGTCCGAGATCATGTAAAATTCAGAGGAAGGATGAGCGCCTCGAAGCATTTCGTGTAAAGTGCCTCAAGAATCGCGTACTTTCTTCTAACCCGCGGATATCCTCGCGGAATTTTTCCCCGGCAAACATTACTTCGGATATTCGAGCCTCCGAGAAATTAACCGGCTGCTAGTCGAAGTTCGAACTGCGATTCCGCGACTGACGCCGCTTGAGATTAAACGCTCGATTAAATTCTCAAGCCTCTCGCTTGCCGAAATATCTTAATTTTCCGTTGCCGATAATTCTCTCACGTTCATTAAAATCTCGATTGACGGGCCCGTTGCCTTAATCTGGCTGTTGCACTCCGCGAGCGTCATGCAACGAAACTGCAAGTATTTCGGAGAACGATTGTACAGCGACAAGGATCATCGTACGAGGATTACATCTAGAATATATCACACGCAGAGCTCCATTATGAAGATCACAGTGAATAATGGTGAACAAGGATGAATGAATCCGTGAGATATCGTCAAGAGCGATATTACTTTTACTGAATAAAAGCCATGCGAGAAAGAACTCGCGACCTTAGCCCTACTTTCTTTGAAATTTCAAGAGAATAAAGGTACATCCGTGAAGCGTGAACGGATAGAGAATATCTCGTGGGATTGAGGTGGAATCACCCCGATTTTCAAGTCATTGCGCTGCTTGATTTCGATCATCGCGCGAAACAAATGAGAAAGACTTTTACGTTTTGCAAGTCCTTTTGAGTTATGCCAAGTTCTCGTGCAATTTCTCGGAATTATTCGCAGAATCAGTTGTTTGCAATTATACGATTTGCAATTATCCGTTCTCGCGTACTCTCTAACTAGCAAACTACCCCTAAAAGCGACTGCTAGTTTCCCAACTATGCCATCATTTTTCGCGACAACCCGAGCTTTCGCGCATACACTCGATACGCAAGCAGAAACTTAGTAATCACCGTGAATTAAAGAAAAACGAGCTGACCGCGCGGGTATCGGCACGGATTAAACCGCGCGCAGGTGTGAACGCATCTTAATGCCCGCGGCGCACAGGGCGGAATAGCGCGATTCTCGTTCGCGGAGAAAGTGCGGCTGGAGGTAGCGCCGGAGCGCAAAGTTCACCGGGTTCATCGTTAACTACGTCCGCGGAACGGCGGAACTTGGTAACTTACCGGCGGCGAAGTTCCGCGTACCGGCGAACTTTCCGCGTCCGAGAGACAGAGAGCGAGAGAGAGAGAGAGAGAATCACTTTGCGAGCGGGGCTCGCGATGCGCTCGCTCTCTTTGAACGCGCGCGAACGACAGAGCATCAGTTTGTACAGCGTGTATGCCGCCCTCGCTGAACGCCCTCGCTCGTCGTTTCGTGCCACTGAATTTTCGCTGTTTGCATAGCCACGTCCGCTACTTTCGCTCGCACGCGCGAAGTTAACGAATCGAACTTCCCCCAACCCCCTCCGCGTTCACTTCTGCGAGCGGCGTCGCGCGCCAAAGAGCGGCCTCGTCCGCGATTCCGGCCGCGTCTGTTTCTTTAGCTTCCCGCAAAACGCGACATTTCGCGGAGAAACGGGATAGAAGAGGGGGCTAAAGTACGTTTATTGGAATTATTTATGGGAATCCCACGTAGCGAAGTGTTATCTCATCCGCGGGCGCGCGATCGTCGTTTCGGCTGAATGCGAGTGGAAAGACGAGAGTGTCTCTTGAAAAGGAGATAAGAGATACAAATGACGAGTCTTCAGTCGCGGCAATCTCGCCGGAGCATCTGCACGCTGCGCGCAAACTCGCGCGCAACGAACATCATCCGTTTTCTTCTTCTCATTCTTCTTCGTGTCTCTATTTTCGGGAGATCGTCGGCGAATCGCAAGTCGTGCAATTGCGAGCGTTGCATCCGCTCGTACACGTGGTTACGCCAGCAATGCTCTCGCACAATGCTCGGCGCACGAAATATTCGAGCCCTTCCGCGCCACGGGCCACCATTGTGCACGCATAAACAGCAATACCCGCCCTCCCCCCTGGTATTATCATGGCGGGCGTTCTCGCGAGGCTTGCGTCGCGAGGCACGAACTTTCATTTACGCCCGACCGTGGAACCAATTTCGGCCCTGCTTTGTCCGCTGTAACGAACATCAGCGGCAACGAGATAACAAAACGCTGGTCTTCTGGAAATCTGAGGAATTCGCTGATAGTGAGAGCTGAGGGAGCGAACAAGAGAGAGAGAGAGAGAGAGAGAGAGAGAGAGAAAGGGCCATATATTAGTGTCAGAATTATGCTGGGCGTATTATCGCTCGTCGCGTTCGGAGTCTGAGCGCGTTTACGCGCGCGACAGGGTTGAAAGGGCACTGCACTGCTCGAACATGACTCAAGTAACGTCTGCTGCCCCGTTTTACACTGACTATTCGTGTAACGTTCATATTTATTCGTGCGTGGCGTATGAAACGTGACGCGCGATCCTTAATTAACTTCGTGTTTGATTGAGCGCGAGTTCCGACGCGATCTTCCGCGAGGAGATACATCGCAGGAACACGAGATCTCGATAATCGATCGCGCTCTCTTATTCTTCCACGATTACGAGTCATCTCGCTCCGCTGATCTCCGCTTTTTCGCGTTTATCCTTCCGGATATCGCGCTTCCGAATTTTTGATTAAATTTGACAGCTCTGGCGCGTCTATTAATTTACATCATCTCCGCTACGGTTTGCGGAGCGCGAATTATCTGCGCGCGCGCAAATTTCGACAGCAAAAGCAGCCCTCGATAAAATAATCCTCTCGCTGAGCGCGCGCGCGCGTGCGCGCGCGGGCTCTCTCGCCGGGGAATTTATTCGCTAAAATTAGTGCGGTTAAAACGCGTTGCGCCACCGTAACGATTACAGGAGCGATTACGTGGATCTCGCTACGCAATTGGTTCCACTCGTTTCTAGCGGGGGATGACGGCGCCCGGCGTGAATTTACCGTGCACACGGTAACAGAAGATAAATACGGCGGTATAACTCCGCCGTACAAGCCAATTTGGCAACGAAACGTCATTACGAGCGACGTATGGGACCATGTTAATTGTAATGCTGCTGCGAAAGCGAACGGCGATTCGTTACGCGATTCGCCCCGTGCGTGCGAGCAAACGTAAGACATCGATCGTTACGTTCTGTGTATTCGCATATATGGAGAATCAATGCCAACTGCATGTTTAACCGGCTGCTATATTGCTGGCGAGGAGGCTCCAATCGGTCCCGCTTAATGATTTGTACGACGATATAAAATTACATGTAATTTTAAATTGATTAAATAATCTCATTAATTCATTAATCAAGTATAATTTAAATAATATAAATAATTAAAGCTTATTGCTGGGCTGTCGAGCGTAATTTTCGATATGAACACGTGATAATGTTAATTTATAATCATTATTTCTTGCATTTCAACGTGTTTACAATTCGCTGTGCAAATGATATTTCATTTTGTTTTTATTGTCTCCGTAAGTAGTTGATAAAATCACTTCTGCTTCAATAAATTAAATAACCGTTCGCCCACGTGTAGAAGCTAAGAGTCTTTAATTATCCTCTGAAGAGAATCCGAAACAGAATCGAAACGATTCGAAACCAAACGAAACGAAGCGGAACGAATGGATCAACGCGTCTCAAGTTCTAGCTGCCCTTGTAATCATGATAATTTTAAACGAAAAAGTATTCGACGACATAAATAACGAATTCATACTAACGAATTTTACTATCGATTGATAGTTGACGCATGATCGATATTAAATTTACGACCAAATATGGAACGTTGATCTAGATTTGATGTATAATGATTCAGGAATGGTTTACCTTGTTGCAATCCAACGAAAACAATTTGACGAACTAAGCGGATACTCGATCCGTACAAGACGAGGCATGAAATCAGCATTAATGCCTCGCTTGCGAGTAATTCGAATCGCATGGATATTCCAGCACTGCTGACGAAATCACAAAATATCGCACGATATCGCACTCGTGGAATCGAAATTAAAACGACCTTCGCATCGCGTTTCCAACGCGACTGCGATTAATATCGCAATTAACGACATTCGTCCCGGTGAATCCGCACGGATCAGTAATCAAATGTAATCTATAAACATCAAGAAACTTCGTTATGTTACTAAATAGTCGGATAATGGCATCAACATTTTCATGACGACGGAAACAATTCCAAGGACATTGCGCTAACGATGATCTTGGATTTTTATCTGTCCGCAAGCGATGGACTGCAAACGCGCCGCGATTCGCGATCGATAATCAATCTCATATTACAATCGAGCCGCGATTTAGAGGGCTCTCGGGCCTCTCGTAATTCGAGCTGGACGCGTCCGCGTGATCTGCCATTACGGCGTTTCGAATGCGCGATTGTATCCCGTACTTAATCTTAATTAATCGCTGGCATTAGGATATATGTGAGATTAGGTCCCAGGACTGTCGTCTGCAGTTTATCAATGCTATATGCCGCCCGGAATCGTTTGTTCCCGGGGATCGGGCGGTTCCAATCCTCCCTCAACCCTTGCCCTCCTCCCCCACCGTTTTCTTTCCTGGCGGAGCACTTTGCTAGATTAGAATAAACCGATGCCATCGATGCCTTTATACGCGGCCACCTAAAACTGTCGACCCTCCTTCGCGCCAGAATATATCTTTATGACCGCGACGTTAGAGAGCCGCTCCGTGGCAAATGGCATTGCTTGAACTTTGATCGTGATATACGGCAGCCGCTGCGTCGTCCTTGATATATCGTCGATCGACTAATTTAAATGGAATCACGCGGGATTGAGTAACGCCATGGTTACAGGCACAGGGCTCGCGCGATTCAATAATTCTCGCGTTAACATTTCTCAGAGCTCAAATCGGAGCACCGCGGTCACCAAGGTTGTCGCTTTCTCGTGGTCCTGATTAAACGTGCCGTTTTCATCAGTATTATCGATATCACCGTCTATCCGTTACGCCATTGTTAAGAGCGAGGTTATTTCGAAAGTCTCGCGCTATTGATGCCATCGCAAGTCTCAGTATCGGAGAACTCGCGGGTCGATCTTTGCCGGTTCGAGTCAGCCAATCTTGCACTACGCGGCTGGATGCTCGGATATGGATTTGGGTAATGAGGAATACCCTCAAATTGAAGTATAATATGTACTCGCTCGGTTTAATATCTACAATATTTACACTACGTACAAAAGAGTACCCCTTCACTGGACATGACTCCGTACTCGAGATCCGCAAGATCGAACGTCAAGATTGACTTCTAGTTCCCGATTTGAACTGACAATTAGCAACAATCAAGGCCCTCGTTCGCAATGATCGCTGAAGGCCAAAAAACAAACATACAGCGTTCGACTCGTCTCTATCGTTGTTCAAACCAAGTCATTGTTTATGTTGTGTGTACAATCTAGCCGGAATTTCTCTCGAACCGAGGTCGAGGTCAGGGAAAGTCCCGTTACATCGCGACAGTACCTGCTGGACTTCCGTCCTTGCTCTCGACCTCTAAATTCGGCTCGATATGCGGCAAAAATCCCAACACTCGGTTGATGCCATCGATTAACCACGATTGATATGATCGGCGAGCTGTGCAGAATTCTCTGAAGCGAATTCTCCATCGTAATTTAATTCTCCCATACATTCCTCGCGCGCGCGAACGCATTCACCTTCGGAAGGTGAATGCGAAGGAAACCTACGGAAATCGCCACGAAACGGAATCCCGAGTATCCGCGTGCCTAAGTGTGAGATCGCATTAGACGGCGATGTCGAGAAACAAACCCGTCACGGATCAAGTGCAGCGCGATGGTTCCAGCGCGCGGAATTGCTTCGAGTTTCGATGAAAGGCGACGATACGATGACGGTGTCCTAACGGCGTCTCGCGTCGTTTTCTCAACATGTACTTCGATACAAGTACTCGACTATACGGAAACGCAACGGAAATCGGATTCGACTCGCGCGCATCGATCGGTCGTGACGCATCTTTTGCTCTCTCCTGCTCTCTCTTTCTCCCTCTCGATATTTTCTCTCGCGCTCCCGCGTGGCAACGAGAAGATTCCAAGCTCGCCGATGGGATTCGCTGATGGTTTCACTGATGGTGAGTTGGAGAAAAAAACGCTGGACAGGGCAAAGACACGAAGGGATTAATTCGCCTCCTCGGCGCGTACACGCGAGCGGAAACGCGCACGTTGGAACGTCGGAAAATACTGGCAACGTTTCCCAAAGTGCATCCAAGTCGAGCCGACAGTTAATTGAAGCCCAACAGCATTCCGATCGACTCGATATTGGCGAACGTTCACCTCGGATAACAGCGTAGCACTTCACGCAAAAGATCACGTAATTTCGTGTAAGAATTCTCTATAAAAGAAATGTTACATCATGTGCTTTCTGGAATCTCCGGATATTATGTTTCTCATTGTTGTCGTTACGTAGAATGGCGATTTTTCTCTTTCTCATGTTACTATTATTTAATATTAATATCCGAGCTGTGATAGAAATATAATTAATAAATTGCAAAATGATAATCGTAGAATTAACAGCCACGGGCGATGCTACGCGTCTCTCTCGCGAGTTTTATGAAGCAAATAGAGAGATGCGCGCGTCGACACGTACATATATAAATGTATATAGACACATGAGCAAAATTAAAACGGAAATGTATATATGGGATCTCTCGGGATCTCTTACACTGTTTTTTGTTTATGCGATAATAGCGGGACACAATGAGCGTAATCGAGGCACGCATCGCGGCAACGGAAAACGCGCTTTTAACTAAGACCACTCGTTAACGAGCTCGCAAACGAGACGGAGATGTATAAATGAAGACAGAGTGAGTAGCTGAGAGCATTGATAACGACACCACCGACGAAAAAAGAGAAGTCGCGCTGTAAAGCCGCCGCTATTCTGCAATGAGAGAGCAAGCGAGTCCGCGAGTCCGCTAAACGGCGCAAACTTGCAGCGGACTTGCTGGACCAATTAATCCGTGCTTTGTGCATAACTGCGGATCTGTCGCGCCGTTGTTCATGGACTCTTTATGCGACGCAATCTTACGTAAAGATTAATCGTTATCCACCAATCGGAAGCAGCTCTCGTCTGAATCGTATCGCGAGCATTGAGAATCAAATTTCTCTCTCTTTCTCTCTCTCTCTCTCTCTCTCTCTCTCTCTCTCTCTCCCTCTCTTTCTCTCTCTCTCTCTCTGTTTTTCTTTTCACTTTTTTTTTATAGATGACGCATCAAGGACTCGGGTACATTTCCTTGTTAGCTCAATGAGTGCAAGCGGAATTTGAAAAACCGGGGGCAGTCGAAACTCGAGCAACGCGTCGGCATCGGCGACACCGCGACGAGGCGTTGAAAGAGAAAATTTTCCAAAATTTCCGGCGCATCGTGCGAAGCGGTCCGCCAACTGGAATTGCCGAAATATTACGCGGGCGTATCGTAACGCGGGAACGCGGGGAACAAGTTTCGGCTCGCTATAATCTCGCGTTGTTACATCTAGTTTTCTGCAAACTTGATGTAACGCTTTTACAAAGGGCGCCTCGCCGCGCAAACATCGCGTCCCCGCAATTAATACGTTGATATTTCCATTTATTGTTCGAAAACTGGCATTGCATTGGCGGGTCGGTAGCGGGTCAGTAGCTGGTTTTAACCTTATACACCCCACGAAATTATTACTTCCGCTGATTTACCTCCCTTTCATCAAACGATTTTCATTTGCAGTGAACGCGCTCACGGCGTTATAACGATTATGCGTTTTTACACGGAGAAATTAATTGGCGGATGATCGGGAGGCCAAGTGAAACGCAATCGTGTCTTTCGCGCATTGCTATCTTTGGGCAGCATCAAATCGGCCCTTTTAATAAAATCGGCTTTGCATTGGCTGACATTTATTCTCGGGTGTCATAAACGACGATCGCCTGCTTCCCTAGCCGCGATAGCGACAGGAAACACCCCGCTCTTTCGCGTCTGGAACATCGGAATTGAAATTTATCGACCTCGCCGCAACGTAATCCGATTGGTACCCGGGCTTTAACTTTTAACGGGTCCAAAAACTCTCGTCCTCAAGGTCGATCGCACAATGGTCCCCGGTTATCGCCTTACGTACATATCGTACGTCCCACCGCGGCGTAATATCAATTTTTTAAACGCAGCTTTACGATACGAGCCGAACCACCCTCGAGCCCGGGACGGTAACGCGAAGGGGGGCGAAAGTAAGAAAGGTTTCTGACTTACACTCACGTTGGGCTCGCCCTCCGTCATGGTCCTTGACGGGCTTCCGCGCGCACTGGATTAAAACTCACTGTTTCCCCCTTCCTCCCCTTTTCTCTTTCCCTTTAGTCGCACCTTTTCCMCCACCAACCCCCCCCCCCTCCCTCGCTCCCTTTCCTTCCCACTTGCAGTCCCGATTTTCGCCACCGGGCCGATTTTCTGTCGCTCGCCGTGCTTTCAATGGATCCAGTCCATTAATCACTGCTTAGCGGCCGACACGGTAGGCGAAACCTGTGTTTAATTTTTCACGCGATGTCGCTTTGTATTGAAATGGAAACCGGATACGCGGTCGGAAGGGCGGAAAGGGGGGAAAGGGGCCGCGGCAGCGGGCGGGAAAATAAAGGGAGATAGGGTGCGAAGTTGGTCAACCACCACCGCAGCCAGGTCGGTGTATTATTTCGCGAATGTATCGCGGCCATCAAGGAAGGAAGCGGATGTGTACGCATAGACGGCGTATATGGAGCAAAGATCAAGATCACTCCTGACGAGTGGCTGGAATGACTTGGCCATTTTTCCGGCGGAAGCTCCTCGTTAAATGATCAAGCGCAGCTCGAGATATCGAGCGATAGAATGTATCGATTGTCGGGGAGGGAGATCTGTGTGTGTCCTGCGTGCGTCGTAGAGCTTGTTTGAGATTCTGAGGGTGTTTTCAGCGCGTTTTCCGCGCCGATCGCTGATTCAAGTATCTCTTCGACTCGCCAGGCAACTCGCCTGGTGATCGATGAATCTCGCGTGGCGTAAATTCGATCTATCGCGGGACGCGTTCGAACAATTCGAGCGGAACAGAAGCTTTCGTTATATTTTCATGTCTGCATTCGGGACCTGCATTTTGACAACGTGCACGCGTTATTACTGGCGTTCCGATAACTCGATCGGGATAATGAATTAATTCGATATCCGCGTCATCGGCTGATGAAAGCCGACAGCGAGCCGACGCGAGAGTCTCGATGTGAGTCGCGCTGCTCTTTGAAACTGGTTTTTTGGCGTCGACTTTGACGAAGATATATTCCGCTTGCGAAACGCGCGCCTGTGCATCCGATATTGACGAGCAACGAGAGAACTGTTTTGCGAAATAAAAAGAGAGGCATCAGCGGGAGGAGGTGAAAAACAACCGCGCTATTCAAATCACGGCGCGACGCGGCGCGGCATTCCGACGCGCGTCTTTCCGCGTCCCGAAATTGTATCTCGCGTGCGCACAACGTGACGTTTTTTTGATCGACGCGACAGCGGAATTGAATGGGTCCCGCTGTCGCTGTATTTATTCGTCGCGGCATCAATTCCGACGCGCTCGCGATTCCTCGCGCGAATTTAGCGTCCGCGCGCCGATATTGATCGACATTACGCGCGCGCGCCGAATCTCTTTCAAGTTTTGCGAAAGAAACCGAATGACCCTCGCAGCGTTCCAACGCGCCATCGAGAGCTCGTTCTTCGATCGACTCGCGCGAGCGCGAACGCTTCAACTGCGACAACTCCGGATTCGCCTAGACAGCGGCGGAATTCTCTTCCCGGCGAAAAAGATGATCGCCATCCGCCGTCTCCTGCGACGAAGAAGCGTCCACGGCTATCTTCCTTCCTCCCTCCTCTTCCTCCCCCTGGAATTCCGCTCGCGGAAATTCCGAGGACGCGGAATTCGATCGACCGGTAATCGGCGCGCCGCGACAAAAAGCGCGGGAAAACGCGCGGAGCGCGGACTATTCGGATTGAAATCCCGCTCCAATTTCATCCACGGTGTCCGGCGCGCTTCCGCGGCTGCAAGCGTGACAGTCGCCGGTGATTAATTCCGCCTCCGCGTCAATCCGCGGGCCCGATTGCCCGGCGCTCTGTCGCGCGATGTTCTCTCATCGAAGGCGCGCGATAGCGAAAATTCCTGTCAATCGGGAAGTAAGACGGATAGCGAGCGGGAAGTTCCAGCCCCTGGGGATTCGAGCAGCGAAACGCACGCCCGACAGCTCATGGTACACGATGACTGTGTTTCTCGGGTCGGAACAATCCCGCGCGTCCGGGCTCCCTTGGATTCCGCGATGCTCAACATCGGCTCGACATCGGTTCGGTAATTAAATCTCGAGCGGCGTCGCCGCATTCTTCCGTTCGCGCGCGATGAAAGCAGCGGCCATTAAAGCAGTGGCCGTAACGAAGTAACAAGATTATCCTGCGATTGCGACCGCGACGAAACAATCGCGGAATTGCCAAGCCACCGCGTTTGGGAATTCTTATTATTCCGAAGTCGGATCAAGCCTGAATTTCCGCTCGCCAATTTCCGCCCGACAGACGGAAGCCATAGTCCTCGTCCCGTCACAGTCCGTCCAGATTCCGTCAGATCCGTCGAATGGACGGCACCCCCGCAGATCGATGCGCAGAATCCCGCAGGAGCGGGATCGCGTGCCCTCATGCGCGACGTCATTATCACGCCACGCGACCGATAATACGGAGGCGGTGTAAATCACACCCGCAGGAGGAATTTCCACCCTCCAGCGGGCGGGCCGGTCTTTCCTCCCTCCTGCTTCCATCCCTTCGGTCCTCTCTCGAGTATTCTCGACTCGTTGCTCCTCGGTGGTCCCGCGATATTTCATTCGCGGTCCGCTACGACGTCGAGCTGCCCCTCGTCGTTCGCGTCCGCGAGTCAGGCGTTGTCTGAGGTTGTCGGGGTCGAGGGGCGCGCGCGCGTGTTCACGGGGGTGGCTCGGGCCCCGCGGTGGTTACCCGCATTGTTCGCGTGGAAGTAAATCGCCGTCGACGAACGCACCTCGCCGTCCATTACGGCCGAATGACAAATATACGAAGTTCCCGCGCGCGCGCGTGGTCGATTCCGCCCGGCTATGCGGGCGTTTGCTTGCGGCAAGCGGGTACACGTCGTAAATGTACCGCCATTGCGATGTTACACGTGTAAACGTGCCTCCAGATTAGAGCTGGGATTGCTCGCCGGGTAAGTGACGGCAAATCGGAGATCGATGAACGGACACTTCCGCGTTTCGTGTTCGGCGAACACTCGATTGCCCTCTTCCGCTCTTTTTCTTTTATCACACCTCGACGAATGATTCCATCCGCGGCGCGATTTCTTCGCACCGAGAGTCTCGGCGTTACGAAGAAGGTGCGTTACGATTAATCCGTTCCCGATCGTCGAATTTTCATGCTGATTGCGCATCGACCGTAGAATCCCCGCGCGGGGCAGAAGAATGTGTCGCGAGAGTAAAAGCCGGACTGATCAGAAATGAAGCTGGCGGCGCGATTTGCATCGCGAGATAGACGAAAAAAGCACAGGCTTTGAAATCAGCGAGAGACAAAGTCCGGACGAAACTCGCGCCGGCAACTCGTTCCGGTTAGTCGACCGAATATTCGTGGGACTTGATTTCTTAATGAATCCGCGATTCTACGTGCGCGGTCTGCTCTTTTCCAAAGTCAACTCGTTCTCCGGATTGTAATCATCGCGTGCGACCATTTGCACTTTGAATTTCATACTCGCGCGAGCGGGAATCGCTCGCTGCCGCGACTTCCGCAAAGAACCAACTGTAAAATTCGAGACCGGCGATAATGAGTGCACACTTCTGCTATCAATACGGTTAGCGATACGATTGACCGAGTGAGAACAAGATAACATTGTTTATCCGCGGAGAATCTTCGCGTTTACGCGGATCGTGACGCCTCGCAATTTACCGAGAGTAATTAAAGATAATTAGAATTAATGTCCGCGTAATGCGCCAGAGTTGGAGTTTTGCGGATGGGATTTTCTATGGGTAAATTTAATGAAACTAAATCCCGTTTGATTCCAGCGAAATATCCCACAGTGCAGCGTCTAGCGGCCGTTCTGCTCTTGTTCTCTTTTTCCTTTTTCTCTTCTTCCTTTTTGCTTTCTTCATACGAGGCGATTGTCCTTTTATGCCTGGTTTTACATTTAAATTACATGCTTTTGATTTTAATACAGTTTTAATTAGAGTTCATCCGTTCGCTGCTATATTTTGTCTTTGCAACGTTGGCTATTAAATCACGATTGCGCGCGCGCGCGAAAATGAAACTATTCGCACGGATGCAACGTGATTCGGCTCGCGCGAGTGTCTCACGCAAGGAAATATTTCATTGCAACGAATGAAGATTTATACGGCATGATGATCATCAGTATGCAGACCGGTTACAGTTCCGATTGTCACGATTGAAAATTGAATCTGCCGGCCGCCTTTGTTTTCTCACTGAAAGCAATGTCGTCGCATTAACGATCCCAGTTGTATTGACGCCGCTATCATTACGCATTACGAAACTGATGTAATATATTTATTCTAATTAGATCGTGCGCCTGCGCGGAAGTAAGCCGAATCGTATAATTGGGACTGATAATAGAATCGAGCGACATGTGCCATTTGAACGACGTTTGAGTGAATAATTTGCCGATAAACAATTTGCGCGGTGCACGTTAAAGTGCGAATCGCGCGATATTATCCGTTAATAATAATAGGATTTGCTCTAACTTCCGAAACGGCTGTTTGCACAAATAGATACCCATGTGACATAATCCGATGTAATTGTTGGCGATGTAACAAACAATCGTCCCCGCTTTCAGTAAGCGACAAACGTGCCGCCGACCGCTAAATCACTTTGTTATTGTTACGCGGCGAGACTTGATGATTGTTACGATCATAAAGTAACACGCGATTATTTTTACGTGCAATGTACTTTTCCTTCGCTGCTCTCCATTGCTCTCTATCGCATCGGCATTACATCTCTTTCGGTATTAAGATTTTTTCTGTATGAAAACGCGGCCGGTTCGACTCAACTTTCAAGCTAGCTGCTTTCAACGGAACTTGCCGGTTCGATTTCGTTAACGTGCGCGATAAAGCCGAAAACAAGAGCGACAGGGCATAAATAATCGTTAAGTTTTATCGCGTTCAGCTTCCTACACTTTGCGGAATCGTGACTGATTAATGCGTTTAAGTTAGGCAATCAACTAGGCGCGCCCGTTATCTGCTTCTTTTAATCTACAAATGGTGAAAAAAACAAGTCTGCTTGATGTTTATGAATTAATCGTAGCGTACATCGTCGCAATTATCTCGCCGTGTCGGATGCAAATAAAGCCGACACAACGAAAGACCGCGATTCTCGGCGAACGTGATCTCCGCGTGTAAAATGCACCGGCGCAAGCACCGCTGTTTTATCCGCAATATCTCGTCCGGTATCTGAATTTTGATACCCGCTATCTCTCGCGTGTCTCCCATCACATCATGGCACAATTCCAGCTGCACTCTTGCAATTGGGATCAACGAATAAACGTCGTCAAAACAGGTCGCCGTTCTCTTCAGCGCGAGTCCCTGATTGCTCGTGCCTGACGTGTCCCCGATTTTCAAGAGCGGCATTAACCTGACCGTGAAAGGGAGACACGATTTATCCGTACGCGAGCGAGGCAGGCGAGGTGTTCGAATATATCGAAAGTTCGACCTTTCCCCTGCGAGTACCGTAACCGCCTTCGCGTCCTCGTGTGTGTCGTGTAAAAATCCTTTCACCGAACCGGTCGGCCTTCCTCAAGCTTGTAAGCATAACAGAACGCGTTGCCGGACTTTCCTCCGTGTCGGAAAAAGTGCAGGTCACGCGTGAAATCATTTCAATCGACGTTACGCGGTCTGCGATCGCGAAAACATTGCGCGACACTGCTGCGGACTCGCGCAGAATCGCGAATCTGTTTCGTGCGGGGGATCCCCGCATAAATCCGTGAGAACGTGACAGACTTTACGCAGGGACCGCGGCAAATACATTTCGAGGAGCCGAGATCCGCAAACCTGCAGATTGAGATGGACAAATATGGTTCCGGAGGCGACTCACGGACAATTGTGGAATTTTAGGAACAGATTTTGCCGGATTACCGCGTTTTACCGCTTTCGACCTCGTAAATACTGTCTGCGATAATTATGACCGTCCGACCGTTACCGCGAGGATCATCTAAATATTTCAATGGCTCCCCACAGAAAATCTTGCACATTCCAATTACCCAATTATCGCGGGAGCTGCTCGATTATTAATCCGGCAGCTTTAAATCCAGTTCGCCGATACCGATCGTAACTTACTGCACTTTCCCCGTAATTGAATCAAGTGACAAATCGATCCGGAATTCAGCGGACCTCGGAACGCGCCGGAGGAGAGAAGAGAGAGAGAGAGAGAGAGAGAGAGAGAGAGAGAGAGAGAGAGAGAGGCAGACCAAGAACGGGGAACGGTGATCGATTTCACCGCGCTTAATTATTCCGCGGCGGAGACGCGCGCGGCCCGTTACGTGACTCGTTTTCACGTTGCCGCCGAAGCGTCGATTTAAGAAAGTCGCGGAGTTCTACGAGAATTATTATGCATCACGCCGCATCGCGGTGCATCGCGCGATAAGCAAGATGGTTCCCCGGACTTTGTCGGGCGAGGTCGGTCGACGCGATTCAGCATCCGACACGCGCTGAGTCCACACGCGGATCCACGATTCCATAACGAAATATCGCGCGATGTAATGTCGCGTTATTATTCGCGCGGCGACAGCTCTGCCGCGGAAAAAGGGACACGCGGCGCGCGTTCGCGTAAACGCGTAGCTGTTGAACGCGTTTCGCGTCGCGTTGCAATTTCGCGATGTACCACCGACGACCCCGCGTCGAGCGGAAACCGCGTTCACGCTTCTCTTTCGCGTTATTTATGCACTCGCGCGAGGTGCCCGTCACGGTTGTCCGTTTTCGAGCGAAACTCGCGCGCCAACGTCAACGTCGAATTTAGAAGGTCCACGAATTCGCTCGCGAATCCTCCCTCCGCGCTCGCATCGTTCTCTCTCTCGAAAAAAAGAAAAAAAGATTGCAATCTCCAAAATCCCAGTTTCCGTATCCGCTGCGCGGCTTCTCCCGCTCGCTGCTTCATCGTATTCCATTCGGGACCGAAATCGGCCCGAAAAGCAACAGCTTTTTGTACGACGATCTTCGCGGCGATATCGGAGCTGAGCGTTCCTCCAATATCTCGATCTGTCTCTCCGGATTCGAGAATGCGGGATTTCCTCTAACTCCGACGCGATGAGCCTTCCAACTCGCGCGTGACATCCACGTGAGATGACGTGATGACCATGTGATCTCGAGCGAGACTTCGCCGCGTCTCAGTTTAATTCCTTTATCGGCGAACGTACACGCGCGTGCGAGCGGGTGTCGCGAAGTTAAATTTACTCGTAGCAAACCTGACGGGAAACAGTTATGCTAATGCTGACGAATTCGGAAGCGTCGCGCCGCTTCCACGACGTACACTGTCGTCTCGATCCGGTCGCGGGTCGCGGAATAAGAAGAAAGTTTCAGCGAGGATCGCGAGGATCCAATCTGGAAGCGTTTCTGCATTTTCGAGTTCCCGTTGCTGAGGAACTCGGAATAACGAAGCGCGAGGCAGAATGCAAAGGCGCTGATTCTTTCGTTCAGCGAGCTCATAGCGCGATAAGCGGCGCGAGAACTCCCGGACGAGCCTCTGAAGATTTGAGATCCGGGGGATCGTCTTGTTAAGTAACCCGGCGATGAAGCGCAGCATGATGAAAAGCATCCGCGGGTAAAAGAGAGAATCTCAATTTAGACGCGCGAATGCGCGAGCGAACGCACTCGGAAGATATTCTCGGTGGAAGCTTCGGATGAAATTGCCTCACTTAATGAACCGAACTCGCGAACGCCCGCGTATCCTTAAATTTTCCTTATTACTCAACTCGGTAACGAAGCCTAGGCTAACTGAAAAATAGCAGCGATCGCGGGGTCAAAGTACTCCTTTCGGAACAAGTGCAAATTTCATCGGAGAACTCGCAGCGGAAAGCACCACGACAGCGAAGCCTTGTGATAAAACGGCCTTAATGGAATTTCGTTTCAAGAACTTTATAGCTCCGCCCGCGAGTTCTCGCTATCTAACGAAGCTCTAACAAACTTCGAGAGCATCAAAAATGCTCTTACGTTTCGGAAAGGAATTCCTCTGCAGAATCTGTGATCCCGTACGCAGATTTGACAGACTGCGCGCACGCGATTAGCACCGCCGGACTTTTCATCAATGCGGAGACACCTTTCCTCTCGTTCACTTCGTTATAAGCACATTACACAGATGGGTGTCTTTTCGTCGAAATCACCGCGTGATGAACGTTCTGTCGCGTGGAATGTGATATTACGTTCTCACTGTGCGATCAGATCAGATCATTAAATATCGACGAGTACGGGAGGCACGAAAGGCCCGAAATCTTGAACGAGAATCCCAGACTCCAGCGGGAATTCGTGCAAGTTATCAAGAGACCCAAAAAGAGATCCCGAATAATTCACCAAGAGAGTAGAACTCGATGAAAAGAATATTACCGCATCGCCAGATGACACGTTGAAGATCGCCGGCTTGCGCATGCTGATCGAATTTGCAGAACGCCGAACGAGAATGACGAGAGCGAACTTGAAGCGAGGCGCGAGACACGTCCGAGAGGATCGGTCTGAGCCGGTCGACTGCGCTCGAGCGCACGCGAGAGACCGGCAGGATCTTCGTCGATCCTGACCAACCTGACGACCGTCCTCCCCGCCCATCTCACATTCTCTTCTCCGACCTTCACGGCGTTCGCTCGCGGAGCGAACGGCGGACAGGCCGCGCACACGGATCGCGGCCGGCGATCCTCGCGGTGACCCTCGCGGTGACCCTCGCTGAGGACAGCCGACCGGTCGGTCTCAGGGTCGCTGCTGCGATCAGCGGTCTTCCGACCGGACACACAGATCTGTCTCCCCATCGTGACGAGATGAGGGAAAGTAACGGGGAAGCAGCGGGGGTGAGCTGGGAGGGAGACGCTAGTGCGTCCTACCGGCATTGTGGGGGCAGATCCGGAGCGGATCTGAAGCTGATCGCTGGCTGGCAGGTGATTCCAGGACCAAGGGTAACCAGCCACCGCCGCCGCCGCCGCCGCCGTCGCCGCCGTCTGCAGCTCGACGGGCACACCTCACCGGCGATGACGAGCGATCGACGGCGATCGAGCGCCGCGCGAACGATCCTCACGATCACTCAGATCACTTGGCGGATCCACCGGCTGTCACCCCGGACTGGCACTCGGCCTGACATCGGAGCTTCCGCGAGCGGAGACGACGAGCGGAACACCGCAGCGGAGACCAGCAACCTCCGACGGTCGACGGCGCACTGGCGACGAGCAGCCGGCGGCCGCTTCAGGTTCAAGCCGGGTCTACCTTATCGACGCGGACGTCCTTGACGGCGGACGAGAGGACGGACGAAGCTGCTGGACGAGCGGGCGGGCGAGCGCGCACCCACCACCACCAGATAGCACGGAACCCCCGAAGAGGTGCAAGAGAGGAGAAAGAGAGAGACAGGGAGGGAGAGACAGGGCAGCACAAACTCATCGGTTGTGTAGATACCTGTTGAATGCACTTGGCCGAAGGTGGGGGAGGAGTGTGCCGCTATGCCCCGACGAGAGGGGAAACACCGGTGCCGCTGCAACCGCTGGCAGCATCTCTGCCTCCAGCATCTCCTTCACCGACGAGAGGATCCTCGAAACAAACGGTCACGGTCGATCGGAGAGTCGAGCCCAGCAACCAGCGTCGCGATTTGCCTCCCGCGTCGTCGGTTTCGTTTCCACGCTCGATTTGCGACCTCGCCCAGTCGGGGGTGCGGCTAACTCGACGGAAGAACTCGGTGGAATACTTTGCGCAATCCCGAAGTATCGCTTCTCCTCACAAGATCAGCGAAGCGAAGAATCGAGGAGCGATCGAGTTGGCGATCGAACTTACTTTAGCTTCGACTTACTGCTGACGTGCTCGAATTAGCGCAGAAATGTAGGGAAGATTTCATTGCTTGAAGAAATTTCGATCGTCGCTCTCAGAACGGCAGCAGCGGTGCAGCTTCGAAAGAACCGGATCGGGAAACGTAGATCCTGCAATCAGCAGATTTTCGCGTCCTAATTCCAAGTGGAAACGACGAAACCGGGGCAGACAGGAGTTGTCCATCGCTTTCGCGTTGCGACTCCATACAAATCCTCTACAAGGTTCGATACATGTATGAGACGAATTCTCGTACAAGCCAGACTCAACAAGTCAGTGGAATTAACGCCGTTTCCGACGTTCGGTCGGAAACCGCTTCGACGGAAACGGCGGAGGGCGGCGTCCCCTTCTTCCGGAAACGATTAAGAGCCCTCGGAATTACTCTGCGACAAGAGCCGAGTCGAGTCTCGCGATCGAGATTATTACGCGCGACGCAGCGAAGGGCTGCAAGCGGAGAAGCTGAAACGGCTAGGGGGCGAGTGGAACTCGAGGATTCGGATTCAGGATGGTACTCGCGTCCGATTGCGAGAAGAAATCAAATTGCATCGACAGAGGCTTCCGTCATTGGCAGAGGATAGGGAAGGGAAGGGAGGAGGAACGGCGGAGTTTTCCATCCGCGAGCAATCACGGGTCGTCGGGTCGCGCGACCCGGAGATCCGCTCGAACGGCCGCACGAGCGTCGCCGATTCCGCCGGTGCGATTTTCGCGTAAGCTTATCTCGTGCATTCGTCACATCGTATCTCGTTATCGCGCGCGAATCAAGCCCCGGGCTGCGGGAAAAGAAAGGAGCCGACACTCACGACACGTTAAATCGCTTCCAGCGATTGTAGCTCTGTCGAGTTGATGAGAGAATCCTTATCGCGCTAACGCGCCGGATTGTTCCCGCTGTTGGCGTTAATGCTTCGCATTTCAGGAGATAAAAGGGACGGTGTGCGGAGGAGATAGAGAGACTGCGAGTAGTGCAGCTAGTAGACTCGTCGCGGGATCTCGAAATATTACAAACCATTTTGCCGATTTGAGTGATCTTTTGACTTTTAGTATTCTCCTTTAAACAAATAGATTTTACGATACGCGCGATTTTAGATACTTCTTCACGTTTCAAATTAATTTCTAACGGGTCAAATGACGGTTTCGCCCTTCTGGTTTCCTTCAAGCTTAATTCAAGTAGTTTAATTTCTTTGACGTAACAACAAACATAGCTTTCCCGATATAATCTGGAGAAACAAGTACGCGAGGCCTAAGAAACGACTTAATAAAACTTGTGTGAGACCTGTAATGGCCTGTGCCAGTGAAACAAGAGCGGAAACAAGCATCACCAAACGTCTGGAACAACCAGGAGCACTAAGGTGCATTACTGATGACAACATTCTGCGGGATAGAATTCGCAACGGGACAGATATCCGCAATATCTGCGGGATTCAGGCTGTCATAAGATGGACCAGAATCAGTAGACGAGCGTGGAGAGATCATGTAAACAGAATGAATGATAACCGGCTTGCAAAAATCGCAAAAATCGGGAAACCAAACATTTGGACGGTCTTTGAAACGTTGTTGCGAAAGTTGAGCACCAACATCACAGGAAAACAGGACTATAGGATAAAGGAAAAAATATCTTGAGATTGTTTGCGTCGATGCGCATCAAGAGCTCATAGGATGACGTAGTTAATCCGGATTAGATAGAAATATGCAGCGTTTGGCCGATACGAGTGTTCCGGAGGTTGTTTCCGTGCAATGAAGTGAAAGGTTAAGTACGATACGCGCGAGAGAACTGCCTTAGAAGAATCGAAGGGCGCGTGAGGTCGCACGAAGACGAGCGAACTATGAAGACTGAGAGAGTAGAGAACCGCTGTGAATTGCGAAGTGTGCGAGATCAGTTAGGGAGAGCTAGTTCTGTGAGAGTCATTGTATCCCAGTAGAAAAGAATAAAGTTCTTTCTTGTTTTGTCTTCAATCTGAGACGTCGAAAACCAATCATTTTCATCATAATTTCCATTATTGGATCCATATTTGGATTCTACAGGAAATACACAGCGTAAAGTACGAGATATAGTTCTATTAGAGGTTGTTGGGCCAAAAATTCTAAAAATATTTATTATCATTTTCAGTTTCATGAAATGTTAAAAGTTTGGGAGGGGGTTAATTTTTTATTAAATTGATTTATTATTATTAAGGGGTATGATGAGTAGTAAATAAGAGATGCGAGTAAAATTAATAAGTATGTAATTAATATTAAGAAGAAGAAGGAATATAGCTTTTTATTAGCTTGTCCCTTCTGCGAAATGCACTTTTACAATGCCCTTGATTTACAAATCAAGAGCGGGGATGCCGGACGATTCTTATCAAGTGCAAACAAATCCGCGTAATGCAGCGATAAGTAAGATCTCACGGGTCAGAATTTGCAATATTCCGCATAGTTCGAATTTCGCAGGCCCGTCATCGGGGAGACCCGCGGCGGGAGAATTACCGCGTCCCTTCCTCCCCCTCCTGCCGCGGCCGCGTAGTTCCGCCAAGTAGTCGGGACGGTGGCGAAATTATACACGGAGGATCGGCGGAAGTGCAAAGTAAGGATGGTAGATAGTTTCGCAGAAATTTTCGAAATTACGCCCTTAGGTCGGGCTCGCGACGCGCACGACGCGATAGCTGCATTAATTTTATAGGAGCCGGCATTGTTGAACGGCGATTTGCGCGATTGAGTACACTCATTATCCCGTTCGTGTGCTTAAGCGACCATCCTGTCGCTTCTTCCGATTTACTGCGAATCGAATCACGAGCGAATTCGCCCTTCTGTTGAATCGCGAACTCAAATTGGAGTCTGCGACTCTCGTCCAAGATTTCGGCTCTTTCCGCTCTCGCGCTCGCCGATATTTACGATCTGATCGCACAGCGAGAGCGTGGCATGACATTCCACGCCACGCAACGGAGCGTTCATCACGCAGCACGGTGATTTTGACAAAAAGACATCCATCTGCGTAATGTGCTTATAACGAAGCGAACGATATTCGCGAGCACGCGCTGCATCCGACCGATTATTTCGAACAACGCGCCTCGAGCGGTTGACCGATGATCGACGATCCATCGCGCGGAAAGCGCTCGCTTTCTACTGAATTCGCAGGGGGCGGCAGGGAGGGAGGGTGGAGGAGTGGTGGTGATGGTAATCCGGGATAAATCGCGGGGAGGCAATTTTATCGCGCGCGGGGAATTTCGCGAGGACGAGGATCCATCCTCGTCGTCCGCCGCGATTGCGGCTATCATCGATACATCGCGATTCCGACGAGGTCGCGGCCTCCGCGGTGAACCCGCGGCACGTTTACTGCATGCTCGATGCCAACTTTCTTTCGTTGTCGCGTCTCGCGAGCGGGTCACGACTCGCCAAGCGGAAATAAACAGCGTTGCGAGATATAATCTCGCGATACGAGCGGACTTTTGTAGAAAGAAAGCCAGAAATCGAAAATGAGCACTAACACAACCACGTCCGGTAAGACGTTTCGCTAAATGACCGTGCACACACGTACGATAAGTCGCTCTGTGTTTCTCTCTCTCTCTCTCTCTCTCTCTCTCTCTCTCTCTCTCTCTCTCTCTCTCTCTCTCTCTCTCTTTCTGGAGGGCTTACGGTTTTGTGGCGAGACGAAATGAGTGCGTAACACTGTTATAGAAAATTATGCAAAAAGTGTAGCAAAAGTACTCGACCGAAATTTACTCTTGTGTAAATTTTTCGAACAACTTGAGATTGTGTCTTCTTTAACAGAAACGCTGAGCGTGCTCGTTAAATCGCATTTGAAATAAGCAATTCTCCGTGAAAGAGAATTCTGAATATGAAAAATTCTGCTCTCGGTTCACGAAAAAATCTTTCCCTCGCACGTAAGTCTTGATCTCTACAAAGATATGAGCACGATGTACGATGTACATAGAAATTCTACATGAAATTTCATGCTTTGAAGAATAATTTTCATCCTTCATTGCTGAAAGTGATTATCGATAAATGCTAGAGCGTTTATTGAAAACTTTTCGCGTTTATCGTTTCGTATTAACGAATACATTTCAAAAGGTCGATTAGCATACATCAATAATCGATCATAGCCATAAGCCGATAGCGAGTTGCCGACGACACGCGATAGCATTATAACACATTTAGTGAGGCTAATGCCGTCATAAAAATGACAGGTTTATACATATTGATAGACCTGTTAGAGATAGGTGGAGGTTTCCCCGAGGCTGGTGCATCTCATCCGAAATTCTCTGCACGAGATCCGTTCTTCTTATCGCGCAATTCTGCTACTAGATTTTAATTCGATGCTCGCCAAGCAAGACGGCAGAATTTAAAGTCCAAAGTTATAGAAACGATGGTCAGAGCTGTGCAGCCAAGTAGAAACTAGAATGCGATTATTTCTCTCTGCGATACACCTCGATATGAATCCTTCTAATCTTCAACTGTCCGCTGAAAATAGCTCCGAAAGTAAAAACAAACGTTCGACCAGCAATATACAACTTTATATCGAGTAATCGAAGCCCATCGACGAGTGCGCTTTAGATTCCACGTATACTCACTCTTACGTCATTTGATATAACACACGTAAAATATCCTAATGTATAATTACATAATTACGTAATTGACGTAAACAAAGAATCGAAGCTTCGAAGCAGCAAGAGCGAGCGTGCAAAAATAAACTTTCCCGTTTCCGGGAGCGGAGCTTTCCGCGGGAAATCAAGGAAACGAGAAACGAGAGTCGATCAGTCAATTATTAATTAAGAAAACTAACCGATTAATCGATCCGACTGGCTGCATCGGGCTCCGACGGGCTTACGGAAACGGGATAGCGTGAAAACGCGACCAGAGTCAATATAAACTGTCGGGAAAACTTCCCGGGGAAGGGGAGAGACACTCCAAGGGGGACGGAGGGTGACAGCTGAAGCTCTCCGGCAAGGATACGTGCAAAGGTTTTCGCGCGCAAGTCGGGCGGTAAATGAGCTAAACTGCTCCGGGGCAGAGGTCGGCGTCAAAGGGGAATTCAACGGCCGCGCTAGGTGAAATTCTTGACTCTCCGCCCTCAGGACAGTGAATTACCACCTAGCACGCACCTAGATTGCTATTCGCACACCCGCCGCCACTGCCGGCGGAGGGAGAAATATTTCTCTTCTCTCGTCCCGGAAACGCCTCGCTCGCCCCCTTATTAAGGGCCGATCCATCGATTCGATGCGCATTCGCGAAGGCGCGGAAGGCGCCCCCCCCCCCCGCCCTGCTGGGATGCGCATTCCGCGATCGTAAACTCGATGCTCCGTTGTAAATCTGACGATTTGCCGTGTGCGAGAACGCGGAAGATAGATGTGGAGTTTTATGTGTACGAGGGAGCTCCGATCGCCAGAGAGAACGCCGGCGATAATCGATGAAATTGATTGTGTTTGTATTGATCGAGAGGTTGTTGCTGTAATAAAACGCAATTATTAAAGTTGCTGTTAACTCCTCGCGATCTCCCACTATAAAAACAAATTTAACTAAGCGTAAGCTCGGAATAAGCGTTTCTTTCTTGTTTTTCTTTTCCTTTTTCCTTTCTCTTCTTTTTTTTTATCACTCTATCGTTGTTCATCATCTCGCTTATTGAGCCCGAGCGGAATGTATATAAAAACTTGGTCTCATAAATGTGCGTTTAAGTGTATGCGCTGTTTCACGAATGCGAAATCAGCATGAATCTCCCCGGACATAAACTAATCAATTTATTTGATACCTTCGAGCGCCTATGCGGCTTCAATGATTGAACATCATTGAAGCTTCTGTCCGACCGCGTTTCCGCTAAATTCGGCCGCTTTCGTCTCTTATCCGCAACTTTAATTGAATGTCAGCCCCTGCGCGAGTTATTTTTCTCCCGCGTACGCGGATGGATCTGGCGTCAGAGGAACGCTCGATGGATTAAACGCACGCGAGGATGCAAAATTAAAAAGGCACCCTGATGAAGTGCCCACTCGTCGCTTGTCGTCGGGATGTCTAACCATAAGCACGCTCGCCCTCATCGCTTGCGACCGGCAATAGTACACTGTTGTACGTCGCGTGTTGTAGAAAAAAAAAGAAAGAGAAAAAAAGGAAAGGTCACGCCAGAGAACTATGGGGAGTGACCCGTGTATCGCGATTTAACGCGCGTTAGGAATTACGTATGCCACTTCAAAGACAATGCCGCGATATACAATAAATAAATGTACGATGCGGGGATCGGCGATTTTTGTTTTCGGCGATTTTCGGCGCGTCGATAAACCCGCTTCGGCGATCCTGATTATTTTTCCTAAGCGAAAACTAGCTCTTCCTCTCTCTCTTTTTTTTTATTTACGGGATAATTTACGTGCGTTTTTCCCCATAAAGTCCCGTGAATCGTCTCGACATTTGGTGCACACGGGAGGAGAAGTTTCTGCTTCCATTGGCGCCATCGCGTCGTTAAACTCCACTTGTTTTTCGCCCCTCCCTCTCTCTCTTTCCCTCTTTCTCTCTCTCTTTCTTTCTTTTCACTTCCAGCTCGATCGTTCGCCACGATCCGCCGGCACGAGACAGAGACGCTTCGATCCAGCAGCTCTCTCGTTGTATATTAAGGCGCAATGCTGCGGCGAGTCGTTGGAAAAGCGCACACTCATTTCCAAAAAATTCCTCTGCACTTTCTATGCGAATTATTGCTGCAGGCAACGTTATTCATCGGGCATTTCCACGTCTGTATCGAATGATCTGATGATAGTGCGTCCATGAGAGTCATCACCGAACGCGAGAGGGTTATATGGATGAAAGCCGGATGTATCCTCAACATCTGACGGCATACGTGAACACAATTAGGTCTCATAAGACAAGATCGCGTAATCGCGTTAGAAATCGGAGCGAAAACAAGAAGAGAGCATGATGCAAGTTTGAGAGATTTAATCAACTAATGCAAAGGTACTCGTAAAAAGACGCACAGTGAGTTTCTATAAGAACACTATATCGCGGATGGATGATTAATCGAAATTTCAGGACGCGCGATACGATTTTTGTAACTCTCAGTTTAAGCGAAAATTTATTTTCGGGAAAGATATTCGCTGCTAGAATAATTCATTGATGATTTTCATTTTCTTCTGCGTGTTCGTCGGATGTTAAATTGCTTTCTATCCACGCGGTCCTTGTTCTTAAAACCACCGCTGTCACGCGATGAGATTCAAGATCGATCCTCGATGCATCTTGGGGCGTATCGAGATTCAGTGATTTTACGCGATCCGGATAGCTCGGCGCGATGCCGAAGGCGAACGAGCAGCTCCTCGTATGGTATATTTTAAGGGGAGCATAAAAGAGTAAACTGCGGGATCCCGAGGATCCGGAATGGTCGCCGGTTATTACCAGAAATACCCGTGTTTCTGAAACTGATTCCGGCAACAGACGCGCGGTAGATCCTCTTCGGGAAGGCATGGCGATTGTTTCACACGGCAGGGATTCGAAAACTGGAATAGAAGACGGCACAGAGTCAGCTGGATCTAAGCGTGCGGATGAATCGATTAAAAAATCGTTGAGATCGTATTTTTATAATGATTCTCGTTTATCTGGTCAAGTGATCAAAAGATTGATAATGCAAGCAAATGAACAGGACATAATCAGGAAATTTCATGATCACGTGGCAGCTCGTTGCGCATCGCGACGCGATTATAGATATCAGTTTATCGTTAATGACTGGGTCATATTAGCGATAAACAGCAGCAGTCACGCGTGTAACTAACTTTTCTCTCTTTACGTGTGTGCAGCATAATTAAGTACATGGTTTAGTACGACGCGATCGTTAATCAAAGTTAACTAACGCTGCGCGACCGGTCGCATTATCTAACGTTTCGGCGGAAACTAAATTTTCTCGCTTTACCCAAACGGCGAGATATGGAAACTGCCTTGGCGTGCCTTATTTATTACGTTGTACTTTAATAACGCGCGCTTATCTGGTAACACATGGATTCAATGCCTCGCGATTGAAGCAATAAGGATTCGTTGCACGCGCTCCTCCTCGGCGTACAAAAGATTATCTTCATTTTATGTATACATTTTATGTATAACAAGATATTTTTAATCTTGTGCGATGCACTTAATTAAAGATTCATAAAATCTTCACAAATCTCTTCACATCCTCTCATCCTCCTCACGTCATCTCTTTCACATTTCTACATAGTAGAAATCATCTTTCACATAGTCATCTTTCACGACGGCTTTAATACGATACTGATGCCGTAACATCGATCGTAAAACTATATTAGTCCATAATTTTCATGGCTAAACCATTTGCATGGATCACAATCGCGCCAGTACATATCGTAGATGTCTCGTCGTTAAATTCTTTGTTCTCGATTCTGTCGAAGGAGCGTCGTTAACTTCATCGAGCTGCAGAAATGAGAAGTTTGGGCACTCGCAGCGGAGAGAGAGAGAGAGAGAGAGAGAGAGAATACAGTTCTCGAAATTCAAGGTGAATTCAAGGGGCAGCTCGTAACGCGAGATTTGCATGCAACAATATCGCGAGGGAAACTCGCGCGAGTGAACGACGCGGAAAGCAGGTCATCTGGACTGCGGCGACGCGGATCCGCGAGAGCGTCCGCGAGGAAGGCGATCACGCGGAATGCGATATCCAAGTGCCAATCAGCTGCGAACTTGCGGGCGCCGAGAGGAATATTCTCGGTTTTTCGCTCACGTCCGATTTTCGCGAACGGAGCTCGGCCGTGCGAACGCGCAGCCGAAAGATTCGGATCGGGTGTGCGGCGGGACCCTTCGTCTCCTTTTCAATTTTCATGAATGGGGGTGAGAACACAGGGGGTAGAATGATCGGCCGATGCATCGGGCGACATAAACACTTCGTCGAAGCTTGCCGCGCGCGCACGCGCGCGCGGATCTAAATCACGTCATGCAATTTCTCGCGATGCGTTATCCCGCGGGGATAACGGAGAATCGAACGAAATATATGTATTTCATGTATGAAATATATATGCATACATGAACCTATGTACATAACGGGAAAAACGACGAAACGCACGCCGCAATATTTCCCGGAGCGTCGGTCATTCGCTCGCCCGCACGCGGCGTCACGCCGCGAGGAAATACAAAAACGATCGGCCAACTTGATTTTTCTATCATCGTAAATCACACGGCTGGACGGCCGGCATATGTTATAATTTATCGTGCTGACCGGAAAAAATGCCGCCACATCGCCGCCCGTCGAGTTTAAGCGCCGATCAAAAAATCGCGCGCGGCAACTATTTTTGCCGCGAGTCGAAAATACTGTTATTTATTTGGCTGAATATATGTCGAGGGTTGGCAGGTAAACTCCCTCGGTTTTCATGGCGAAATTCGAGCGAATAATTTTGTTCCCACGGAGAGATCGATTATTTTTATTACTTTCTCTTCTGAATAAACCTGAGCGCCCAGCTTGATGTTACCGATTAGAATTTTCCTGTCGTCCTGTTTCTTTCTTTTTTTTTTTACATAAAGTTGCGTGTTTAATACATGCGCAAGCGTAAATTTACGGATCTCGAGAGATCTCGTGTTCTTTCGCGCGAACAAATTAATTTACACGGAGCGTGTTCGTGTTTTCTCTCGTCAAAGCAACGAATTCAATTACGATCGTTAGCCCTTCCGGAAGGACCTTTGCATACCTTTACACAGGAAAGTGTCACAATGTGTGTTTCAATTAAAAAACCGATCCCTTGAGTATTGATGTAAACAGAAAGGAGCGAGAAACGCCCTTCAGTCGCGTCGCGATCGATGCTCGCTTGATTTATTGGGTCACACTAAAAATCATCGCTTTGCATAATCACAAATCCGCATGCTGGAAGCACATTTTGCACACGTGCGTGCGTGCGTGCACGCGTGTCTCAGGCGGAGGAAGAAAGACTGACGTCAGACGCGGAACGGCAAGCGGATTCTTTGAAGCCGACTCTGAAAAAGGCGCCTCATTAAAAATAACGAGGCATGCCGGATGTATCAAAGCGAGATGCGAATGAAGGCTGAGAATCGATTCGACGGTAGCATTCTCGAGTCGCTTTCTCGAGATGCATTGCGGCAGGTTCGCATTAGTCGTGGAGAAAGACATAACTTAGTTTTCAAAGAAATAACTAACTAAAACGACAAGAGGGCAAATCTCCTGCCCGGCCGCGAAGCGTTACACGGCCCGATTTGGGGTTCGCGAGTTGTCTAGAGACTATCGTCTTTTTCTCTTATTTTCTTTCTCTCTTTCCTTTTTTCTTTTTTTCTCCTTCGTTTGCAGTAAACGGAAGATGAAGCGACACGAGTACGATTGTATCTCGATCGAATGTTGTTACGTCAGAGCGGTAAGAGTCACAGAATCCGAGAACGTTCTGCGATAACGTGTCCGCGAAATGATGGGATTGATATTGGTGGTGTCAATGGACATTTAATAGATTTTTCACCAATCAACGGCGATTATTGCTGCGACATGTAAGAGAATGTGCGACAAACAGACCAGCAACAGGAGCGATTACGTCAATAAACGATCAATCCTAACTTGGAAATAATCAGGATTCTAAGTAGTCTAAATTATTGATTATTTATCGATCTTATGACCAAGATTGTAAATTTCTTGGATTGAGAAACGCCGTAGAATCGAGATTCTACTGATTGCAGGATAAGATGCGATTTCACTGGAATAAAATCAAACTAAACTCAATCATTGATATTCACAACTGTTATGTCACAAATCAATAGTTATGCAGTGATGAACAGTTAATCGGCGATTATGTGCCAATTCATTTTTGGAGATTGAGAAATTCTGAAATTTCAACTTTCGTTTCGGCGAAGAAGATTATGGATTAACTGCGAAATCTGCGAAAAAGATAAAACGAGACGGCTCGTGGGAAATCATTAATCATTTATTGTTATTAACGTCTGCTAACGCGTTGTAGAATGTTGCCACGCAAGTGATACATTACACTGATCGCGCCGATATCATCGCTTTCTTGTGTATTTGATGAATAATTCATACAAGTATTAAATTTCTTGCAAGAGAATTGTTGAGATGAAACATCAATCATCACTGGAATTACATTTTGTTTCTTACACGAACATTTTTCATGTCGCCCCATTGATTAAACTGCGTTGTGCTGTTTAGCCCAGAAACTGCCACGTGATAAATCGTTTGCGAAACACACCAAAATCTGCACAATCGTGGAGCAGCGGGAAGTTATCGGGGAATTAATAATTAACATTTTACATATTTAAATTTACATATGTAAATAAAAAAAAACGAAGCGGCAGGATGAGGAAAGACATGCCGTAACTTCAGGCATTGCAAAAATTCAGAAGTAAATCGAAACAAGGTAAGCAAAAGAAATTAACAAACGCTCGTTTGCATATGCCGAAAATCCTTCCTTTTCGCGTGATTTATCCGCGACGACGCCGAAGGAGCCATTCTCATCGCGAGTAAAAAGCGAGAGGCGAAACGATGGCGAAGAGAACGATGGATGTCTCACGCCGGGAGCTTTTCGTCAAATTTCTCACAGACGTCTCTCGGATGTGCCGCATGCCGCCGATCTTATCAACATCGGACAGATAAAAGCCCCACGGCTGTGCCGCATTGTAATCCGCACGTCGCGAAGAATGACCGCTGCAGAAGTCTCGAGGGAAACCACCTCCTTCTTCGTCATAGCGACGCGATGAATTTATATTCCGTCTGTGCGCGCCGGTCCCTTTTGATTCATCCGAATCCCGGTGGAGCGCAGAATTCTTTCCCTTCGATGGAGAATGATTTCCGCGGACGTGGCCAATGAATCTGTCAGGATAATGTCAGTGCATAGTCGATGAACGAGCTTGCGTTTCGCAAAATTTAGGATGTCGTTTCTTAATCTTCGGATTTTTGCCACACGTCAAGCCGAGTTTAGGGATCGGGAACGAGGACGGGAGCTCGGCAGGAACCGTCACGATGTGAAGGGATTTTCCCTGATCTCGAGAGTACCGAGGGACTCGAGGTTGAAGAGAAATTCCGGCTAGATTGTAATTACACACAACATAAACAGTGACTTGCTTGGTTTGAACAACGATAGAGATGAGTCGAACGCTGCCTGTTTGTTTTTTGGGTCGATCATTACGAGGATCTCGATTGTCGCTAATTGTCAGTTGAAATCAGGAACTAGAAGTAAAGAGACGTTGATCTTGCTGCTCTATATCGCGGATCTCGAATATGGCGGAGTCATGTCCAGTGAACGGGCACTCTTTTGTACATGGTGTAAATGTTATACATATTAAACCGAGCGAGGCTCAACTTGAGGGTATTCTTCGTTACCCAAACCTATAGCGAGCATCCAGCCGCGTAGTGCAAGGTTGGCTGACTCGAACCGGCGAAGATCTACCGGCGAGTTCTCCAATAGTTAAATAAGCCGCTTGACGAATGAGTGTCTGATAATCTCGTTGTTTGTAAAACGTACGAAGCGTAGAGGGTGTTCGATCAGACTCGAGGCACGTTTCGAGGACCGGAAGAGCAAACGGAGGCTCGACGAGACGAGGAACTGGGTTTCTTTTCTTCGGCTATACCTTTGAGTAATCTTATTTGACAGAAAAATCAAATTACACTGCATGAAATTTGCTCGCGTAAAGATTCCGCTCGCCGAGGCGAGCCCTTAATTTCTCACAATGGAATTTCTCTTCTCCCGGTGAACAAGCGATCGTTGAATTGCAAAATTCTCCGGTTGCCTTCGCCTCGTATACGCATTTGTCGAAATTCGTACGCCAGAAGCACGGCGGTGCAGTCGATCAGTCAGTGTAAAGGTGGAGCAGTACGACTACTTCGTGACTGCTTCCTTCCGCGAATGGAGAACCTCCGGAAAGCAAAGTCATGTATCAAAGACAACTCCGGGTTTTTACTCACTTTACTTCCGCGGAACAATATTTCCAGGTGGATTTGTTGCTGCGATTACCTGTTGCACTTAATAATACGAGAGCTTTACGACAAACTGTCCTTTGCGTTCACATTTCAAATCTTTTCAACGCTCGTCGTAAATCAAGCGTCAATCAGCGAATAAAAAATTTATGCAGATTTCGCGATCCCCGTGAATAATATTTCTCTATATTTATGATTACATTTATAAACATAAAACTAGAGAGGGAGAGAGCGAAAGATCAGAGAATACATATTAATGATATCGCTAATAATAATAGCATCAATGTTAATGGACCGCACGAATTATCCACAAAATGCAAAAGGATTACATGCATATTGCGCAATATATCGCAATAGAATATCTGATATCCCGTTGTATTTATCTGGTGCGCATATGAAATCGCAAACGCTGGAACACTTCCAATGGTCCCGGCCAGGTATAGGCACGCCGACGGCGACCCCGGTCAACATTGGCTTCGCCATTGCCATGGGCACTGAACTCGGAGTCTGCGAATAATTTATGTCGAGAATTATAGGATGGAGGGATAGTCAGAGAGAGAGAGAGAGAGAATATGGGCAACAATAGCGGACCTTCCGAGCGCGTATGCACGTCGCGAGAATTGGCGAGGCGTCAAGCGCGCGGAGGAAACGAAGTGGCCGGATCGATAATTCTCGTTGCTTCATACGCGCGTTGTATTACGGTTACGCGTACATTGTCCCATCGATCTTGCCGAGACGATGCCGAAGTGACAACCGCGGGAATGCAAAAGCAAGGAGGAACGTCGGAACGAGATGCACTTCCTCCATGACTTACTTTCCTTTCGTCTCTTCTCCTCGCCGAGGGTGCAACGTTAACGCAACGTAAACGCAGGCGGGAAGAGTCGACGGCAAGACAGACAGAGAGAGAGAGAGAGAGAGAGAGAGAGAGAGAGAGAGAGAGAGAGAGATCGGCGAAGCTACGCGGAATGCAGCGACGATGACGAGACGACAAGAGATATCTCGTTTAATCGCTCGCGCAGTCGGTCGGCGAGAGCGGCTGAAAGCAGAAAAAGAAAAAGAAAAGAAAGAAAAGAGAGAGGAAAGAAGGGTGGAAAACCCCGGCGGTCTTTCATCCGTTTCCGTGCTCGCCACGGGCGATCTCGCTGCTAAACGGAGTGCCTTTTGAAGTCCTGATCCACGGACGTGCCCCCGAGACGGCGCGTCGCGAACGGGCGAACGAGAAAATTACGCTGCGCCTTTTATTTTCTCCTTCATTTCAGACACGTATGACACATCCGAGTCGACGCGCTAGTTCTCCCTCCGAGAGAAAATCACCGGCTGATAATCAAAGGCGATGCGCCATGGAACGTCGAGGAATCCTTGTGAAATTCGCGATTGCTTAATAATGAAAGAGAAAGGAACGGATAACGCTCTATGTACTACTAGTGAAAGTTTCTTGTTCTTGTTATATCATAAATGAATATGGACATAACGTTGAATCGATCAGCGATCCCATGGCTACGGCAGCAACAACAAACGCAGCAACAAACATGGAAATGATCGCTGAGAAATAATGCAAGAGCAAAATGGAGATAAATTGCAGGAAACGGAAAGCCCGCTCGTTCTGTTTTTAAATCTTTTTCAATCCTTAAATCCTTCGAACATAGAACTCGGTTCTGTCGAAATATTAATCGCCGTACGCTCAGTCCCGTAAAATAAACTGCAAATCAGTAGAACAAGGCAACTTGGACACGCTTTGGGACTTTGAAGATTTCCTCGAAGGCAAGCAAGTTTTTACGCGCAGAGCAGTAATAAAGACTCGACTCGTAAAAGCTGCATGTTTAAACGCCAGGGGAGGCTTTTGCACAGAAACACGAAATGTTTTTCTCCCTAAGCGAGCTTGCAAATCGTCCAGCCAAGTTTCGCGCATTTGTTCAACCTAGCTCCGAAATCGTTCGAATTTCGGGCATCGCCCGAAAAAAAATGACCTTTCGGATGTACCCTCTATCATGCCGGGGAAGATATTGCGTGCGCGGTAACGGAAGCGTAAAAATAACCGCACGTTATGCGCAGGACGGAACTCTGTTTACAGCTCGCGTCTTCTGCAAAACAGCCAGCCGGCTCTCTCCACTTCCATCGACGGTAAATTGGGGACGCGCTTAATTCCGCGCCGCGAGCGCATAAAACGCGATCGTCGTTAAACTGTCCATCGTTGGACCGCACTCCGCCATCCGCTGCCGAAACAATGGCCGATAATAAGGAAACCGAACACCTTCCTGGTCGAGGATGGATAGATGGTGGACGGCGCGTGCGATAAATCGCGCGCGGGATGTTTATGGGGCCGTCAAAATCGCGCGTTCCCGCCTTCTCGACGTTCCCACCCTCCCGCCACCCTTCTGGAACGCGTGCACGCAGCATTTTCGCGGTGGCGGCGACGTCGGCGGCGGGTAATAATTCAGCGACACCATTATCGGTGCGCTGTCATAAATTTGTATTACCCCGCACACCGCGCGATATTAATAATTCCGTGTGTAAGGGCGTGCGTTCGCGCGCGCGCGCGCGCGCGCCATCGTCCCTCCGCGATTATGAACGCTCGCGTTCCTCCTGTTGGCGCTCCCTTTTCGACGAGCGAGACGAGATCGGCAGCGCCTTACTCAAAGTTTCATCTAGGCGATCTGTCAGGCGTAGGAATCAACTGAAACATGTCCGCGTGCGCCAAGAACTCGGCGAAATGAACGGATGATCCTGGTTTCTGGATTTCTCAATCCCGATCAACGAAGACGCGACTGAGGTATTCGACAGCTCACGCTACGAACGTTTGCCGCGTATTATTTGTATTAGGCAAGGGATATTTAATCTGCGCAAACGTTTGGGATCGCTCCAGCTTTCAGCTTGAACCGTGCGTTCGTACCGCGCGGTTATTGCGAATGTAAATCCCACAATGCTACAAACCACGTCACTCCCATGTAGGGACTGACGTCATAAATCAGATGCGCCTAACGTATGCAACATGCGTGACGCCAATAACGCGACACCATCGATCTCGCATTAACTTGTCCGCGCGTATTTGTTCGTTCTTTCTTTTTTCTTCAATCCGCGCGAAGCTCGATCAACGACTTCGAAGAGCATGTATCATCGATTCAACGGGCTTCTGTCCCGCAACACTCCTGACGCGCGCGGATTCATCTCGCGACCGCTCTCTATAAATTTTGCCTGAGAAATCGCCGTGCGCTGTTTCCGTTTCCAAAACTTCCATGTCGACCGACAAAAAGCGACATGTTTGTTTTTCACGTCGACACCGATCTGTTTTATGAAACGGAAAATGTCCGTTCTCGCGGCATGTTCGCCGCGATTCGTCGACGTGAACGCCAGAAACTATAGAAGATAATCCTACAAAGAAATCGGTTGCCGGTCATGAAGAGTCAAGCTTCCGACATTATCGCGATTGAGAATTCAACTTTCAAGATAGCGCGACTTTTTCAGCCCCATTATCGCACGTGTGCCACCTGTACCACGTCTCCATCGGGTATTTATCGTGTAATGGGTGTAGAAATTAATTTCTTGCTTTTGATGTAACATATTTCTATCCTGATGGAATTATTAAGTATGATGGGTCTTCGACGCCTCAGATTGATGAAACAATAAGTGAAAAGACTCTTTTATTCTCCTTTACAAAGATAGAACGCGAGGATATCTCGATAGGCTAGCTGACTCTAGTTTCACCGTTCGCGACTCTACAATTACTCGACTACTATCACTCTGCATGCATTCTCTGTTACTCTCTCTCATTGTCTACTCTCACACTGCTATCGCTACTACATTCTATCGGTTACTCTTTTGCTCTCTCCCGCATCCTTTGCCGTCGTCCTTTTTATACCCAAAAGTGGTGCTACATCTCAGAGTTGTCGGCTAATCGCTACGTATTATCATTAGATCTGGACGAATCACGTCGTCCCGCGAGTGTCAACGGTTTCTTTCGCGGTTGTGCTTTGTTGATTATCGGACGCGACACGTCCAAAAACACGCAACACCTGCGCATCGGCTTCTCTGATTACAAGCTTTTGATACGCGCCGCCACCGATAATCCCTTTCCTCTATACTACATTGATTTCGAGCATCGATGATTTCGTCGGCATTTCGAGACCGCTAAATTTCCATAGTTGCCCAATAAATGAGTCGAGATAATCGAAAACGACGGGGATTGCTTTACTGATCGAAATCTTTCTCGTGCTGTCGTAAATAAATGTTGAACTTTACAAGAAAGCAATTAATCTGTAATATCTCGAAATATTAACGAAAGGTTATGTTCTACTACTTGCACGATGCACGGCGTAATCTACATCGAGCTCTGCGGAATCGCGATCAGCTGATGCAAAGTACAAAGATGGGAATATTCTCGTAAACGAACAGATTAACCTGCTGATGTACTTGTAAAAATGTGCAGACGGGGTATGAAACGCTCGCGCATGTAATATTCCATTGTAGAAAATAGCTCATGTTACGGCCGCTTTGGGAAACGAAACAGCGTACGCGACGGGATCGCGAAATTAAATTTTTAGCGTCTAGAGCCGTATTAAAAGTTTAAATCATGTTTATCGAGCAGCCCGCGCATAACGAAAGACGGAGTGCCAGTTACACTACGTGTTACATGCTTTATAAGAACGGGGGTGTCGAGCCCATAAAACTTTAGCACGCATAAAACGTGCTCCAAAAAATCGATGTATTCGCAATACACGTGACGCGTAACGCATTTATAAAGTTTCTTCAACAGGCGATATCAGGCGAAACGAAAAAATATTCGACGAGATCTCGGCGTCGCGAGATTATTAGATTGCAACGCGAGTTTCCCGGGTCGTATATATAAACGTACATCAGTTTTCTGGCTTTTCTAGCTTCATTTTTCTTTATTTAAATCACATGAATGATTTACGATATTGTGATGTACTCTATCGATCTATCGAAACGCCGATTAGCGTTTCGCGTCTTTGTTATTTGTTTTGTGCTCATATTAATTTCTTGCTCTTTTTAAAATACAAAATTTATTTACAAAAGTACAAGAAAGATTTTAATCGATAAATTTAATCGATAGTTGCCTTTATTTTCGATGACTTTAAGCCGTTCGTCAGCCGACTGCGACTTGAAAACTTGAACAGCTTCGAGTCAATGAAATCGTTGAAATCAAAAGTAAGAAATTAATTTGTACGTCTAATACATTCGACTATCTTTATCGCGTATTTTCGATAAGATCACTCACTTCTTTGGCGATCCGCTATAAAGAAGCGGTTTGCCGATCTTTTTTGTGATTAATACAAATATTTTCTGATATTACAAAAGGCGGTTAACCGACAGATCAGAGGGCAGTTTGAAGCGAGCGAAAGTTATGATCTGCTCTGTTTCGCACTCTTTACTTTATATCTATTTTTCATGTCTCATACTTTATATTAAATATACATTTTAGAATATGTCTTGCGTCATCTCGATTCCTCGAGAAACCGGACAACTTACCCGATGCAATGCGCGATTATAGTCGCTTTAAAAATGTGAGACAAAATTCCTGGAAGATCGCTCGAAAACGAGCGATGGCGTGCGGCCGTTCCCTTCCTTCCCCGAGATTGAACATTTTCTTATCTACGTCCGCCGAAGCAGAATGGAAGAGCAGATTGTGTAAACTACAGGTACAATGATCGCTGCGGCGCAACAAGTCTGAGAAAAGGACCAATGAGGTGGCCGTGGCGCACGCGAGCAGTGACGATCGACGATGGTAAATGGAAAAAGAAGAGGAAGCCCGGCGGCGAGGGATGCCATGGCGTGCTAGCGGGGGATGCAACTCTCCCTCCGTGGCACGTGACTGGGACGTCTACGGCGATGAAGTTAGATTTATAGTTCCTCCAGGCGTCTCCCAGTTTCTCTCGCCCTCTCTCTCCCTCTCTCTCTCTCTCTCTCTCTCTCTCTCTCTCTCTCTCTCTCTCTCTCTCTCTCTCTCTGTCCCTCTGTTTTTCTGTTTTAGTTTGCAATTTATGCGACGTGGACATTGGATTGACATGCCATCGCGTTTGCGTATGGTGTCTCTTATCGATTATCGATGAGATGGAGCGCGTGATTTTCTGGAGATTTTCCGTGGACATTTTGGAGAGAGATCTCTACGACGAAATCCACGATTGTCCATGAAACGCAGAAGGTTTCTAAACGCTGGCTAAATGCTGCTCGAGAGTTTCTTCGTGTTCTTATGCACATGAATCTGTATGAAGCCGCCCAAGAAGAAAGGAATACAATCGGGGAGAGATCAGAAGTTGGTAATAATGCTGCGACTTTCGCAACAAGGACACTGAATCTGTTACCAAGGTTTTCTGTATCTATCTTATCCTCGATAGTTACCAACGAAAAAATGGAAAGGTGAAAATTTCTTATTACACAAGAAGGAGATCCCGGTAATTTCTTAAAACCGACACTTAACGTTGAAACTGGATATTTCATTTACGCGGAACGAAAGCACTCGCCAGTCGCTTTTCATCAAAACCTGGATCTGAAATCTGATCGCATCCCTTATTAAATGGAACGAAAAATCTCCTTGCGGAGAAAACAGAGTAATAAATAACGCTTTATTAAAAGCTTCTTCAAATCTTCTCGACAACAGGAGAATCTCAAGACGTGATACATCAAACAGTACGCGGCTACCCTCCTTTTACTTAACGCACACGGCCAAGAAATTTCTCCATCCAGCTCAGTCCAACTTTAAAATCGACGAATGTAGTTGTCCTGAAGGGGAGAATATTAATAAAGATATTTCAGAGGTCCCCTCTTGACAATTGAAAAGTGGCCCTCTGAGGGGACTTCAGTTTCATTAGTTCACGCGTAAAACTATCTCCGGAGATAAGAGAGGATTTCCCCTCCTCTTTCCCCCTCCCCCTCCCCCACCCCGTCTTCCTTTGTCACTATCTTTTTTCCCTTGCGAAACAGAGATATTCAGCCCGCGGATTTCCACGACATCAGTATATTCTCTCTAGGTCCCGTGCGGAGCTAACGAGGTCACCCGGGTCATCCGCGTTCGCTCCAGGCGGCCGATATCGAATTCCACGTGCCGCGGATCTCATTTGGTAAGGATGATGAACGTGGTCCCGCTAACTTCGACGCAGAATGACATTGCCGGGCGAATCGAGTCATTTGAATACAAAGTATACGCGACGGGACTGACGACAACGTCGACGACGATGATAACGACGTCAGTTTTACTTGCCGAATGGCAAACGCTGCGGACTTTCGCCAGCGGAGCGAGCTCTTCTTTTAATCAAGAGGGCGTTAATAAAATTAATTAATCAATTGACATATCGGGAACGCGAGAGCACGAGTAATGTATAAAAATAATGTCGCAAATGTAACGAATGTGCGAATACGCTGCGGATAATGCGTACTGCAAATAATACATCGATTTCGATAATTGAAACGAAGACAAACGAAATAACCGGTAGTTGTGATAAATTTATAATCTAACAGCGCGCATAATGATTATCGTGGCGCCATCTTTCAGCTTAACTCCGTGCTCCAGCGGCGAGGCACACGATAACACGACAAAGTTGCAAAAGGCGTGTATGCCATTCTGATTTTGCAATTCATAAAATGCAGAGCAGTTTAAACGACCGTTCGCCATGCCATGATTCACCAACTTGGTCCTGCTTGTATTTCCATACCAGATCCCTTTTCGCTCATTGCACCCTCGGGAAAATCGACATGCGCCAAATTTATTTGTCCCCCCTGCCCCCCTGCCCCCCCTCCCCGTGATTCTACCGGAAATAAAATAAAATGAAATAAACAAAATTGCGGAAGCGCGTATCGCGCTTCCCTCGGAGATTCGCATCGAATTCCGGCGCGACATTGCCTGCCTGGATTTACGATTCAAAATCGCGAATCGATCGGCCTTTTATATTAATTAATCGCTACCGAATCGCAGAACGGAGAGAGGAGAAACGCTGCTGCCTGATTTATATCCTCTTACAGCCGCACGGCGAATAAAATTTATTTAATCCGAAATAATCTCCTACAATCAGCGTAGAATCGCGCGATCGTAATCCGTAAAATTGATCTGAAGTTTAAATTGAAATCTTCGTGCGGCGAATAGCCGCGAAATTAAAGAGCGCCGACACTCGAAGCGATAGCAACCGTCGCTTCCGAAATTAGACGAAGGAATTTTCGATGACGAAGCCATCTGACCGCGAGATAAGGAAAGCGATATTTTCCAGAAAACATGACACACGAGATAGGAAAAGCGTAATATCCTCCCTTCACTATACGCGACGCGCCCTTCAATCTCTCTTGCTTTTGGGCCGCGAGATTCGATGCAAATTCGTGGAATCGCCTCTCGTTTATGAAACGCGCGGCACCTGGCACACTTTATTTGATGGCTACCTCGTTAAGCAATTTTCCCAAAGCCACTTAAGGGAAAGCGTCGGGAAGGACGACGGTGCACCGTTGGACGTTCGCTCGTTTCTGCGAACGCGTCAAGCCTCGCTACGCATTGATGACCGGCAGCCGCTTAAGCGAAACTTATCCTCTTGTTTCTTGTGAGAGAAAGAAAAAGAGAGAGAGAGAGAGAGAGAGAGGGAGGGGGAAGGGGGGAGAGAACGACGCTGCGGGAAAATCCACGATTACGCTATTTTTCTCGATCGTTCCTCGTTGGACGCGCCGTGGCAATTTAACGACTGGCACGTGCCGCTCATGCGACACACATTATGCAAATAAGTTACTCCGCGACCCTCGCAGGGACCGTCAAGTTCCCGCGCAGATGTTCCTGGCAGATCTTAAACCGACGAAAACAATGAAAGACGGGAAGATAGGCTGAAATACAGCGAATGTTTCAGCGCGTTTCAGTGCTCCGCGCGAGTTAACGCGGAATGGAGTTTATTTTGCAATAATCTCAGCTGGTACCGAAAGCCACAAAGAGCTCCCTTTTGCTTTCGGGGATCTCGTTGTGCGACTGCGATCTATCTCGCGCAGTCATCGCGCGAACGCGAATCGCGGAAAGGATCGCGAAAATTCGGTGAAACGGCGCGGAAAAGCGAACAGCGCTGTCGCGCGCGAGCGATATTGCGTTCGTAATTTAAGCACGCGTGTATACATACGTGTTATCTCCTTAATGAGGAATACGCGATGACGGATCCTGCGGCGCGGCTTGATTCGCGACGTGGCGCGTTTAATGAGGACTACCGAACCAGTCCCGCGATCTTTTAATCTCCTAATAACGCGCGAACAGTTAATCTTTTAATGCCGCGCTTTAATCAGCCGTCCGCGAATATAAGCTCGTAAGCAGATTTCAAAACGGCATCCATCTGCCCGGCCGTAATACGCGAACTGTTATAAGTGAGTTATATGCGCCATGCGCGAGTTGTTTATGTCTGTCGTTTTAGGATTCAGATCATCGTCGCGCGGCATTCTTTTATCGTTAAAAATTTGCACGCGTCTCTTGCCTGCAAATCTTGCACTCGCATCGATTACGCAACGAATGCCAATCGCTTTTACGATAATTGATAAGAGAGAGAGAGAGAGAGAGAGAGAGAGATTTGAACGATGATAATGAAATGTATCGTTGCGCGAAATTTTAATTCAAGTTAGAGAGCTCGATCGATTCGATATTATAAAAGAAAAGCTGCTCGAATACAAATTAAATCGTTTCACGAGTCGGATGATTTCGATGACTCCCGTTTCATTTGCTAATCCGCACGATAACGCGATGCCACTTCAATATTTTAAATATCGATTGCGATATGATTACTTTATTCCAGAGATCAAAGGTGCGTGATCAAGCGTCAGTAAATGCTGAAACATCTAATGCGCTTAATAGATTGTGTGACAACACGAGAATTGTCATTATTTTGCGAATATTGCAAACTATTACGGCCTGATTCTGCTTCCTCGGACGTGTCAAGTTTACGGAGTAAAGATTGCGAAGATTTATAATCTTTTTTCTTCGCGGCTTATCACTTGGAAACTACGATCCGCGAACACTAAGAGCAAGAAGAACAAATATTATGCCTCGCGAAGTTTAACCGCGCATAATTAAAGAAGACGCTAAAAGCATCATTCTCGGTGCTTCGCGCGATAGCGCGAGTGCAGATAAAAAAAAGAAAGAAAGAAGAAAAAAGAAAAAGAATGAGAAGGAAACATCGCGCGCGGCTGCGATTGGAAACGATCGAGCGCGCCGATCGCTGTCCCCGATCCCGATCGCGAAAACTCCGAGAGCGCGGATTCTCGCGTCCCGCGAGATAAAATGCGAGCGGAACAATGCCGGGTTCACAAAGACCCCCACAAAGCAGATATTAAAGCAAAACCTTACCGTTTCCTCCTTCGCCCGCCTGCGCGCTCCCGCGTTCGCCATCGCGCCGTTCGCGCGGCGGTGAATCAGAGGAAAGTAATCTTCCACGTCGCTGTTCTCGCTGCTGACATTTCCATCGGCGATTTTCTCGTCCGTTAGCCACATCGCGTACTGATGCGCGTAATGTCTCACCGTCATTCTTCTCGTGACGGTTCCCACTTTCGATAATGTTCACTAAATAATCCGCGCGCGATATCGAGTCAAGTCGGACGCATCACGGAAAATGTCCAGCGCAATATCTTCATTATCGCGGATCGTAGATAGAAACGAATTGGGAGAATCGAGCGAGAAGTAGGGAAGAGAGTGAAAAGTAAAAGCGTCGGGATTTCCTTTATTAATTAATCAGAGATTCCAAGTGAGGATTTGATTCAATTAATTTCCTGAGCCACATTGGATTTCGATATGAGCCGAACTGTTGAAACTAGGAAATTATTAAATGTAAGCTTATGACGAATATTTCCCCCAATGATAAGGCTATCTCATTTAATTTTATTAATGATACATGCATAGGTTCTCAACATCCGCGGATATTATCACGCGCACGCTATCTTCTTGTGTCTCCTGTCGTTCGAATGAGAAGAAATGCCATTAATATTGATAAAAGTGAAGCTGAAGACTCGTATCAAATAAAGCCTATATCGAGATTCTGGGCCGACGGCCTCCAATTCGAATATGGAAATATTACAAAGATTCCAAAACAAATACCTTAGAATTATCGTTAAACATGGCATGTCACTATAATACATTACATCATAATCTTAACATGCCATTAGAGACGAGATAAGAAGACTCAACCAGAAATATGCTGATAGCATGGACAACATTCTAATATAGTGACGAATAATCTCATAAGAAACGCCAAGACACCACGCAGATAAAAAGAAGGATCTATACACCTGATCGGTTTGTAATTATATGGGACACATGTCACTGGGCATATACTCTTCAAGACTTTCTTGAACCTAACTACCACATGTATTAAATGTCACATTAGTGACAGCTTGTAATAATTTCTTAGTTTCTGATAAAAGAAGAAAAGAAAGAAAAAGAAATATCGAGATTCTACTACGTAAAACGATATCATATAAAAATTACTTTTATTTAGGATGTAAATATTTGCAAATATTTGCCGTTGTTTTATCGGAGAACGCAGAAGAACGATATTTATCCTATCTAAAACAACTTATTATTTTTAAAGTTATCTCGTACGATAAACAAAAAGAATTCTTTCATTTGCTATTCAATGTTTATCTAATACTTTACTTACTGCATCTACATAATCTTCAACTGATTAACGACTTCTCATGACGTCATTCGTTAAACATTGCATATATGTTTGCACGTTACATGTGGACAGAATAAGTCGTCAAACGAGATTCTAATGGAGCCAATGGAGTTGTCGCCGGAAATTGAGATAGTTCCAGACACAAACACATTCATCAGGAGCGAATAGCTCTCGGAATATCCGGATATATCTTTTAAACTAGTAATACGTCTTCACTAAATAAACACATATTACTAGCACTAAATAACGTAACTTGTGACAGTTATCCACTTCTCGTGTCTTATATCCCAGAGTTATCTAAACGTCAATATTAATATTAATGTTTTAATATTAACTTTGAATTTTTTATTTCTTGCCTTTATTTGCAGCTTGCGATTAACTGCAAGCAATTATCTCGAATTATCTCGAAAAGAATATCCCGATTATCGTATCAGCGAATCATCTCGTACACAATGTATTACTTTCTTAAAATGTTTACAATGCATGATAATGTTATCGGTAGAAACCGCACGCTCTTCCACAATCGTAAACTTGACGGTCATATATTTACATATATTTAAATAACATGTTTCATTTCCCGACTCCGGTTCAACGATCGCCCATAAGAAAAGTATCTTATCTGTCGTTACATATCTGTTGTTACATCCTCGTTCGTAACTTTAACCATTTCTAAGGAATCGAACAAAGAAGCAGAGAATAATATTGACGCGCTGGACGATACATGTAAATTGATATCGCGACGGATTTTTTAACGACTTATTTAATTAATCGGAAGCTAAGCTTCCGACAGTCATCGATTTTAATTCAAACGTCCGTTTCTTTATCCACTCGTGCGAAATAGCCCGATTTGCCTCGTATTAATCTTACTCGCGCAAATGGAAAAGCATCGATAATCAATGAATTAAGCATGAAACGAGGAAAGAAAGAAATGAACTTTATAAATTTCAAAGTTCGGGGACTATGCGGAAATTGTCACCAAATAAAGCACGCAAAGCTGATGTTACTCCGTAAACGCGAGTTACGTCGTTCGAAATTCTTCTCCTTCGGAAAATGTTCTCTCACCGCATCCCTAAATGTTCTCTCTCACGTGAAACAGAAGATACAGACTTTCACGAAACGCAGAACGCGCGAGCGTTTAGCCGCGGACGATGCGCGCCGATCGCGGCATCACGTGGCTCTCGCGATTTAGTGAAAGCGCACAATCCTTCTCTGTTTTGCTCGCACGATAGTACAATCTGCTCGCCGAGAGAAACATTCATTCGTATTGCATTAGTATAGAACCACCAGTATTTCTGATCCGGTCAACTGTTGCGAGGGACTAATGTGCCCGCGAAGCGTGATTAATTCTCTGGATTTTCCGTTTGTATCGTTTATTAGTTTGAAACGTCACTTGCCGCGTGAGAACTCCAATCAATGAACTCAGAAGTTCGCTCCTAAACCCGAGACGTTCTCTTGAACAAGCGTCTAGGAAATCTTGCCAAGAAGAAGATTCATACATTATCGAAGACTCGTGCGCTCTCGTTTTAGCATTACGTTGCGAGAGAACACCAGTCCCGGATATGCAATATGCAAATTGCGTAATTTCTGTGTGGCAAATAACAATGTTCGAGTAATTTTAGGGTCTCGACGAGAATCATGTGTGTCACGCGGACGCACATCCTACTCGGACAGGATTCCGCGTGAGCGTGTCGACATACTTATTCGTACGTTGATTGTTCGCCCGCGCGCATACAATGGTACTTCTGCCTGGTAACACAAACTGCTAGGCTAATTATACAAATTACGGATGGTTTCGTAACGCGATCTAATTGATCCGCGAGTTTGCGTTACAACGGACGCGCGAGGTACGCCGCTACTCTCAAATCTTAACTTCGATGATGGAATTCGACTTGCTGAAGAACTTCGCGCTCGCTACCATCGGAGGGCTAACATCAAAGGGATCAGTATCGTTATTAAGTATTGTTATCGTTTGGCGTCTAGTTCTCCAAGCGCATCCGCTTTTGACAAATTGAACGTTACGTTACTTTCACTTTACAGTCCGATCCTAGCTCTGCGAATCCAAGGAGTTCGTTTCCTGCGACTGGGACCGGCAGATTCTCACTGTGGACACCTTTCACATCCACCGTGCTCTTGGTAGCAGACTGCGAAACTCTTGAAGCGGCACGCGACGCTGCCATTTTGCAACTGCCAGTCGGAGGAGAAAGGATCCCTGCTGAAATGCAGCCGTGATACGCCGTTTGACATCGGCTTATCGTCACGGCATGGCTGTTGGTTCGAGTTAGCGGCCACCTAATAGAATTTATCTGAAATTTGTGGGGTTGATCCCTTATCAGTCTCATTTCTCCGACAAAGATATACTTACATGAATTGAGATGCATCGCGCGCGAGGAACATCGCATGTTATAAATGTAGCATGTATTGTCAGAGAAATCGCTGCGCTTCTATTTTCTACATAGAGCGATAATAAATTGAATTTTTTTTAATTATTCGTTCTACATGGAGTGATAATAGATCGAAATTATTAAAATTATTCGTTCCTTCGTAATCGTAATACAAAAACGTAAGGCAAAAATGAATATTTATTCACGTATTGGAAATATGGCATTTTGATGATGGCTTCACGGTCCGAGAGTTGAAATGATTTTAAAACTAAATTGAAAACTGGATAATCTGAAATAAGAGCTTTAATTCTTAATTTATAAGAGTTTTCATAAGCAGGTCATAAATAATGATAAATATGCCATACGCTAAAACAAATGCAGCACAATGCTTATAGATCTTAAGACTTGCCCGTTATTCGTGTTGTTCGGATTTCTGCCGTCTATCGAACCGAATTTAGAAATCGGGAATGTCGCAATATTATGCAGCGTTTTTAAGCGTGACAATCGGAATAGAAAAAGATAAGAACCGGGAAATAAGTGTGTTCGGCTGGAAGCAGCAATATCAAGCGGAAGAACAAAGGTAAGCTATCTTCCGACTCAGATTAGGTAACTCGGATTTGCGGAACGCTCCGGTGCCGCGCTAGAGTGCAAAGTCATCGATATCTTAGTTGATGATGACATAGCGGTTTCCTTGTTTTAAAAAGGTGAGCGACAACTGTTTTCGATAATGTATAAAAGGCGAGTAGGACCTTTGTCGCTTCTCAGATACCTCGCTCAGATACTCACTCATACTTCGATCGGTTCAGTGCAGTCGCAATTTAGGAATGGAACCAATGGAAGACGTTTGATATCTGTATCTTTATTGGAGCGGTATCTGTATCTTTATCGGTGCCCAACGTCCGTGCAAATAGCCATTTTATATACGCTAAATTAAATACAGATTAAACAAAGGATAACGCTCAATTTGAAAATATGTTTCTATTATCCGAACTATATCCGAATATCTAACGATATAGTGTGAAGCTAATTCCAACCGATACTGATCGACCGACGGATGCACCAACATGTATTAATTATAAAATTATAATTAATCTTTCTTTGTCTCAAAATTAAATACAAAATTAAACTCCAAATTAGACCAATTTATTCTTCTAATCCAGTATTGAATTATGAATTAAACACTACAACTTTTGCAATTCACTATTATCTGATGGCTATAAAGTAAATGAGAAAATTTATCTGATCTGCTAAATGTTAAATATTGGCCCTGCACAATGATAATCCATCGTTCAATTCTTACTCTGTCAAACCATATTTTTCAAGGAATTTAAAAACAATGAAACAGTTCATGATAGATCTTTTCAATTCAATCTCCAGCAGAACATCTATCTGATTCGCGGTTAGCGCCTGTAGAAGAGCAATGTACGATACAATATCAATAGTAGACTTATGATAAACAGTCATCTCTCGAAGTTGCTCGTTCAGCGTAGAATTTGATAAAGTTTTCCAAAATATCTTGCTTCTACATTTATAACACCGAGTTAAATGACATTATACAAACTTTATGCAAACTTAGTTTCTAGTATATATCTCGAATAATATATCTCAGGTTAGACTTGGAGAAAGGTAGATTTTCGATAATTGTCTTTGAAAAGGGAAGATATATACAAAAACTTTAATAGATTGCAAGTCAAATGTTGAATTTTTAATAAAAAAAATATTTAATTTCAGGGATGAAAACTTTATGGAATAGATAAGATTTATTATATTATTATTAAATATCAAATATCTTGTTCGAATCAGGTACGAATAGGTTATGAGAACGCAAATACGCATGTAATGTAAATGCATGGAAATAAAATATTTTATTGTATCTTCCTTAGAAAATATTGGATAACAATATATTTTTAAAAATATATTCTATGAACAAAGAAACAGAAAACAGAATATTATACGGATATAATAAAGGAACATGGCTGGATGTTTGGCGCAGCGAATAATTATCAGTTTTTTATCGAAATCTCAATCACAACTGCAATTCTCGAGGATCATCTCGCAAGAGTTCAGAAAGATATACATCCCAAAACGATGCATATTTTCTATACAGAACAGATTGATGTGCAACTGCACAAAAGATACATCGGATCCTACCCGCAATGTATTAAGCTATGATGATTATTCTTTCAATCATAAAGTCATCACACAAATTGTAATAAAAACTTTGAAGGAAATATTGAATCTAACAAACGCCGAGGTTCACAAAATATTAGAAGCCAATCCACAGCTAAAAAAAAAATCTAGGCAAGAGCTTTTAAACAATTATAACAACTTACTTAAGGCTAATATAGAGAAGAGTACTATTATAAAAAATATCTGGTTGTTAATATATAAAAATGATGTACTTAAGGAGAAGCTTGATTGCATCAACCAGCTCAAAATGAATAACAATCAATTAGTACCATGGCTATGCTTGAGACAAAGAGAATTGTCAAATTATATACATTATACTCAGAATGACGTAGATTGCCAGAACAAAATCGAGCATCTTGTTCGCAGATTAGAAGTAAGATCAGTATAATGAATTAAGTTAATGGAAATTGTGTATGATCTTTCTAACTTAACTTTAACTTTAGAAGAGTTTCAAAACGTCTTATAGAAAATAGACCTCTTACGTCATATTTCATATATATCATATTTTATATGCTATAAAAGTATATCTCTTTACAGTGCACTATACCAGAGATGTGCAAGCTAACTGTGCAATATCCTTTCTTACTGAAAATTCCGATTTCTTTGATAGATAAGAAATTAGATATTCTATATGGTATGAAAATTGGAATAATGGTTTAAATATTTATAAAAATAATCTTTTTATAATCACAATAATCCTTTCATTTTTATCTTATTCTTTTTCTGTAGAATACAATGTATATAATGAGAATATATTGAAGGACTTGTGGGTATTTCGATACTCCGAGAATCAGATACGTCAGAGATGTGAATTATATAATGAGGGAAAAGATTTAAAAGTGAAGACATGGAGTATAAGGTGTCCACTCAAAATAATAACGAAGTAAGTTGACAAGTTGATAAGAACATTTTTTCTATGATTTTTATGCATATACCTCTCCCTCCCCCCTTCTCTCGCTCTTTCTCTCTCTCTCTCTCTCTCTCTCTCTCTCTCTCTCTCTCTCTCTCTCTCTTTCTCTCTCTCTAATATATTTTTAATATATGATTTATATGTATATTGTCATATACATATACACAAATAACATGTAAATCCAGACATACTATAAAATATTTTTTTTCGTAGAACTATTCATAAAAATAACATGAAACACAATTTGATGGGATGTCATGAAACTGTTAGCGAATATATAATAAATAAGTTGAAGGTTGACAAACATATTCTCGATATGGCAATTGCGAAACTACCAGATATTTTACAGATAGATCTACAAAAATTGAATAAGATGATCTATTTATTGAATAAAAACGGTTTTACCAGCAATGAAATATTTCGACATGGACGGATCCTCTTTTTCAACATAACAAATATACAGAATCGAATTATTACTTTAAAGGAAATAAATGTTCGTGTGAAACTTTCTCTATTAGCTTGTAATATGACAACATTTAAACGGTATGCACTAGTTCTAAAAATTTTCCATGTTATACAAAATGTAATCAGAAATAATATAACTTATTAATTGCATTTATATCTTTTACAGATATGTCGATACTCAACGTCGAGAATGGCAAGTGTTAAAGGGTTATAAGAACATCACGCATTATTTAAGCAACGAATTGAACATGGACGAGGCGATAGTTAATGAGAAACTCAAAAAACAACCGCAAATCTTAAAAATGAAAGCGTCAAAGATGAATGAAATGATTAATATTTTACGGCGCAATGGTATCACGAATGATCATATACTGAACCACTTGCGAATATTTAAGTGTAAAATTGAAACAGTACATAACCGGATTATTATATTGAAGCAAGTTAATTTGCCATTGAAAATATTTGTACTTTCGTATAGTCAAAAGATGTTCGATAAGTATTTGTACAAAAATTAAAAATTTAAATTTTTTAGTAATTAATTTATTATATATATATCTCCATTCCTTTAATGTTAACAATTATTAAAATATATAGTTTGTGACTTGAAGAGATTAATGAAATTTAAAAGAAAACTAAAGAAAGAAACATGATAACAAGAAACAAAAGTATAATGCACTAATAATGCATTCGATATATCTCTTATGTTCGTGCACAGTAATCTATTCTATCTTGCATCTTTTTGGAATGTATATCTTTCTAAACTCTTGCGAGATGAATTGCAGTTGTAATTGAGATCTCGATAGAAAACTGATTAATTATCGCTGCGCTAAACATTCAGTCATTTCTTTATTATATAAAACATTTATTTCCTTTAAAATAATAATTCAGTTCTATATATCTGTTATTCTGAAAAAAAGGACGCGTCCGTGTCTTCATTATTTCATTACTAGTAAAACCGTTTTCATTCAGTAAATAGATCATCTTATTTAATTTTAGTGGATTTATCTGTAAAATATCCAATGATTTCGCAACTGCCATATCGAGAATATGTTTGTCGACGTTCAATTTATTTATTATATATTCGCTAACAATTTTGATGATATCCCATCAAATTGTGTTTCATGTTACTTTTATGGGTGGTTCTACGAAAAAAAAAATATTTTATAATATGTCTGGATTTACACGTTACTTGTGTGTATATATATATTTATTATATAAAAAAATGGCTGGATATTTGGCGCAGCGAATAATTATCCTTTATTATATAATACCCTGTTTTCTGTTTCTTTGTTCATGGAATATATTTTCGTGTTTTAAAATATATTTTTATGCGATTTTCATACATCAGTTATGTTAACTTTTCTAATATAATAAAATTAAAGCGAAAAGTACTTCCTCCAAGCACGTTCGACTTTGTAGAAATAAAAACATCAAATATATATATTTTTTTATACTTCTGCATAATTATTATTATTTACAATGTGATTGCAAGTGTTTTAACAAAAAGAAAACAAAAAATATTTTAATTTTCAAATTCAAATTCAAATTTTAATGAAATTCTGAATTTTTGATGAATTTCTAATTTTTTTAACGCTTTCGTTACCATACATATAAAAATATTTTTGCATGTATATGGCGTATGTGTATATGTATCAACATTTTTTATATGCATCGATATATGCTATAATACATTTTCTAAGTATCACTGAATAATAAATTTAAAATAAATGAGATCATTAGAAAAAAAAAACATGCTTCATATGCAAACATTATATCTATTACATCCGTTAATTTGCATTAATCCGCTGTTCTTGCAAAGTCAACAGCTGCGACATGTGATTTTTGTTCAAAACGGCATGATTTCCGGAGATGAGGTGCTTTTTCAAGGAAAAACCTATCAAGTCGTCGTAACCGATCAATTTGGTTCCGACTTCGAGATCGTCTAACCATATTGTATTGCCAAGATGAAGACGCACCTGTGAGCAATTCATCTATTTATTTTCTGCTTTCTAGAAATCTATTAAATCGAAGACTCACCTTGCCGATAATATAAGATTTTTGGTTGAAATTCTTCGACAACCATTCATGAACAGCATCGTTAGAATGTTGATTCCATATATATTCTTCGTCACATGGTGCAATATCGGCTAAAAATACTTCCATGATGTGCGTTGGTAATTTCGATAATTTGTCTGGCAAATATATCAATTTACGTGCCTAATGATATGATTCACATATAAAAAAAGCATTAGAGAATACGTCTGTAGATACTGTTATCATATTACACATTTATGTGTTAAACACATAAATATTTAATACAAAACAATTACGATCGCATCTACATAAACTGTACATAAAAGACAGCATATCTCTCTTTATAGAGATTTATAGAGAATGTTTTAGGAATGATCTTACGTCAACACATTGGTGTATGATGCCGCTGTCGATGCATCTCACATCTACGAATTTCATTTCTTCGGAACAATCATATCGAATGCACCTGATTTGTACTCGTTTAAATGTATCGACGGATTCTTCAAGAATACAGACGTCGCCTATATCCGTCGAAGTGCACATTTTCCTTCATTTTTTGAATTAGATATTAGATTTAAATTAAATTAAGAATTGTTATGCTCAGGTTTTCAAAAGACAAAAGAGGACTAGCAAAAATCCAAATCACAAAAATTGTCAAAAATTACAGTTAATATTTTGCATTTTTGTTGCACTCTGTATTAAAATGCTATCTCTTGAAAAATGTGGCAGCGAATAAAACAATATGGAAAGAATCGTAAACTATTCAGCGTCATCAACTAATCGCATACCTGTTTTTAATACTTCGATAATATTCCTGTAATTTAATTGTGGTTTGCATATATTCCACATTGGAAAACATTGTTTTCTTGGACTTATCTGAGTGTGGGATGTGTTCGATCACTCTTGCTGAGAAATGCGACGCATTATGGACGTGCATTATTATGAATTTCACCTTGTCGTTTCTGCAAGAAAGGCCTCTAGTCAAAACATTGATTTTATTTGCATCGAGTGATGATTATGTAATTAACGTTTACGCCTGTATATCCATCATCGATTCGTCAATCTCAGGCAGCATACAGTGTCTGAACATACAGATATTTCGTTCCTGACAGAAACCGAATGCCTTCACTTTGTTGCATATCGCGTAGTTCTTCTTGTCCCTTTCCAATGTAATCTCCATTCGCTGGAATTATTTCATAAACGATTGAATATACGTTGAAACGATGCTTTTGTGAATGGAAACCATTCTCGTTAACTTACTTCGATATCTTTTTGCAACTCCACTGAGGGTATCATTACTCTCATGCGCATCATCATTTTTAGTATACTTTGGAATTGTATGTTGTTATTCTCATCGATAATAATGCTAACTTTGCAAGTTGCGATGTCCTTAAATTTTATAACGACATTATTCATTGAAACATTCAATTTATATATCCGGTATATAAACTAAAGAACTAAAAAAATTTCTCATTCTTCATTTGAAATAACATCTTAATTTTTTACCTGTAACAAATTGTCTAAAAGCACAGAAAATCTATAATTGAATTGATTCTTAAACTTCAATAGCACGGAGTGATGAATCAACCATTGAATATCGGTAAAATTAAGTTCTGATAAAACCGCGTCGGTGCATATCAATATCGGATACAAGCCGTACACGCATGCCTTCCAGCTTTCTTGTAAATCTGTAAATTGATAATTTAATGTATTGATAATTAAAAGAAAATCGAGCATTCAATAATAATTAATTGGATTATCGAAATGTCGCTGTTATACTTTGCATATCAATCGGCTTCATCTTCTCATGGATCAGCAGAGTTTTTTTCGTCATCGAAAGTAAAAAGGCGTTCAATTCCTCGGCCTCTGCAGTATTCGTACACACCACCATGGTTTTCAACATCATATAATCGTCCTTCAGTAAATCTGATGCCGTGCAATCAATCATTAAATAATTTTTATACAATAGTTAATCGATATTATTGATACAAACAAATTTTTATATAAATAACATATTTCATATTATAATTCTTTACTTTCTTTAAAATTTTCTTACCTGATATTTTTTTATTTTTCCATGTGGATTTCAAGATGTACATCTTTGGACGAACAGATTTAAAAACGATTGCTTCTATGAGCGACATAATGCATATACATGGTTTATACATTACTAAACGTGCAAATTTCTTAATCTGAGGAGTACAGTACGTTGCCGTTATAATAATTTGTAATAATGGTCTATCATTAGCTTGTGACTCGCGATTCTCGATTATATTATGCTTCTTAAATAATTCTCCTATCTGTTAAAACATTAATGTCTGACAGATATCTTTCATAAATAATACTGTTAATATATATGTTAATATTATGCTCACTGAATTATAATATTTATCCAAAATAACATCAGCATTGTCAAAAACCAAATAAAAGAGTCTGTCGAACGACAATAAGCCTGGATTTTCATTTAAAAATCGAACCAAATATCGTGGCGTGGCGACTAAGATTTGGCAACCATTGTATATCGCTGTCTAAAAAGGGACAAATAATTTCTCGTTCTCGTATTTCTCTTCTTTTCTCGTATTTTTAGAATATGAAAAATATATGAAAAAACGTGAGCAAATGGAATTACCGCTATTGATCTATTCGTCTTGCTGTTAAGTGCTGCTACGAATCTTGTATGCTTAAAGTCACTCAAAAACGATGTACACAACGATTGGATATTGATTACTTCGAAAGATGAAGAGCACAAAATTAATGCCAATGGATGAGTCGCGCTACGAGGTAATTCCTGAAACGCACAAGATACGTATTAATGTGGTGGTTAAAATGGTGGATAATTTGATATATCATAACCGAAAATTCATAGACGTTAAAGGAAAAAACTACCTTCTGACGCATAATTACTAAACCACAAATAGCCATTATGCATGCACTAGTTTTACCAGATTGCGATGATCCGATAGCGACAACGTCTAAACCCTTTTTTATGGCTGGCCATATGCAGGATTGAAGTTTTGTAGGTTTTAAAGATTTAATACATTTTTCCCAAGCCTAAAACACAATTATAATATTAAAATAAAAGAATAAAATTAAAGATATTGTAATATCTTCTATATTATCGTAAGTTTATAATTAGTCAAATAAAAATATCCGCTGCAATCATACCAAATGTATTTTAGGTAGAAAACCAAGATCATTAACGTTGCTTAAAATCTCGTACTTTTCAATGTTATATATTAGAACCTTTTCGCTAATAACAAAAACAAGAATAGAATCTCTTTATATAATCTCTAATATATCAGACATATGTAACATTTTCTTTTTACCTCTGACAGAATTTCTTGAAAGAATTATGTCCATCGAATCTATTAAGAATAACTCGATATCTATTGATTTTATCAGTTGAAAATATTGCATGTACGATAACTTGCTCTTCTTTGTGTTGTATATTATTCGAGTTTTTCACAAGTTGCAATAAATCTAAATGATATCAGAAAAAATTATTGATTTTATCTTTTAATAGACTTAATCATATTTCGCTATTATATTTTACTTACCTCCTTTCAAGTAAGTTGCATGATGATCGATAATCAAAGCTTCACTTAATGATACAACAATGTTGTCAATAATGAGATAAAGTTCTCCATATTCCCGATCGTTTTTCTCATCTATAAGTAAATGATCAAAATATACAGCTCGAGATGCAATCAACAAATCCCTTGCGAATTGGATCGCCTTATTGCTCCATTTTTCTTCTACAACACTTTAAATAGCTAAGTATATCATCATTTGAGCAACATTCTTAGAAGGAAACCGAATGCCTAATAAATCTTACGCTGTCATGGACTTCTGATTATTGGAAGTGTCCTGCTTCACGAAAACTGGTAAAATATTGTATATGCCGATCGTTTTCGTTAAATATCTGTTAAGGATAAAATCGCATGGAACTATACAAAACTGATTCCGCAATAATTTGAAACTCATGCCATAATCCACAAAGAGAACATTGTATACTGTATTCTCGATGTATGTTATTATACCACGGCAAATAAATGATGGTAACTCTATTGCATGTTCCTGATTATTGCTTTGTACAAGAATCATCTATAAGGTAAACATAATAGAAGAAATGAATCATGCGTTGCGTTAAAAATTAATTTACATCCGTTTGATTTTATTGTAACTTGAATGAGACAAACTTGAATGATACACAATACTTGAATGATATACAATACTCACATCACCAATTTTAGGATCGCTCTGTGCATCGCCCTTCCTCTTCAAGAAATTATTCGAATTGACAAAGCTCAATAATTCTTTGTTTATATTGTCAAGCTTTTCGTAATATTTCTTGACTTCATAAGCTCGCATCACATATGGACTTTGCACATTTATCACTTTAATTGGTGTAGCTGTAGCAGGAATAGCTGAAATTGAACATATTAAGATTTAATGCTGATTTACCAAGTCAATTATATATAATATAATAAATTAATCATTGATAATTATTTATTATTATTAATCACTTATTTATTATGAACTATTTATATTTATCTAATATTATTAGTTATACTTATCATTATTATTATTATTTAATATTTACCTTCACACAAACTGTTGTCAGCGCTATATATCTGATGCAGTTTGCTACATTGTGATACAGAATTTTCTAATGTTCCATTCCCATTAGAATCCTATTTAAAAAACTTGATCGTTCTTTCAAATAGTCACTTAATGCATTATTAATTATTGATAAATATGCAAATGCTTTGTTTCTTTATTTTTTATGTATTTTATATGTATTTTAATCATCATACTGCAATTACCTGTTGATCCTTATCAATAATTGGTTTTTCGCTAATAACTGACATCGTTTTTGGGCTCGCGATAATGTAATCAATCAAATCGCAGCAATGAATTGAATAAATTGCCTTGCCCCAATCTTCTCTAAGAATTCTCGCTGGATCCGAAGAAAAATTCGATTTAATAAATATGTAATAAATATATTTATTATATGTATCAGATATAAATCTCTAAAAGAACTTCTAAGATCTAACCTATACAAATTTCATCACAGCCAACGTAATGTTTGCATTTCTTGAAAAAAATTGAAACAAAATTTCTTTATTCTCAATAAATTGGATGAATTGTCAAACCAATTTAGCTTAAAAATTAAACGATCATTCAGTTAATTAGATTGTTACAAACAATAACCTCAAAAATCAGATCCTCACTGCGAATAAGCATTTGCAAATCGCTGTAATCAACTCATGGAAAAAGATTTGACCTATAATAGACCTACACGGCTATATGGATAAACACGGTTTTTGTTTTATCGCGCGGGAATTATGGAAAATTTCAGAATTTTCCGAAAATTTCTTGCATAGCTTCGGATGCATCATGATTTCTCCTTGAAATTGGGACGCCAATTTTTTTCTCTGTTCTCTCTCTCTCTCTCTCTCTCTCTCTCTCTATTTCAAAGTTAATATCTGGGCGCATCTAGAATTATAGCATAAATCTGGATAGTATCTAAACTTTTTAAAAAGATACAAAAATAAAAGGAAAGGATGAAATGAAAGAATCGATAAAAGGAAAATAACGAATCTTCATGGAAATCCTGAAATGACGCTCCAGCTTCAACGTGCCATGAAACAGAACTAAATTGACAAATCGATATTATTAGCATTATATAATCATTCTATAATCATTAATTACTTCGCGTCTTCTACGCGCGTTACGTATTTCTCGTTTTATTGAGCACAATTATTTATAACAATTTGCATGTACATCGTTTCAATAAACAGCTCTAAAATATGATGTTAGCAAATTGATTTTATGTTATAAAAGGCTATGTGAGCGACTGATTAATTAATTGATTAATTAATTAATTCAAAGATATTTTACATTGAAAACAGATATAATGTTTACTCCGCAAGCGCTCCGCGAAGTGCTCGTAACATACACAAACTCAGATTTCAACTTTATTTTGACAGAGTATTAAGTTACGACGCAATGATATTTTTGTTTTACTTCTTTATAAACTTCAAAATTCTTATTATACATCGCTACATGCTTATTAATTATAATATTTATTGAATTGTAACGCTATTGTAATATTTCTGGATCAAAAGATTTATATCATTTTATATCGTTAATGTCTTATATCAAAAGTCTTTGCATTCTTGAAACACAAAGATGATTTAAATAAAATTCGATATGTTACGAATACTTTTAACAATACGTATTATTGAAGTACAAAATACCGTTCTTTCCTACGATATATATGTATGTATAATGATGTACGATGATAACAACGCTATCATTAAAGAATTATAGAACAGAAGTGCAAAATGCTGCGTGTAGGCAACTTTCCAATCCAAAATAAAAATATAGGATATTGGAGAGTAACGGCTTGCAGGATACGAAGAACATATATAACTTTTGCCGTTCATCCTATTCAGCATCGACAAGATTATGTTTGTCATTAAACTGTTATTGTTGTTAAATCAAAACATGATGTTTCACAAAGTTCGACAACTTTCTAAAAACATGAAAGGACTTATTTAAAGTCTAAATAATTCTAGCTCTTCCAGAGCTTTGAAAGAGCTGGAAAGACCAAAACCTCTGCATGCATGAAACATCATATAAAAAAGATAAAAATACACACAAGTCGCATTCATAGAGACATGTTTTCGTATTGTATAGGACTCTTAATGCTAGAACTGGACAAAATATGATAAAATTTACAATGTTATACTATATGAACAAAATTTTTATTTAATATAATTCGATCAAACAATAATTTCCAAAACTTAACTAACGATTTGTACATATAGTAATACATCCGAAATAGGATCGAATGATGCGTCAGACCTTGTAAAATTTCGCCGAGGCCCGCGATTTCATTGGATTTCATTGGACTTCAGCGTACATCCGGCAATCTCATCATTCGAGCTCTAAGCGTTGCCACGAGAAAAGCGGAAATAGTCATTCAGTGGAGGGACACAGAGAAATAAACGGATACACTGTTGGATACAAATGAGAAAATACATTTATTCTCCTACGGGAGGAATACAAAAGTCGCGTAGATTACGTGCGCGCAATACTAAATGCACTTGTACCATCTACGTACTCCGGGCTACCAAAATCGCTCCGCTTACCGGTGAATTTGCGCAAACGCTACGATCGCGGTCCGGTTAATTGGGATTTGTCGGTTAGTATAATTATAAATAGACGCGAATATGCAGCGAGAGTGCACGGCTAGCCGTGTGCGGTATCGTCCGCGCTCGGCGCTTTCTCAAAGGTTGACGATGACGACGACGACTGTCCATCCTCACCCTCGCTTCCATCGTGGTCCCTTCAGAGACGAATTCCTGGGTTCCGGGACGCGACGAAGTTGAGGAGTTCCTCGCTGTCCTCGCATACGAAGGGCTTCACGTGATGACACGCCACGTCATGCCACTTGATGCCATCATTGTAGAAATTGTTCAAAATGGACAGGCAGGACTCGTCGTTACCCTGAGGAAAGTTATTGCAAAAATGAAAGTTATTGCAAGCAATGCAGGCCTAAAGGGTATTAAGCTTGAAAAACTTGGTTCGTTACGTGCGATTTAGCCGATGAAAAGATTTAATCAATGCGGTCTGATATGGCGAATCAGAGACTGATAGAAGTTATCGTTATGGCGCGAGGTCACGTATACACACGAGTCATAAATCCAGCGAGACATCGAAGCACTTTCACTATAGCCCGCGAGAATATAAATCAGAGTTTCACGGCGAACTGATGGCGAAGGAAAGCGCATTAGAAGCGATCGCTTAGCGAAGTCCCACAACGTCCGCGTTCCCAATTTGCGATTTCGAAAGAGATAGCATAACGTACGTTCAAAAATCGATCTGTTCGTCGAAAAGGCTTTCATTCGTAATGTAAATCGCGTGAGGCTGCTCGTTTTACGGATCAACAATGAAACAAGAATGCAATTAAAGTTGCACCTGTGCGGCTTCACGATTGTCCGGTTGCGGTTGACCATATCCGCCAGTGTTGCTCCAATCGCCGGTGTTGCGCTGGGTCGTCGGTCCGATTTTAGCGCCGGATCCGGACCAGAACCATCCGTTGATATTCTGGGGCTGAAGATCAGGTCGGTCGCAGCCGTTAAAGTTGCATTTGCGACCCGACGTCCAGATGTATCTCACGTTTCCTAATCGCATGATAAGATAACGATGCAATGCAAATTGCTGGCGAACCTTCGTGCGTTTCTGTTCTTACTAACGCAACGGGACTTGATGAGCGATAAAGAAACGCTTATCAAGAAAAGGATCTCAGAGGAGTATCGCAGATATTTTATAAATCTTTACGAGGAAAATAGTTATGCTTCTTATAGTTATTACAGAACAGCGATGACGGAAGATTCAAGATTGAATTATAAAACTTTTAAATCTTTAAATAATAGCTTATGATCCAAATAATTGCTCAGCAATAATTGCTTGTCCATCACTGCGATCGCGATCGGAACCTCTCATCTTTCATATTATTTAATAGCTAACTTTATAAACGTTGAGCGATTACTAATGAATATAGACAAATATAGGTATGTGCAGACAAATAACTGTCATTTTCTTGGGGAGACCGGATGTCTTAACTGTGAATAATGCGTCCTTTTATCATTCAAACAACCTCGTTTAAAATGTTATACGTCTGAAATGCGCGACGCTTTGTCGTTAAAAGAATAAACCAACCGGCACACTTTTATCTTCAATAAGGGTACATAAACTTTGCGCTTGATTTTCTCGTTTAATTCGCAGAATATCCGACATAACAATTGGATTATGCATTTGATAACTGCATGAACATTTTTGACTAAGTATCTATGCGGAAAGCGAATTCGAGGACACTTGATAGTATCGATCACCCCAGCGCGTCTTTAAGACCGTGCAATCTCGTATATTAATCAAGAAACCGCAGCGAACACGGATGTTGAATTCCTCTGGCATGGAATTTGCGTTTGTTTGCGGTTTTGTGGATCCGCCAATCTGTCTCAAATTAAGTTCCGCTTGACGCTTCCTTATTGTGCTCGATATTTCCTTATTTCCTAAATCCGCGGTTTTCCACGACGCGCCGGATCGGCTTTCGATTCCCGGCATAGTCGGACATAATCGAGCAGGTTGCGTCCGATGATATATTTATCACGGCTCTTAGAACTCGTCGCACGAAAGCGCGAGGGAAAAGAAAGTGAATGCACAATGAAGTAAAGTAGAGAAAACGTGCGCATCGGAGCTTCGCGTACAATGGGAGCTTCCAACTTGAGAAACGATCACGCGAGAGTCATTCATGCATGTGGATATCATCGAGCGGGTATCATTAAAGAGGAAAGAGAAGAAGAGAAAAGGAAAAAATGACGGGGTATCTCTCGAGTGCACGCGGAGATCTCGCGAAAATCAGCGGAGCGGCGATGCAGCGATCGCCACTGATATTGAAAATCGGAAGAAAACTGGGCTGCGCATAGCCTCGATAGCCATCGAGCGTCTCATTAGCGCCGAGTCGAAAGACAAATCGCCGAATCGCAAATACGTCAAGTCCCTTTCACGTAGGCATCTTTTCCATCGCGGGGCATCAACGGTCAAGTGAAAGTGACCCGCTTCGCCGGCGCTATGGGGGCATCACGACGCGCGGGCATCCTAGTCACCCGCGGAGGAACCTAAATTGCAACTCGAATTCCTCGCTGAGCGAGAGATCAAACGGGGTCGCGAACATGACGAATGACGAAGAGAAATGACGGGTATCGTCATCGACGCGAAGAAAACAGAGAGAGAGAGGGGGGGGGGGAGGGGAGACAGAGGCGTTGCGCCACTGAATCTACCCTCCGCTAATCGCGCACGGCTACGTTGTGCAATCTATGCTCGTAACGTTGCCCGTAAATCGACCGAGAAGAATTCACTCTCTCGCTTCTCACGCGTTATTTACTTTGTTGCACTCAGAGGATCGCCGCCGCGGATTTGAAACGGCAATCAGCCAGTCTCGAGAGAAACTTTAATGAGATCCGAAGCCTTTCGAATTTTTGACGCGGATCCTGAAGGAACGGCAATACAGCCGTGGTTTCACTTCGCGATGGAAGCTGAAGCGACACAATCGCGGACAATCCTGTCTCGAGAAGTTGCAAAACACTATGGGGTTGGCGATTATTGCCGGATGGCGCGTTCGCAGATTTCGACATCGAAAGAAAATTGGCCCGAGTTATCGTTGTAATCTGGTCGTTTCGCGACTGAGAAATCGAGGCGTTCAAAGGTAATCCGAGATTCATGATCTGCCGGACATTCCCCTTGTCTGGCGTGTAAATTAGAGACGAACAAGTACGCGAACGTTTCATTAATATAACATTGGCACACTTCGATTGTTACGAAATCTCCATGCGCCGAGTCCGATCAATTCGTTATCTCTCGATCTTAATGATTCCATTTATCGAATCTATGAACGATCACGGAGCTCATCCACGTAAATACGATCCTATCTGACTAGATTGATGAATAATTATCATTTATAGCTGTTATTCATAATCGCATCTCTCTATCTTTGACTGAAAGGCTATTTAACGGATGGCATTCGCCGAAACGGCGAATGAATTTCCGATCGTGATATCGTGCGATGCAATTGTGATTGTGACATCTTATTATGAAATATTTCTCAGAGTTTCAGATTGATTCGTTAAAAGTTGCTGTCGATTAGATTAGCTAAGATTATGTGGACAAATTGTAACGATCTTAAGAAGCTCTTTACTCCTTTGTTATTCACACAGCCAACGATCAAGCGTCATTTGTCACTTTATGATTAATCACCAATCGATGGCTCGCGAGCTTTCTCGAGTTGCCGCATTATTTGCGCAGGTTTATACAATTATGAATTTGTGAATCTTTAAGGGATCTCTTCAAGGAGTTTTCGAGCAGGAGACCGACGGTTTAACGGCAGACTCGACGACGAGAACTCACCTCTCGCTAGTCTCTGCTTGACGAATTCGTTCTCTTGAGGAGTCTCCAGGGACACGGCGTCCATGCAATGACGACGACAGATGTTGCGGGCATCCAGCCAGTCTACCTCGAGGTTCCTGGTCGGTTGATGTTCCCAGCTGAAGAAATACGAATGTACGACACCTCTGCCATCCCTGTACGTCGAATGGCGAACACCTGAAGAACACGATTAACAGAATCAATCCGGTCTTGATAACGATTAATCGTTAATCGTGATTGTATTTTACGGCTGACGACAGACTCGACTATAGGTGTGCTTGGCGTAGATACGTTCGCTTCATAATTTTATTAAATCCATTATCTTGTAGCTCGAACTAAAGAGAGAATCGAAATGCGTCTGCTGTTGGAAATACGGGAATACTTATAACGCGCCTTATTTACATAAGAATTGAAACGCTAGAAGGAGAGAGCATTGCAAAGTTGAAGGATTTAAGGCTACTGTTGGATGTGAAGTAAAGTCGAGGCGTTCTTGCTTTCGTGTCGCAAAATCGCAAACGTTCAATGACTGAGGCGAAGTAATTTGCACGAAGCTACAGCGAGTTACGCATTCTAATGAATCGCGAATAAGCGCTTGTCACTCTTCTGAGTTTCCCGTTATTTTTCACCTAATTGGCCGCGCGTTCGCGTTGGAGAACGCGATTGTGAAATGTCGCTGGAGATACTTACGGTTCGCGCAGCTTCGCGGATCCGGCAAGGCTAAGCGACGTTGGGCACTCACGACGACGACGCCGATTAGGAGTAAACAAATGGCCCTCATAGTCCCTGATCTTGAACAGACAACATTACGATCGTTTACAGGCAAATTTATCATCAATTCTTGAATTTCCTTCAACTGATTTATCGGCAGATTTAACAAAATAAATATCAAGACTTCGCTTGAAATTCTGAATGGTCAAAGAATGCTCGGCACCGTTTGCGAACCATGCGCAATTATTTATTTCTTAAAAAAATCGCGATTGGCAAGTTTAACGGATAAAGTTTGATCTGTCGAACTTTTATCAAATATCGACATTTATAGTATCCTTTTGTACGCGAGGCAATATATTTATTTTACTTAGGGAAGCAATAATCTCGATAAAAAAGATAGAGTGTCGTAACTGAAGGTATTATTTCAGGTGCATGCTAGGAGATCCCCAAATATAATCTCTCGGAGATCTCTCCGAATCCATCGGTGAGCGCGATCGTTGAACAACACGATGTCGTAATTTCGCGTAACATCCGCAACGCAACGTCCACGGGAATGCGTAATGTGTGTACGCACTTAACGCAACACGAGCGAAAATCATCACGATTATCATCGCCGACGTAAGATCGCGTATGCCTGTGCAAGGAGAAACATTGCGAAAATTGTACAACCCGCTTGATGCATCGCGAAAATATAACGGAAAATAGAAGTCAGTTCGCTTGCAATTGCGAGAGGAAAGTACGGATTGATATCCGATAATTGATGCGATCGTAATTATTAACCGTTCATTTCCCACGTATCTGATACTTGCTGGATCAATTATCTTGGTTATTTGATAATCCCTACATCAGTAATTTCATTGATTAATACATCAGAAAATTGGCGCCGGCTGACTTGTGCTGCCGGCGATCTGTCTGAAAGAACGCTCCGCGTTCCAAATTCAATGGAACAAAAGGACTCCCACGCTTCGACGATAATGAGGCGTCGTACGACTTTGCGGCCGGTGCACTGTAATTATGCGTGTAATAAACTGCTGAAGTACCGCCAAGTAAGCTCTGTTTGCTCCTAATTACGGGAAAACCGACCATGACACTTTTTACACCCGCGAATCTCTTTCTATCGGAAAGACGCTGAAGATGTAACGAGAAGAATTAGACGATATCGTGTTCGATCATGCCAAAAGTGTGATAAGAGATCTAGTACGATCAAGAAACTTCGACTGATAATTCTGAGTCATCGCCGCGTGAACGACGACCACGTAGGATTCAATTCGATCATCCGCGCAGGCAGCGTGGCAGCGTTATGGAATTTACAGGAAAGTCGGCGAATCTTTGAAACGGGAACGTTGAACATTTGCCAATACGACTCGGGCATTCAGCGGTTCGAGGTTACGGGGTTACAAGGCTTTTATGATGCTCGCGTACGTTGAATTTGTAATACAAGTTCTAATAGCTGGAACTTCTCGCATAATTCATCCGCCATTTCCTCGCATCCTCAAGATACCTAAAAATGTCGTTCATGTTTTGTTTGTAACTTGCACTATCGGCCGAGAAAATACTGAGGACTCTCTTGCTTTCGTTGTTATAATAATATAACTTTCTTTTCTTGTAGAGCGATTTCTTCGTTGCAAGAAATAATCGAGAAACAACATCTGACTTGATTCGATCGAAAGTGATCGGGATTTCGTGATGATTTTACCAATCATCGTCTACTGACAGGACAATCGCCAAAGGAACGACTTTCTACGACGATAAAACAATGCGACGAAAAATGCTGCCGAGCATCTCCGGCTCAAAGAGCAGCTCTATAGTTTTCCGAATCATCAAACTTGTCCCCGATTCGAAAAGCGAATGTTTCGCACGATCGTAAAAAATATCCGAGAAAAACAAGTTTTCTCGCGATCTCTTAATTTGATTGACCTTAATTCATCAGTTGATACAGGTATGTTTTAAAGAAATCCTTCAAAGAACAAGATCTCATCCAAAAGCGATATATTTTTAATTGTATTTATAAAATTAAATGTCTTAACGATTTTCCATAGTATAAATGAAAAATAGTCATTTTTCTAAACTTCCAAAAGATAATTGCAGTTTATTTAATCTGTCATAAAAGTATGTCGATATATCGAAAGACAAATTTTTGAGTGATTATTGACAAAGAAGAGATAAGAAAATATATATAAAATGATATTAAGAAGAATATTAATAGACGTTATTTATTCTTAAACTATCTATAGATTGCTGAATGTAACAAGCATTAGTAAGTTTGTTCTCTTTAAGATAACTTATAGATTATTCATATGCAGTTCATAAATCCATTGAACGTGTAAATCGATTGCTGGAACAATTATATCCATCACTATCCATCAAAATTCATGCTGCATACTATCTCGTCATTCTTCTGTCAATACATTAAAAAAACAACGAACAGCTTTTCGTGTTCGTGGGCCGAATAAGAGACACACAAAAGGTGAATGATGTTTTCATATTACAATGATCATCAATATTCATGTGACATTGACGAGAAACCACCGAGGACGACTCCTTTTAAACGGAACGGAACTTTCATTGAGATGCAATGATGCGGAGTATAGATTCAATTAATAGCGCGATCAGAGAAATTGACTGAAGAAAGATCATATCGAACTATCGAAAGCAGTGATTGTCGATGAAGAAAAATAGAGAGAAGAAAGAAGAAACGAAAAAGCATCACTGAAATAATGATAAGCAGACGTTGCCAATTGCATTTTCATCAAATGAGATTCTCACCGATTCCTGATTAACAGTCAATATAACCATTGATTATACGCTGAAGAGCATCCAAGACAGCGTTGAAATATCATATTATTCGCATGAAATATTATATTTCATTAAAATAAAAATATTATTTCATTTGTTATTCATAAAATAAGAAATGGAAATACATACAACAACAATCGCGTCTATCAGGTTTTATTTGAGATATTAACACTTAGATGTAATATTAATTACTCAGCTAATTTTCAATGCCAGCCCATTAATAATTAATTAATTAATTAAAATTAAATAAAATAAAATAAAATAAAATTTAACTTCGCATTTTATAATAAATATCATACAAGATGCAATAAATATTATGTAAACGGAATATTTTATTTTATTCCGATTCAATATATCTCTAACTCTTTTTATCTTGTTAACTATACAAACGTATAGTTAACGAAGTCATCCTTTATTTTAAATCAACATAATTATTACTCATATATGCATAACGTGGTAATGTCTGTTAATTAATTATTTATTCAGCAATACTCTTGCTAATCCGAATTAGCAGAAAGAATGAGAGGAAAGTATTCGTATTCCAAATAAAAAACATGTTCCAAGATATGCAATTACATTCAACCGAATATCAGTACGTTCAATAAAAGAAGCGCCGTATCGGCTCTCACGTCTCACTTGTGTTTCATGTCCTAAGATTTTCCAACGATGCTCCCGTAAGTCATTCCTTTCACGGCCGTTAATTATGATGGGAGCATAAGAATTAACGCGACACTATAATAATACACCATACCATCCATACGTATGTCCATGTAAGGTACATACATGCTTGTTGAATGTATACCACGTGAAATGGAGTGTCCAGATTGAAAGTTAATAGCACGAATAGAGGTTGATGGGTTACGAGAGCTGCAGGCGATATTTAACAAGAGGTGAAACATCATGCTGTGAAACACAGAGAGCCAGTAGCACCAAAAGTAACATCACACCTAAGATGAGGAGACGAGGATAAGATGGTTAGCGTCTCTGATCCTATCGATTCAGATCTGCTGAATCACTTTCGCTGCCTTCGAGGAGTCCCTCTCTAAGAAGACGAAGAGAGAACCTGTCCTTCGCGTAGAACGTAGCTTTTCCTTCGGACCAATCGAACTAGTGTTCCAAGCAAAAGATACTATCTCTCTCCTTATGCTTTATTAATACAACCGATATAATCCATAATTATTTCCAAGCTATTATTTCTTTATTTTCCAGATAAACTCTAAAAATAATCGTACAAGGGATGGGACAGCCTTTCTAGATATACTCATTGTTTCATTCCTATCGCGAAGGAGAAATCCGTACAACGCATTAGGTGAAAGGGTTAATGATACTGATAGTATGTTATTAAGCCCCCAGATATCAATTTAATGATAGTTCCCTTAAGAAAAACGCGATATGGACACAATATTAACATAATTAACGATCTAACCGACTAATCTCAGCGAAACAAGCCCTTTTCTGTTATGGAGTCTCTCGTCAATGCGTCATTCTCAGAGCTCTTGCTACCTAAAAGTTCTGCGATCTTCGCCAAGAAAAGCAAAACAGAAAAGAGAAACGCTGTGGAACGCGTTGTTAAAACTTTGGTTGCAATTTTCATCTCTCATGAATATTACACGGTGGTTTGAAATAACAGAAATGCACTAATGAGACATTAGATTGTGCTCGTCTGGCCTCTGGTAGATGTTGTTCGCACTGCTGCAACATCTAATTGAGGCTCTTCTCATGTGCTTCATCGTACTTCTCACTCGTACCCGAACACGGAAGCACCTACGTTACAATGTATCGCTGTTATATGACGCAATGGTAGTCAATTAACGTAATTCAGAGGCGGACGTTGTGGCGCACCGTTGTATTGCTCCTTGCAAATCGAGAAGCACGATGCGTTCCACTGTTCCTTAAAGGCGAACGGAGGTATTACATAAGAGTAATTAAATTGTCTCTCATCGCCTTCATGTGTGATAATTACGTTGACAGGGTGGAACTAGACTCCAGCGATGACTCGTTGCGAGTTGCTCAATATGTTACTTTGTTATGTCATCTTTTTGGGGAGGCACAACTTGTGGAACAGATTACAGGTTTCCACCTTTTCACTTTTTATCGCAAGAAAGAGAAGGAGAAGTGTATTTGAAAGTTCCAAGTGAAACTTAAACTGCGAGATCAAAGGTATCTTGTAATAATGACAATATCAAAGAGAATCTCTTTTCTTCCAAGGAAATCAACATTTTCTTGGAAATATTTTTTCTCATTGAAGAAATATTGTTATTTCAAACAAGATATAAATACAACGAGAAATTAATAAAACAGACGATTGAAAGATAACGTCAGTGCGCATTATTCAAGAGGAACTTGAAGAAGACGATTGGACAGCCATGACAATCTTAGAAATGAGTCGTCCATAAGTGAAACTTGATTTGTGATTTTGTAACGCGTCTTTATTTTTCTAGAATTTTTATTAGGCGTCTAACTTTCCTCAATCTCGGCGAGGGGCTGCGACTTTCTAAACCGTTCGCAAAGTGGCGGCCTCGGATGAGCATCGTCGACGAAGATACATCACGTTAGATACATCTCTTCTACGCGAGAGTTTTATTGTAAGCTGCGAGGACGTAGGCTTGGAAGTAACATGTAAGTGCATGATGTTTGAATACTAAGATAACTAAAATGTGTTACGAGAGGCGGATGTGCAGGGTGAAATGAAATCCGCATCTTTGGATTTTCATTATTTCCGAACTGATTTATCTTAATTTTCTCATTTTTCTCATAAATTTTAAATAAGACGAATGAATTTATACATTTAGCAGGATGATCATATCCTGTAATATTTTTTATAAAATTTTTTTATAAAAGCCATAGCTGTTTAGAACAGCTGATTTTGTTGTTTGGACTTTGTTGTTTGAATCGTTCGAATAGAGACAAATTTCATGCACAACGAGCATTTTTTTTTAATTTATAGTTTTTCGTAGCTGTCGGTTCAAATGAAATCGCTTCAATCTTTTCGCAGACAAATAACAATGAGATAATTGCTTTGGATATCTTTTATGCCTGCTTTTTTGTCGCATGTCGCAGTGCAATAACAAGATGATGATTTTGAACATAAAGGAAATAAGCGTTAATGATAAAAACTCGGCTAAGAAAAAGCGGTATGAGGCATTCGAGTTAATATAACATCTGATATTCCGACGATTTTTCATAAAGAATTTTTTATCGAAGCACAAATTAAAGAACAGCATAACATTTTGATGGCGATCTTGACATCGAATTTCGATGCAAATTTGTACCAGGCTGAGATTTACAGATCTTACTTATGCGCGCGTGTTAACAGCAGATACTTTACGGCGAATGGGTCATATTTTATTTTCGGAATCGAATTTAGAATTCGGAATTCCAGCATTAGCTCATCCTCTCATCGGAATGCGCATATGTCGTCCATCGATTTCGAACACAGGCGGAGATTAGCCACGCGAGCGATCAACATTGCGTAATCGATTATGCACGATTGGAATAATATAAAGCAAGATCGTTCATCGACAAAATCTAGAATCCCAAAACAGGATAGAATCGAAACTCGAGAGAATTAAATCACGATCAATCGCGAACGACAGCCTCTTCGCGCGACTTCTCGCAAACTTGTTGAGCCCTTCCGAGGAACGAATCCCTTCTCGAGAGGTATCGCTCGGAGTAGGTTTCGTCTCTCTCGAGTTACGGCGCGTTAATAGAAAGGAAAGTCGCTCCAGAATCGACTCATTAATCCGGCCATCTCCGCTGATCGCTCGGCAGGACACGTGCATCGCCCGGAGGGTTCTCGAGCGCGACGAGGAGGAACCGCATCGCCGAGAGTATGATCTCTCGATACTCGAATACCGTTACGAGCTTACTACCCTGCGGCGTCTCCTCTCTTTCTTCGGCGACAAGAAACGCCGCGGAGCAGCTATTTCGCGGGCTAATTAAGACCCGTGCTCTTTCACTTTTTTGCTAATCGCGCAGCGACTCGTTGTCTCCTCTCGCCTCTCCCTCTCTCTCTCTCTTGCTCTCTCTCTCTCTCTTTCTCTCTCTTTCTCTCTCTCACCTTTTCTTTTTCTCTGTCTCTCCTCCTGCGAGCCGCAGTTTACACTCCTCGCGCGGTTTTATGTTGCCTTTTCCCCTTTTCTTTTCATCTTTTTTTCTTAATCTTCGCATGAATCGGACATATCTCATCGCTGACCTAACGTTCACCTCAAGGTAATTCCCCGAGACTTCCTTTTCCTGTTTTCAGCCGACCATGTTTCTCCATGGGGAGAAAAAAGACAATGCGGATTCCGACTGATTCGGTTTACATCTGCGGTGAACTCGGGATCTCGTCACGTCGCAGATGAGAAAGATCAATCAAACCCGCGCTCGAGAGCGGATCTGCTGATCGTTTACCTGACGCGTACTTCGGCGAACATATCGGTGTCTTAAGATATCTGTGATTCAAACGTGGCAATCGCACGTGATAATGATGATTCGCCGTGCGTAAGTTAATAATACCGTAACGAGCTAGAACGTAACGATTTATCCGATTAATTTATTCGTTTTACCTAGCGCACGCGCAAAGTGCGTCATTGGAATAATCAATACGGAGATAAATCCCTTCTATGAACCGCAGAAACGAGCAGAACGACACATCATCAGGAACACGGATTATCGTCAGGTATACCGTATGCTCTTCAGCTTGCGCGCAGCTAATTTGCTCTTGCGTTTCTGCGCGATCACGGGTAACATCGAAACCGTCGACCTGCAAACAGCACCCGTTCGACCTGACATCGAGCTTTCCGGGTATTCGAAAGAGACGCGGTCGCCATTCACGCGAACAGGAACGAGAATGAGAATGGAGTATGAGAATGAGAACCGTAGGTGTGTAGAATAACGACATCGCTAGAGAGCGAGTGTGCGTACGCACTTGCGTGTATGAGCGCGCGTCTGCATGCGTATGCGCGTGTGTGCATGCGTGCGTGTGTGCATGCGTGCGGACCACATTGCCTCGTAACCGTTAGCTGGCCGGCTTTAGCGTCCAGCCGGCTCTCTTCCAGGAGTCTCGTACAGTTTGTAACCGAGGTGGTTTAACTTTTGTTAACGGCAAACGCTCCGCATCGCCGGCTACGTATCCCGCATACTGCGGAACCCCGCGGGCCTCGCGTCTGGATTCCGCGGAATTCGACGTGGCAAAAAGAAGGCTGATCAAGCTCGAGCGTGCAGGAAGCTCGCCGGATCTCGTCTTCGCGATTCGGCCAGGCCGGCAGTGTCTGTTTAGGGAGATTCAATCGCGAACTCCGTCCCACTTCGTTAATGGTTCCCGTTGCCCGCGAACTTGCCGCGGTTCGATCTGTAGAAACGCAATATACACGGTGAGGCTTCAAAGCGAGAAGAGAGATCATCCCAGCGATCTGCGAGCTTCCTTTAATTATACGAAATCAACTGAGCGCCAATCGTGCCGCTTCTCGACAATGGTGAACACCGCGCGAGATTACTCCCGGTAGTCATGGCACAAGAAGAATCCAAGGAAAGAAGCAATAAGCGCCACGCTGATTTCCCAAAAGTGTCCCGGTTAACGTCTCGCCTAAATCTGGAGAGCGAAAGCGTCTTGTAGAACCGCGAGATAATTCCCCGATGATAATTCATGCCGCTACCATCCTGGCGACTTCGCAATAACGATATCAATCTCTTTCCGTCCGCTTGGCCTCGCACAATGCGCGACCGGGTGCTTCTCTTGGGGACCAACGGCTAACTCCGTTACACCATAACGTGTCGAGATACTATGATAATGTACAAACCGTACATACGCTCTGCAGCGGATCGCCTTGCGCGCGGGAACTTCGCCTATTGCGATTATCTTGAGATGGTTAGGCTACCCCGTCACTCGAGACATGAATTTCGCATGGACTTCGTCACCCGCGCCTGATGGTTTGGATAACTTCACTAGAAATGATTTTATTAACTGTATATGTGCGCGTGCGCATGCATTTGCAGAAATATTGCGCAAATAAAATGAAATGTCATTTGTATGTCATTGTATTATACAAATGAATTTCTTGCTTCTGATTTCAAACATCGATGCTTTCATCGAAACCGCCAAGTCTCTAGCGTGGTCAAATGGCTCAAGATGATCGAAAATGATGCAACCTATTTCATTGATTAAAATTTCTTTCCTCTACTCCGAATGAATTTTGAGCTTTATAAGAAGAGCAAGGGCTATTGATCTGTACACCTTATATCAATACAAGAGACATAATTGACATCATTAGCTCACGCTCGAAATTAGCGCTGGCTAATCCAAACATTGCTTTGGATCAATCTACAATCTATTTTGCGAGCGCCGATTTCACGAGCGCTCTTCCGTGAGCTTGCGTTGCGGGCGACGCAACAATCTCGTCTCGCTACTGTGCGCGACGCATCAGAGGCGATGCTTGTAAAAATCGCGAAAAAGAACAGGCAGGATCTCCTGCCGGTAATTGTAATTTACGAGAAGGAAAACACGGAGGAGCGTGCGAGCGACGCGGGTGAAAGGAGACTTTAAAGGCTGCACGGATCGTTAGAGAAATGTTTGAAAAAAAATTTCGCCTAGCATAAGTAAGGTGTTTATCATCCCGCGCGTACAACGAGAGAAATTAACGGTATATAGAAGTATCCGTGCACAGATGCGGACGCATGTAATGTGCACGCGCCCACTCATGTAACCGTGTTTTTTTGCCGAAGCTTAAACGCACCGCGAGATGAAAAGATATAATAAAATGTCAAGAAACTCTCCTGATATCGAATGGAATGCATTTCGAAACAATCATTAAGAGCCTTAAATCTCTCGGTGAATGCATACGCCGCATTTCCTCTTTCATAGCTCGAGTTAGGCAATGTAAATAGTCGATGCGAGCATTATGGAGCCAATTTTGCGTATTTGAGAGAAAGGAAGATTTTCATTAGACTTCATCGAGCCTGAAATTTTATTTTAGCAGATTTCTCTGCTCAACGTTAATTCCGCTAAAGTTTATTTTACGAGATTAACAGAATTTATTAATAGCCCCGTAAAAAATATCGATTTACGTCGCTTCCGTTGTGTTAATTATGAACGCCGCATTATGCGTCTCTTAATTTTTTCATCATTCAAGATGTTTCGTAAAGGAAAGTTGTAAAAAACTGATTACCGCTCTGCTCGAGTGATTTCTCGGAGTTCGGGATTAACGCAAAACAGAAGGATGCAAAACAGAACGATGGAAGTAAGGACACGCTGAAACTGAAAACGACGAATGTTCTGGAAACGCGGGAATGACAAAAAATCAGCAATGCATCAGCATGATGTAAAAGATATTCAGAGATCTTGACACTTTACGGGATATTAATTAATTTAAAAAAACCGAAGCACGATAATTTTTCTTTCATTGCAAGAGATTTAAGAATTTTTAGCAAACGAGGCAGAGATTTGATCAACAATCTAGAAACTTTCCTAAGAATAATTAATTCCAGACACATCGAAGAAGCAAGCAATCATAAAAAAATCATTAAATCGAAAATATTTTTAGCACTACGTGCATCATACTAAATATCATTGTATCTCTCTCCATCATGTTAAAAATTTAAGTTTATAGCGATATTCTTCTCACAATGTGCACATGCATAGATCTAGCTTTTACATGTATGTATTAAAATCATCCACGTGTTAGCGAACGGCAGCGAGTCAAGTGAATCCGTTTGTTACAATGCAGATAGGGATGCAGCATGCTGCGCGGATAGACTTTCACGAGCATCCATTTACTTATCTCATTAATGAGCATAGAGGTGCCCGAGACAGAATGAATGCTAACAAGCCTCGATATGAGTTATTTGTTTAACGCTGTAGCTTTAGTGAAACGGACGTTATACAGGAATATAACGTCAGAAATGATGATCCGTACACTTGACTCTGAAAAGCGCGAGGAAGCTTCAGGGATTTCTCTCCGAGGGGCTTGAAATTATACTCAAACCCTCAATATACGGAGAGGAGATGCCTCCTTTGATCGAATTATCACGCTAAATCAGGCTAAGGCGAGTAACTGGGACGGAGATTTATCTGATTTACGATCGTTTATGTGCATATCATCTCTAATTGCATACTTTCCTCGTTAAAAGTCCCTCTCGTTTGTCGTTATAAGGATAACAATATCATCCATCTTTCCATCCATTATTAGCATAATTATGCGACACACGCTGATGCTACAGTGATGTTTTCACTGTATAAAGATTAATAATAAGTTGCACGCTCAGTGCTATGGGAAAATGACGTTTGTGTTTGTCGGGTATTTAAGTCCTTGTCTTTCTCTCGTACGGATATCTAACATCGGATATTAAGGGATCGCGAATTATTTTCAAAACAATAATGATTCTCCCGAGATCTCTTTCGCGAGAAACGAAGAACGTTAATGTCAAATTTATGAAAAAAATTTGTCGCTAGGATTAACACGAAGTGATATTCCGCGATATTTTGTTTATTCTCGCTCGTTCAGAATTTATAATTAAACATCCGTATTGCATTCTCAGCACGGGGATTAGAGAGCCGTTGGCCTTAATTTGTACTTCATCGAACGCGATGAACGTAACTTTGGAAATTGAAGCGAAACGCTCTTGTATAAGCTCTTTGCCGAGAATAATACGCGTTATAAAAGTCACGGTAATGTAAATCTTCAAGCGTTTGTTGGCCAACAAAAGCTCATAAATCGTGCTAATGTAACGCTTATTTCCCTCGAACGTGTTCTTGCATTTCCGTTCGTGGTGGGAAAGATTTCGAAGGAATTTCCCGAGTCTGTACGAGCGCTGTGAGATAAATAAATATTGTGATTCACATCAAAATTAAGATTTTCACATCCGTGATAGCATGATACTTATCTTGGGATCGCTCGCTAATTTTGGCATTATTTCCTATTTCTTTGTGCAATTCTGGTCGATAGTATCGACAATCACGAATTCATCGATAATTTCGACAATGACAATTAAACAATTACACATATTATTAACAAAAACAAGTACGAATATGAGCAAAACGATATCGCGAATTGGAAATTCACAGGCGCGCATCAGTAAAATTAGGGCTTGAAACCGGTACATTTCGGTGAGTTCAATGCTCGATGTTGCAGCAGGAAAGGTGCATCTCGCAGCAATTTTTTGTGTCATATATCCAATTGTACAGATCATGTTACCATGATCATATCAATTTTTGATCTCCTTCACATGAATTCATGAATATTTATGGACAATATTATCGAAATATTTTATAAAAAATAAATCCACACATAAACTGATTTTTCTGATTAATACATACGCGTCAACTTGAAGTAGAAGCAAAGGATAAAAGTCAGTAGGATCAAATCAGATCAGATCGCAAGTTGCAATACAGACGCGACTAGTATTTGTAAATTGTATAATTATGAAAACGGTTCAACTTAATCGAACAATCTTACGCTCTTTATAAATGTGATCTTCGTCATCGATTCTAATAAATATAATATCGATGTCTTGCAGCATCGAGCACCAAAGTCGCAGCCCCTGCACAACGAAGGAGAACTCGTACTCACTGAAGAAGCGGCGGTCCTCGAGGATGCTGCTGTGGTTTACGCACGAGGATAATTGAGTGATGCTCTCGTTCGTGGATCTTCCGGCTGCTCTTTTGAAGGCTCGAACTTACCTAAGATCGAGCTGCGAGAAGAGACTTCGCTGCCAGAGACAACGATGAAAGCGATCAGAAGACGCGTGGTGCCAACTCCGACGAATCCGATGAGGTGCCGAGGAAGGAATGAACTGGCGGACTGTCGCGATGAGCCGGTATATAGTCGGCCCACATTCCCTGGTGGTACGAGTAACCTAAATTCCTCCCACCGACGCGGAACATCATCCTCTCTCGTCAGGTAGACATCGGGCTCCTCTGCTCCGGGTGGGTTCATCACCCCACCTGAATGTCGGCCCGCCGTTGACGGGTTACGGTGTGCATGTTGCTCTCGTCGTACCACCAGCACGGTTCATGCCACGGTAATCCACCTTCGTCCTCCTCCTCCTCCTTCTTCTCCTTTTCTTTGTTTGCCACCGCCATCTCCTCGTTGTCGCCTTCTTTGCCCCCTCACCTTGATCGGCCGAGATGGTCATCGACAATCTTGAGAACTCTGCCGCTACTATGGCGGGGTGATTCTCGAAAGCCGCGACTCGGCTGCGTTCTGGAGAAAAGAAGAACTGAACTCATGGATGTAATTGACGGGATGTAAGTCCGCTTCTGACGGACTCGTTAATTAATCGTGTGGATCATGTCATCCTGAAGAAAAATACGCGTGAACATCTTTTTAAAACGATGCGCAGCATATTCTATCCTATATTGGATAGAACGATCGCAACGTACGAATATCTCTCGTCATGCGTTAACTTTCAGCGGAGGCTGACCTCGGAAGCGAATATTCCGTTTGTTAATATCGATCTAAGCTTTCGTCTAAATGCCAAATCATGATCGTAAAGAATAGATCGATATGACTCTCTCTCTCGATTACATTATTAATGTTTCGCGCAATTTCTACATTATTCGTAGGAACGTACTACACGTACGCAGCAGTTTGCCTAAACGCAGGTTAATGTACATAAATGAAGATTTAAATGCTATTCATTATGTACTTTGCTATTTAACTTAGGGAATGATATATGCCATTCTCTTCTTTCTCTTCTTTCTCTTCTCTTTTTTCTCTCTTTTTTCCCTCCTCCTTTTTCTTCTTTATGCACGTTTAATTGCTCGGATAGCAAAGGTCTTTCGCTAAAGATTGACACCGCGGCAAAAAATAATTGATCGAATGCACAATTCTCGAGAATTACGCGTGGTTGCTTCAGCTGACTGCGATTGCATCCCGTTTAACTTGAGTTACGACTTTGTCTGGCCGTTTGCTTCTCTCTCTCTCTCTCTCTCTCTCTCTCTCTCTCTCTCTCTCTCTCTCATAGCCGCGTCAAAAGAATTCTTACTCGGATTGAATAAAATCTTGTACCTAATACACTAATTTCTCAGAAAGAGAAAGAGAGAGAGAGAGAGAGAGAGAGAGAAAGCTAGCCCAAAAATATTCAAAAATATGTGAGAAATGCAGATAAAATTTCAAGATAATGTAGTTACATAAATGAACTAATGTAATGAGCAATGTAATAATATTCGAATTATGTCCAAGCAAACAAGTTTCCTTGAACTTGTAACAGATCTTTCTTAAAAATATTTTGATATTATGTTAATAAGATTATATTATCAAGCTGAAAAACTTTTTACGTTCAGTAGATGAGTTGAGATGTACATATCGGTTAAATAATTCATTCAGCAGATACTTTCATGGTGGCGCCATCATGCAATGATAATTAGAACCATATAAATTCTGCTGTATCGATAATGTTTAAATCCATAAATTCCATAATTAATAATCAAATTTTTATATAATCTATTAATTCATCCTTAATTTCACAAATTTTCTTTATATTTTACATCGTTTTTGTCAGCATTAATAATACCCGATTTTAAAAATATCAACAACAAAAAGATATGAGAAATAATTATTATTTAAATTTAAATTGAACTTAAGCAAATTACAACTTTAAATTAAAAAATTAGAATCCGGAATGCGAGCTTAATAATTTCAAAATTCAGATTCAAGATGCAATTTTTAACTTCGTTAAATTAATTTTCAAATTTAATATATTTAATATTTCTTTTAATGCAAAACTCATTTCTCCAGTATAGATATAAAAATTATTAGTCCAACACGCAGCGAGATATATCGATTTATTCTCGCACGATTAATAACGATTAATCGCCATTGCGCTTAATCAAGAGGAAAATAATAAAGAACATTCGGCACTAGACCAAACATCGTTCCATCGCTTATTTCAGCATTTGTTGAAGCCTTGCGAAAGGAACACCTGCAAGAACGATCGCTCGAAATGTCTGCCGCCGGAAAATCAATGACGCGGATGCCAATCGCCGCCATTACGTTGCAGCGCTGCATTCGCCAAAGATATTCATACGCGCCGGCCACAGCACGCACGGCGCGTCATCTTCCGCATATTGACATATAGTGCCATACGCGTGAAAAGTAGATCATTGCCGCGATTGGAAATACGTCATTCCTGATACATTCCGATAAATCACCAATAATTATTTATCCGCCTTTTTTAGCGATTGTTTGTCGCTGTCACTAAATACAAGCAGTAGTGAAATTTTTTACATACGCGTTTGGCACTGCGACCGGGCAATTTCGCTGGTGGCGCCACTGGCGGCAGCCGTGTAGCTCACGAGCGGAGAGAAAGAGGTGCGGTGTTGCGTGACTGGGTGCGAACGATCGTGTAACGCGTGTGTGTTTGTTGTGTTGCATTAGAATAAACGAATTTAATAAATCCTCCGTGTTCTCTGTCCGGAAAGGTGCTTGCGTACGAGAGTGGAAGAGAAGAAGAGAGAAGAGTGCAATCGGGAAGCAGCGTGAAAACGAGAAAAACGAGTGTGCGAGAGTAAGAAAAAGAAAGAAAGAAAGAAAGAAAGAAAGAGAGAGAGAGAGAGAGAACGAGCGAGCGAGAGAGAGAGAGAGAAAACGCGAGAGCGAGAGAGAGAGCGAGCGAGCGAGAGAGAGAGAGAAAGAAAGAGTGAGCGCGCGAGAACGAGCGAGAAAGTGAACACGCGCCGGAAGGAGTGAGAGAGTAAGAGAAAAAACGAACGGAAGAAATAGTGTCGTCTGATCTGCCGATCCCGCCACGTGTGACGGATAAGGACAACATGTCTTCGTACATCCAGGTAGCCGAAGATGAGGGTGAGGAGCCGATCGAACTGCCTACGGAGGACGACACCACACTTCTGCTCACGACGCTGTCTGCCCAATTCCCTGGCACATGTGGCCTGAAATACCGCAATCCGGAGTCACGGACGATGCGTGGCGTCCGACTAGTTGACGGGCGTCTACATCCACCCGAGAACGGCTGGGGCAAGGCGATCTACTTTTGCGTGTTCCCCAAAGGTATTTTATTTATAACGCAACTCCTCCTCCCCCCCTCCCCCTCCCCATTCACTCGCTCGCTCGCTCGCTCGCTAGCGCGCGGTATTTATACCGAGATGGCGCTGCGCGTGCTTGCTTGCCCACCCGCTTGCTCATCTCGAAACGTCCACGAGCGCGAAGCAAGCGAGCGAACGAATGCGGAGGATGATGCTCCCATGAATAATCGAGGAAGAGAGAGAAATTGAGCCATAAGAGATTATAAATGCGTTTCTCTCTTTTTCGTCTATTGTAATTTCATGTATCTATCGCCATGAATTTCGATACAGTTGACAGGTGGCAATTGATGGCAATTTTCAAAAAATCGGAATTTGTTTATTACGATACGTTCATACGATGAATATCGATCATAGAGAGATTACTTCCGTATTTGTCTGACTTACATCTTTTCATTATTCATTTCATATCATTCCATTGTCCATTTTCATATCAAATGAATATCAAAGAGATAGGATCATATCTCTCCTATGACAATTCACACTCTGTATGTAATCAGCTACTGAAGCTATACACGAGAAAGTCTAAATTTTTCATCTTTCCCTTCTTTCATTCGCTTCTTTTTTTTTAATTTTTTTTTGCGCAGAGTCATAAGTCATTACATGTGAACATTTATTATGTCTTTTCAGAGAACAAACGTAAATCTGATGACAATTTGGAAAATTCCACAGCTAAAACTAAGAGAATGGAAACGAAGTTGCGTTGCACTGACTTGATTGTACTTGGTTTACCATGGAAAACTACCGAGCAGAATTTGCGTGAATATTTCGAAACATTTGGTGAAGTTCTAATGGCTCAGGTGAGTTTCTCTATCCTTACCAACGCTTTTGCTTAGATCTAAAAAATAACATGCAAGGACAGTGCATCTCACAATACTAATTTTTTTGTGTATAAAGCTTATTAATCTATTAGATAGGCAATATGACACATTAGTCTTAAGATATAGAAATCTATATGATAGAAAGCTATTCTATAAAAAATAGTGATAATTTACTTTATAATAAATTTTTAAGAATTTTTAATTTATATAAATTCATAAAAGTTCACTTTAAATTATTTTATTTGTAACATTTTCATACATTTTTAATACATCTTAATCACATAGATATTTTTGTTATAACATTGTGTGCATGTACACATTGATAATACATTTGTGTAATAAGCAGAGATAATAATTGAAAGAAACTGGAATATTGTATTCATATGAACATATGATGCATTGCATGTTTAACTATGGGAAATCAAATTAAAATGCTGTTACAGGTGAAGAAAGATGCGAAGTCAGGCCAGAGCAAAGGGTTTGGTTTTATTAGATTTGGCAGTTATGAATCGCAGTTGAGATGTCTCGCTCAACGCCATATGATAGATGGCAGATGGTGCGATGTCAAGGTCCCTAACAGTAAGGTAAGAATATGACTCTCATTTGCAGACCATAAAATTTCCTCTTCGCTATTTTCTACCGCTTTCTTTCAAGTATGTAAGAAAACTTTGAAAAATGTTAAATCATATCAAAAACAGATGACGAATAAATCATTTCAAAAACAATAAAATCTCATAATAGTAATATATCTTATTATCTACTTTTTATTAGAAACAATAGTAAGTTTCTTGTTTGCTTTGACATTTTTTATTAACCTGCTTAATCTCATGCTGATTTTTTTTAAGGTATATATTGCTCATAATTAAATTGGAACAGTAAATTTGACAATATCTATGTCAATTATTTATCCTGTATTGTTCCCTATAATAATTCCTTAAACACAATTGTGCACATTTATTATATGCAAATAAAATTAAACGATACATAACTTCAAATCGTAATCGATTGCTGTTAAACAATCGATTTGTATTGTTTTTGAAATGATATATTCAAGTGACACATGTCTTCAATCTGTACATATTTTCCACAAAGTAAAAACAACGAAATTTATGATTAAATTGTCACATGTAAATTTATCACGTTTGCGATTTCAGCAATTTTTCTTTTTGTATCAATTATAAATTATATTTCTACAAAATATTCCGATTTATCAAATTTATTGTAATGAACCTCGGTTAATCTTTCAGCACCACTGCTTGGAGATATTATATTATGTTGCATATAACTTTCGAATTTATATATACGAGAAAATTTCGCACACATATAAATTCTATTTTCATTTTCTCTATAACTGATGCTAATAACGGTAGATGTCTTATATAAATTATTAATTATCTTATATAAATTATTTCAACTATTTAATTTAGAAAGGAATAAATTAAGAAATAACAAGCTTTATTTTAAAAGATAGAAAAGAGTGTAAAATTTTATTATGTAAAACAAATATTCAAATGTCACTTGCTATTAGCAGCCTGAGAATATAAACTTGAAGGTATGTACAGATGTGAGCACATGTATAATATTTTAAGTAGATGGTGGAATGCTGTGTGAGAGACCAGGATCAATTGAAATAAGCTTTACAACGCGTGAATGTGAATGATGATGTCTTATCTTTATGAATTTCCTCGTCTCGTAAATATCTCTATTTACAAGCGAGTGTCAATATTTTTTCGCACTCCTTGAAGAGAAAAAGAGATATATATCACTTTTATATGAGGCGTATATATTGTGGTATAAATAGGTGAATGTGTCTGAGATATTTGCTGAGTGGTGAAATTGTATGGAAAGGATGCTTAAATGTTTGGTATATACGAGTATGTATGTTTATACGAGTGTAGTGCGTGCGTGTATGTACGAACCGAGGAGGGAGCGATGTATGTGTTAATCGTGTGTTTGCGTGGACATGTAAATAATATGGTATGTTTGTGTCTTTTTATATAATACGAGAAAATCACTACAGAGGGGAACAATTAATAATTCTATCAGAGACTGGATGGGAGAGAGCGAGAGAGAGGGAGAGAGAGAGAGAGAGAGAGAGAGAGAGAGAGAGAGAGAGAGAGAGAGAGAGAGAGAGAGAGAGAGAGAGGAGTGAGATTCGATAAAGCATACCCGACGAGTTAAACTTCGAGCTAAACATCGTGCGCTGTTGCCTTTCCCAGGATTTCTCGAAAATGATGATGTTCTCGTATGTCTTAATTATAATAATAAAAAAAGAACCTCAAATGAATCTAATCTTCACACTGATAGGAACGTGAGTTAGTCACTAAATTGCGTCAGAGTCCCCGTGTTACCGAGCACGCGAGAGAATGAGTATATGAGAGGGATGCACATTGAGAGTGTAAACGTGTTGAACGTATCTTTAATATTTTCGCGTTTTCGAGTACATGTCTTTCTGGACATGTAAAACATTGTAATGGGTATGATTTTGTGTGTTGGAGTATGCAAGAAATCTAGTGTCCGCGCTGAAAAGCAACTCGCGATTATCCAATCCGATTTAAAAGATTTATGAATCTGGGAAACAACGATTCTAATGCTCTTATGAGATCCGACGCGTCGTTATGATATAACGCAAAATGCCATAGAGTCCGAGAAGTATGAGTCCACGCGGAAAGATCGTACGAAGTGACGATGGGTATGAGTAGAATGCATAGTCAAGAATGAGACTCGCGAATGAATAGCGATCGAATCTCACACCACTAATTAGATTTCGCAAATAGATTTTTGTGCTGAGAATCGTTCGCGTTCCGCATACATGATTCCCGAAACGATTCGAACGCGGTCTGGTGCCGGACCGTAATGTATGGAAGCGCATGTACGTATTACCTCGTTAAACCATACCGTGAAAGAAAGCCTACTGAGTTGATTAATACAGAATGGAGCGAATGCGTGTGTGTGCGCTTCAGACATCTCGATCTGTAATTTGTATGTGATTGTCGAGGGATTGGTGTAATCTGGTTGCAGAATATTGATGGCTTAGTGATGGCACGTCAGTATGATACGGGCGGTAAGCACGGTAGCGAGTGCTACCGGCCCATACCGGTACACACGCCGAGTAATCGCCGGGTGCCGGCATCGAAGCCATACGTAGCCAGCGTAAATTCGTCGTCGTCCGAGACCGCTCCGCCTCCGAGCGCACCACCGCCTCCTCCACTACCTCCCAGATACGACCCGGAGTACGATTACAAAACCACCCACTATCCGTCGTATCCCCCGAATTATCCGTATGATGATAACAAGTATAAGTATGAGGGTGGTGGCGGCAGCGGTGGCGGCGGTGGTGGTGGCGGCCAGCAGCAACCCACTTACAACGCCTACAACGAGAAGCCAAGCTACACCTACGAGGAAACCACTGCCTATGATTCGCGTGGCTACATGGCACCACCACCGCCGCCACCACCACCGCCACCACACGCGACCGCCGCCGCTGCCGTGGCGCCTAATAATCCCGCGTATCCGTCCTCCGATGCGGATTACGGGCCAAGATACTATGAGGGACGTGGCGCTGTTTATCCAGTCGTCGATGGTTGTCCGGATCAGTACGCAGACAAGGGACGGTATAGCAACTACGGATATGATCAGCGATGCTATTATGACCAGGCAGACAGTCGTTACGCCACAACAGACTGTAGATATGTAGAAACGCGTTACGATACAAGACATTCGGACAGCCGTCACATGCCAACCGATCCTAGTCGGGAAGTCGACTGTAGATATGTGGACGGACGTGAGATGGACAGAAGGTATGACGCCAGGGAAATGGATGGTCGGTATGTAATGGATGGCCGCGAGGTTGACGGTCGTTATGTAACCGCACCGGATGGTCGTGACGGTACGGTAGACGGCAGATTCGCCGATGCACGATATCCGGTGAAAGAAAACTATTATGATCGTTATTACAAGCATCGGCCATCGAGGGAACATCATCATCATCATCACGTCGCAGATACATCGCGATACTGATCAGGAGGCTTGTGACTATCGTAAATACAATCAATCATGTTTCAATGGGAATATTAGTGATGTACGCGTCAACGCGAGATATAATCTATAATCCGACTTTTTCCATTAGAATTTAATATACATTCCTCTGCAAGTTTGTACCACGTGTCTACGAGCGTTACAAGAATTATTGTCTCATGATAGTATCGCGCGTGATTATTTTTGGCAAATTTTTATCACGGGATCACAAGAACTTATATTTAACAGTGAATTTTAGAAATTAGACTATTTACATGATGTTTTCGCTTGTAATATTCTCATATTTCATGGGAACGTTCATTTTTGATGAAGAAGATCAGAATCATTGAGCGTTTAATAATACTTGTTCGTTACAAGGAATCTTTCTTGTTATTGTTTTATTATTTTCACGTTCGTCTTTATTAAACAAACAACAATTAATGTCTTTTATTTAAAGAGACGAAAGATATAAAATCTTATCTTGATAATTGTTGTACATTTTTCATCTTTATATTAAAATTTTTAAGCAGTATAATTAGCTTTATTAATTATATCATTTGAAATTTCGAATGTAACAAGATAGATGCGTGGTATGTCATTCATAAAGTATGTGTGTCTATATATATATATATATATATATATACATATGTACATATGTATATATATATATATATCTTTATATTATCATTATTGTAATGATTTCATGCAATTACTCATCCATTTTGCGTATTATTGTTAGAGTACATACTGTATATAATCAAACAAATCGGCATCCATAAAATATATATATATGTATATGTATGCATATTCCCATTAATTCATGGTATTAAAAATAACGGATATGTTGTCTAATGGTAGCAATAATTAGTCTAAAATAACTGTTCACACTTTGTCGAATATATACTTATATTATTATATTCAAATCGAGAGAAACAGTGTAATGTGCACGAAATTCTCGAGCATCGATACATAAATATAAAGAGAAAGGACAGATTGTACAGATTGATGCATGGATTTCAAGTGGTCGTAGCGCTTAAGTGTCCGTTATAAACTATATACAGATCTATATTTATAATTTCGAGCTAATTGACACATATATTCTTTTCTTTTTTCTGTTTGAATCGACAAATAAGTACGTGTTTAAGGATTCTCCATAAAACTTGATGTTTAGTGCAGATTAATTGCAATCGATTGAGCTTTAGAGTTTCGAGACGGGAAGCGAGAAAGATTCATGCACTACGTGCGTCTACGTTCTGGAAACTTGATATACTTATATGATGCTACACATCTGTGATGCCAAATCGATGTAAAATAACTGCGTAGATTGTAAAAAAACCCTTCTATAAAACTTCCAACCTTCATTGTACATATCATGTTCATATCTCACGAAAAATATGTAAACGCGTATCCCGCATCGATTCTATCGCCGCCCGTTATTGTAAGTAATGTGCACTGCACGCAAGTTTTACATTGGATATATCGCGAACACCGAAATGTCCGTATATGATTGACTGATTGTGCGTTTGTGCGTAGGAGGGAATGATTCAGCAAGTACCCTGCAAGGTATTCGTCGGCCGCTGTACGGAAGACCTAACAGCTGACGATCTGCGAGACTATTTCTCCAAATTTGGCGAGGTCACGGACGTGTTCATCCCCAAACCCTTTCGTGCGTTCTCGTTTGTTACTTTCCTAGATCCCGAGGTTGCTCAGTCGCTATGTGGCGAGGATCATATTATCAAGGGTGTATCAGTACATGTCTCGAATGCCGCGCCCAAGTCTGAGGGTAATAACAAGAACTTCAACAATCAAGTGAACTCGAACATGCGGGGGGGTAGAGGTGCGCCGGGACCCGTCGACAATAACGTACAAGGCAATTATCAGGGTAATCGTTATATGGGTCATTCGGGCAACAACATGGGTCCGAACGGCTGGAACAATCCGGGCAATCGCGGCAATCTCGATATGCCAAATTTACAGGCGCTGGGCATTACCGGTCAAAATAATGGTGGCGGCGGTGGTGGCGGTATGTCAAACCCGTTGGCGATGGGCGGTCTGAACCTATCCGCGCTCCCGGTGAATCCAGCGCTGGTAGCCGCCGCCTTGAACCAAGCGTCCTGGGGCTTAATTGGTAATCTGCAGAATCAGGGAAACGACCAGGGCTATTCGAATCAACCGGGCCCGCCGGGCCAGCCGCCCTCCGGTAACAACAGTATCGGCAACAGCGGTAACTCTGGCTTCCTCAGCTGGATGAATCAAGGTGGTGGCGATGGTAACACCGGCAATCCAGGTACCGGCGGCCCCGGTCCGAACAACCCGAACGCATCCCAAGGCGCCTGGCAAAATCACCCGGGTCAACGCGATCAGAAGTCGAATACCTTTCTCAAGTACGAGTAAATTCAATCGGGGCCGTGGGTCTACTCGTAAAAATAAACGGATCCTTCGATCCACGGGTCCCGACGCACGAACCTTGACAAACGAACGGTGGTAATGCGGGTAATCGGCCAGCAGACAAACAGACTAGCAAACAAGCAGACATCAAAGGTACAAAGAAGAAAAGGAGAAATTATCCGCGGTAACCACGAGAAAGTGCCGGAGCCTAGTACATTGACGGTTTTTCTAATGTTTTTGCACTAATCGCTATTCTGCGTGTATTATAATATTTCGACTCCTTTCCCACCCTCTCTTACTGGTTTGACGAATTAGCACGCGGATTCCGTTCGTTGGAAGAGTTTATCTAGGCTTACGTTTTAGACTTAAGCGCGGATAGCTTCGATCATCCGTACATGCGTGCTACCGGCTTCTGTATGATCTCTACGTTTTATGCGCACGATTCTGCGGAATGAGCAAGCTGATACGTATGTGATTAATGACGACTGTGAACAACGTAGTTGCGTGGCAAGTGCAAGTGAGACTATCTCTCGATTGACATACATAGATTTTGCGCTTAGTGTAATTAATGATATGACGTGTAATATACATATATTAGGGATATTTAACGAAGACTCAAGCTATTTTTTAGACATTACCATTCGCGAGATACAGTGAAACGAATACAGCAAAACATTGCTAAAAAATATTTTAGCCGGAAAAATATAGATAAACATTTCAATTGTACATCTTATTGAGATATCGACTTGCGATTTTTTTAATTTATTATATTAAATCGCATAAAAGTTAGATATCGATAAATATTTCTCAAATTATATTTAAAGATTATAAAATATTTGAATCAAAAAGATTATAAAATATTTGAAAAATATCTATAATAATTTAACATAAATTTTAATCGGGGAAGATTGTTTTCACTTTGCGCAATTTCATCTTTATTGTATAATGAGCCTTTTTTGCTTCATGAAATGTAGATAGTTTCATAGAAATCTATTGATGAGTCGTTTTCTTTGGAAGCGCGTCTGTTACGACTGAGAGTGTATGAATGTGTCGGAATGGCTCGCAAGACGCTTAGAGATCGATCGCAGCTATTCGCATTGTATATTACTGTCGATTTAAACTTTCGTTTAATCTATCTCTCGAATATAACACATAAGTAGCCTATATTATGTGAGAATTTTACACTTGATGTGCAGATGTGTCAAAATTATTGATTGGTTGTGTGTGAAAGATGGCATTTAAATTAATGAGTTTTTTTTTTTTTTTTTTTCCTCCTATCTCGGTCGAGTGATTTAAGCGAGAGGAAATAACAGAAAGAAAGCGATTTAGATGTCTTATATATGTCTGTGTATAATGTGCTGCAAGTTTTGAGTGAATACAATTTTGATGAGAAGACTCTTAAAACTGTTTCCTAATTAAACGATGACGAGAGAGGGGTGGCTCACAGAGGTTCAGAGTATTTATTTTTCAAAAAAATAAAAGAGGAAGAAGAAGAAAGAGCTATCGTAGCACGATGCAATTTCACATCTTTACAATTGTAGTCAATAACTTTAACATACGGAATAGTTATATCGCAATTAAACTTAAACGGCCGCCTGTCATTGCATACCGTATCACTGTGTATGCATTAAAAGAATTATTTAGATCGAGTATTTCTAAAAACACTAATTACCTTACGAGTATATTAATTGAAAGAATAAAATAATCCTTCTATAATGAGCTGTACATGTGCTGTTGTGCTTTTTCATTTATATCGTAATAACGGTATCTCGCGGATCTTCCTACTCGTGGTACCGCTTGATACGCACACGATTCTATTGATACTATTCCCTCTCACGCTCTTTCTCTCTTATTAGCATTGATTCTGATTCTAAGATTATGCGTATCGTCGCACGTGCGAGAAGAGCATTATCCAATTTGAAAGATGCCGATCGAATATTGCTCGACGTTATCTGTATGCATGACGGTTGAATGTAGTTTTGTTGACGATCTCTCTCTTAGAACTGTAGGCGTGAAAGTCTTTGCCGTTCGTTTGCGGCGTCGAGAACACAAGATGGATTAATAAGATTATTGACTAATGTAATAAGAGCGAAAAATTGCGATGCAAGTCTCAGATGAGAGTGAGCAGAAACCGTCTAATGTATGTTTGATATATTACATCAAACCGAGAGAACGTTTGTATACGTAATAATACGTGTAAAAAGGAAGCTTAAGATGGATCTCGCGCATTCTTGCCGCGTTGTAAGTCTGTAAATTGTTAAATCGATTTATGCGAAGGCCATAGCGTTTAAGGCAACTTTTAACAGACTAATCAATCATAACTAGCTTTTATTATCGAGATACGAATGTTCTTTGATCCATTGATGTTTGCAAGAGATATAAATAGAATAAGCAAGGGATAGAAAATAGCTGCAATTTCTTGCAACACTAAGAGAACATCAAGAAGAAAATAAAATAAAGTTATATATATAAACTGGAAAATTGTAGCTTGGATGATAGTCAATCGATCAGTCCGAACATTCGTGCATAAGTCATCGTGATTATAAATTTATATGGTCTGACAATTAATTCATGGACGTATTTTTGTTTATCTTAGCAGCATTAAAAATATGACAAAGTATACAATTAATTTTTGCTATATTTTATTGCATTATCGTGTAAATGAAGTTTTCGTACCTGAACAAAAAAAATATGATGAAAGAATAGGAGGAAAGAATGTAAGCCTGTAAATAAGTGAAAAGATAAAGTCTTGTTTTTGCTATTTTAAAAGAACGAATTTCGTTCAAACGAATCTAATCTACGGATGTGATTAATTGTCAGTCCATATATTTCAATTCGGAATAGCGATGCCCGCGATATTGGCAGCTTCGTGATCCTTCAATCATAGTCCCGTGAGATGTTCTGCGCGCGATAAGAGTGCTCACTGCTCAAAGGATGCCTTGCAAGAATGATTTGAAAACGAGTGTAAATATGCAGATCAACATAAAGCAATTTTAAATAATATCGCTCATACATAATGCGTAATTGAATTTTATTGTAATGTTAGCCGCGCTCTGTAAATCACTCAGATATATACTTGTTGTGCCGTGAGAGGAAGAGAAAGAGAAAGAGAGAGAGGGAGAGAGAAAATGAATCTGCATGACAGGAGTTCGTAAAATGTGTGTCGTGAAACGTGTTGTCATGTGAGAATGTTGATTCTGATCCGTCGATCTCGGCTGTTTGGAGGAGGAGGAACAAACTGCATCGAAATGGAGAGTTCACACGAGTCTCCTTTTACACTCTTGGGGGGTATGAAATAATCGAATGAGAATTTTTCCGATTTCAAAGATTTTTCTACGTGTAGCAAATGTTAATTATGACATTCGTATGTATGTTCTCTTCCTTCCCCCCGATTCGGTTTTGCCGTAAGAAACGATACAAAGCCGTTTCCTCTCCGAGTTTCGATGTGAGCGATGCGCTGCGAGCACTCGGATCCGTGTCGTTCCCGTTGATTGTAGTGTGTATGTTACAAGATATATCCCGAGAATAAAAGACCCAAGCACACCGTGGGTGTCGCAAATTCCTTTATGCAGCCCTCAATGAACCAGTTGTGTTACAATGTCCCCAGATCAAATCTCATGAAATTACTAATTTGTATAGCTTTAATTTGCTTTTAATTTACACAACATACAATATAATTATAAAACTGCGTACCACTTCGTTGATAGCCAAGTTACGCGTTTTATCAAGGGCGACTTGTATGTCGCAGTAAGGACAGATTCAGGGTTCATGATTATAGAACTGTAAAAGCGAGAGTGAAAGAGAGAAAGGTAAGGTGACAAAACACCAATAGCCAATCTCTCTCGGTGATGATGATTGAATGAAGACGCTGACTGAGATGAACGTAAATCTACGGGAGCGTCCGCTGATCCTCGATGAACAGGTGATTACGATACGATTTCGTACATTATTTCTCTTGCATCATCTCGCATCATCGGCAATTAAGTAAATCGATCACTTATTGTCAATGCTCCAACTTCCTGAGGTTTTTCGGAGAGACAAGTCTTTACACATATTCTTCACAGTCGACAGTCTTTATTATTATTTTTTTTTTTTTAATTCTTCTTTAACTCGTCATCTCTACCTTCGTCCGAATATACTTTCTTCCCACTGAAGCAAGGAAGAAGATTCATTAATCGCAAACGGTTCTTCGGTACGTAGTTTTTCTCTTTTAAATACCTCGCGTGTTCTCTTCTGCAAGAATTTTTATTTATCAGAACCCTGTTTCTCTCATAGAAAAAGACGAATATGGTAATCCACATCACAAAGTCATCCAAATCAGGACACACCAAAGTCGCAGGGCTGGAACGTTAGTACTCTTAGTTTTTAACCCCGTGGTCCTCGTACCGAACACTAATCCTGTACGATTCTTGTTCAACAGCCTGGATGAATATATGTGATGGTTGATGATGTCCGTGAACGCGTATACCTCTTGGATGGACACGAACGAACGAACGAACAAATGTTGACAAGTTGAAAGACCGAAAGCGAAAGAGAGAGCGAACGAGAAAGCGCGAAAGAGAAAGAAAGAAAGAAAGGTGAATTGGAGATATGAGAGAGTAAAAGAGGGGGAGAGAGAGCGAGAGAGAGAGAGAGAGAGAGAGAGAAAGAGCGCGCGCGCGAGAGAGAGCGAGAGAGCGAGGAATACACATTTTTGCAGGTGGATAGAAAATTGATGATATGATAATAATGAGATGAAGTGAGATGCACTGCGCCGAGAAAAGTTGCTGAGCAAGTGTGGAGGAGCGAGTGCTTTTTTTGAAAGCATGGAGAAATTTTTTGCGTAAGCGTGTCGGTCAGGTTGCTGTGAGACGCAAACGAGCGATCGCTCGGGCAATTTTAATGCCTCATCGCGGTTTTTGCTTTCAGGCTGCGAGAACACGCGTTACAATCGACGCTGGTTAATCGCACTGGAAGGTAAATCATTCTAGAGGAGGCAGACGCGGACGCAGTTGTCTTCAGACAAACATCATCACACATTAGAGATGCTAATCAAACACGTAGAACAAAGTAATTTTCTTATGTTATTATATAATGTTGCATCTTACTTTATCTTAAAATAAAAATCGAACATTTGAGTATGGAAAATATTAAGTTTGATAACGCAGTATAACTGATCGAGAATATTGTTATTTTAAGTTAAGTTTAATCAAACTTTTTAGTAATTGAAGCCAATCATATGCTTCAATTTTGTTACTATTAATAATTTTACTAAAGGAATATGAAATACTACGTATAATAATCTCATTTGTAGTTAATTTTGCACAAACTTTAATGGATATTTGATTTTCTCGACGTTATTGGATATTGACATATGTCACTTGAATTGCTAAATAAAAACTGATAATCCATAAGAGTTTTTAAGAAATCTATATGAAGGATTTTTATTCATGTATGTATTAAAGCAAGCTTCATTTTTGTGTTTCAGCTCCAGTATTCATCGCAGAGGTATTCTATCGAGTATAGCAAGAATCCCGTGTAACAATCGCAATTGGCTGAAATAAAAATTTGCGTATGTTTTGTAAGAAGAATGATAATAGCATTTAATAAATATTTCTGTCCTACAATAATTTATATCACTTCATTGCTTGATATACCTTTACTATATGTGCTACATTGCTCAGCGAATATAATAAAAATAAATCATCGCAAGTTTAAATATTGCTTCGATAGATAAATTGATCTAAACGTGCTTCTGCAATTCCGTCTTGAATCTCGATCTGTTATTTGACAAAAAATGTCGATAAAATAGATCTCTCTAAAATCTTATATTACAGTAATATCGACAATAACATTGCAGCTTTTAACAATATATAACCTTTCCGAGAGACCTGTTTTATCTACAATAACACTCCTTGATATTGAGTTTATGAGTCAGCGAGAGTATAGATGATGCACCCATCGGTAGAACGACACGGACGTCGCCATGACATCTCTCTCTCCGTCTCTCTCATTCCTCCCATCGGGTTTTCACTCAGGCGAAGGCGTGCATTCGTGGTGGTAGTGTGTGGGGTTTGACCGAGTGTGGTGTGTGCCAAGAGTGTCCATCGATTAACGGGAACGCGAGAGTAAGATGCTACGTCGTCCCGCCGTTTACCGTGCGTCTGGCCGTCCCGTGGTACTGGCAGCGAGCGTGACTGCGAGCAGAAACATCAGACGTTAAGACGTTATGGGAAGATGGTGAGGCAGCTCGGTACCCACGACTATTGGGAGCATGGGTTCGCAAACGCTCGAGATCCTAAGGCAGGGTGTCTGGGCAAGTCTAACGGGCGGCTGGTTCTATGATCCACACCTAGATGTTTTCTCCAACACCTTCCATCTCTATATCTGGCTGTTCTTGCTCTGTCTGCCGTTTACGATATACCTGGTAAAAAAAGGGGAAAAAAAGAAAAATCCGTTCCCCGCTCTATCTCTTTCGCGCGGCCGTTTATTTTGAAAGTTGTGTAAATCAGCTTTCCCGCAACACAATTCTATTGAAGCGTTGATCACATCGGTGCTAATCAAATGCTAATATCCCGACATTAAGCTTTAGTCTTGTACGGGATTACTTATGCCAGATGTGTTGAGGGAAATGCTCGATGCAGGATCGTGATTATTTATACGATATTCTTGCGAGATGTTTACACAAAATATTTCCTACTTCGCTTTTTATTACTGTTAATTCTCCTTTTCTCTCATACTTTAGTATTTCCCTCCCACGTTGTATGTTTGGTTGGCATACTGCTCATCGTTCATCGTCATTTTTGGAACAATCAAATGCGTGAATCATGCACTACACTGTGTATACGACACGACAGAGTGTCTGGAAGAACCAAACCAAAATATCAGCCAGCAGAAGTCTGAGAGTGAGAAGAAACGTGCTGCCAATAATAAATCCAGAGAGCAATCGCAGGATCAAACAGGCCATGGTATAGAGATGCAAGTTTTGAATGGTACATTGCAGACATATATATATACATATATATATATATATATATGAATGATTAAATTAAATTAATTTTATTTATTTAAATTGTTAGAAAAATTTATCTATTCTTATGCTGATATTTTGTTTAAATATAATTAGATTTAATGATAGGATAATATCCTGGTTATAAGATTGCTTATTTATTTTGTATAAATTATCATAATATATAAAATTTTAAAATTACAACATTTTTGTAAATTATAAATTATATGAATAACTCGTTTCTATTGATAACTGTCTTCTTTTTTTTATTAAATTTATTTATTATCCTTATGTTATGGAAGAGAGAGAAAGGGGGAGAGAGAAGAGAAAATTGAGAGAAAAAAGAGATTATAGTTAAATATTATAATATATTGTGTATTATTCAATTTGCTTTTTAGGTAAAACAGATACACCGCCTGTGGAGTGTTCATCTCGTAATTCATTTATCGAACCAAATATACAAAATGCCGACGCGGATAGCATAACATCTGAATATAATCGTGATAAACCAAACTCAACTATCGATTTGAAAGTGGAAATCCACAGGAAAAACAGTTCAGAAAGCTCGGAGGAAGCACAGCAGCTTAGCAAGCCAATGGTGACTAGCATAAATGTGCACGAGGCTGAGTTAGTCTCCACACAATACCATGAACCACGTTTTAAAAATATTATAAATGGTGAGCGACTATCGATACATATTTTATATTCGCTATTTTATATTTGCTAAGAATTTTCATAGAATAATCGTTTATAGAATGGAGATTGAAGCGACAAAAATGCGTGGTAATAGCGGAGGAGGATCGACCGGGACCCCGTAAATTATGTCGACATGCATCCGAGGATTCCCGGAATCGACATTCTAAGCAGAGCAATCTCGGTAAAACTGGATCTGAGAGTCAAATAAAACAGACCAGCTCATTAGAGCTGGAACATCCTGGTGATGATTACCCTTATTGGAAATCCAATCAGAGTGTTCGTAGACTCAATTCCAATTCCATACCGATGGAAACGCATCTAATGAACGATCATCCACAGAGTTTAGAGATCATATCAAAGAAGGGAGATGGAGACAACAATAAGATTTCATCTCATCCACAATCATTAGAGGTATAAATATTTCATTAACTATAATGCATAAATTTTTGCTCAAAATTCTTTTTAGTTTTTATATCATCATCAATTTGTTTTTAAATAGTTTCATATATTTATTTACATTTAATCATATATTTAATAATTTATATATACTTAATTAAAATACATTGCGTTTTTACTTCGAAGGTTATTACCAAGAAACCGCATCAGCAATTGGTACATCCACAGAGTCTTGAGACAATTGGTGCTACTAATAAAAATATAAACAGTACCGACGACAATAATCTACCTCTTCATCCACAAAGTCTTGAAACAATCAACACTAAAAAGGTATGAATAAAGTCATGAAAGGTTTTATAAAACCTTCATTAGTAGATATTTTAGTTCAAGATTCGTTTTCAACGATCATCATTAAAAATAAATATTAAAGATCTTACCACAAAATACACTGAAGAGGAATCAGCTGCAGCTCCTACCATATCTTAGTTATGGATCTGAGATAGTACATCCGATAGCGGAACAGAGCGATGAACAATTTGCTAATGAGAGCTCAGGAGGATTTAGTCTACGTGACTCCTACAGTCCGTTGCTCACGCGAAAAAATATAAGCGATACGAATGCTACATCTAATCGAGATAGAAGTCTCAGTGCTGGCAGATTTGAAGATAGATTTTCAAGGTATATATCTCTGGATAATATGCAGCACAAAATATAATTTTGATTTATTTTTTGACCGTATAATTATAAGGAATAAATAAAATATATCTATTAATCTTAAATTTATGTGATATTGCTAATGTAACAATTGTTTTCGTAGATTCAACGACGACAATGGAATAGATAATAATTCAGCGAATTCCCGAGATGCTTTACTCGAAGAACCAAAGCCCAACATGAAGAGGAGATACAGTAATGCCAGTCAAAGTAGTCATGAATTCTCGGATGGTGACAAGAGTAAGGACAAACGACAGGACAAATCGAAAAACACAGAAGATCCACTCAACTCAGGCAGTATAGTCGGTATTGATTGGTTGTTCGAGAGTGGAGATTGTTCCGTTGAGCCATGGACAAGTAAGAGTAAGTCTAACATATAAAAACATATGTCTCATCAGTAAAAGACTATTGGTCAAATTATTATTTTCCGCTGTATGCAAGCTTACATTTACGTTTTTCTAATTCGTGCTGCCAGTATTTTGGACATTCACTCGTTCTGATGATACGGATACGTCAGAAAGCCTACAGACGGCTAGTACAGATTGTAAGTTGAATGCATTATAGAGAGTTAGAGTCTGCAATTCACGTTAAGAAAGATCGTTATTAAATTCCATAAAATAATTTTCCACGTAATTTGTCACGTTCCAATACTGACAATTATCGATAATTGATAATTATCGATATTGTACACAACTGCATGTGTAGCGCTTTACATGGCTTTAAATGTCATGGCTTTAATGCATGATTCATGATTTATAATGAAATTGAATGTGATAATAAATAAGATTCAAAGTCGTTTTTTTTTAAGCGAATATACATTATAATAGACGAAAATATAATTCTATATTAATTTATGTGCAGATCTTCATACTAAAGAACCTGATTCGGGATCATCTAGTACAACTACTCTCAGTATCGAGAATGAGGTGAAGCGGAAATTGTTGCCACAATTGGAAGTAGATAATAGCACGAAGCGTCATCAGGGAGCGATACCCAAGCAGAGCCGTCCAAAACCTACTACATCCGACGCTGTGGACGATAATACAGTATCCAATAATATTGAGCAGCAACCGCGAGAAGATCTCAAACGTTATCTTGAAGTACGGCGAGAAAAAGCCAAGCGTCGAGGCGGCAAGTTAGAGCAAACTAGCGGATCAAATAACGAATTGAGCACTTTGCTGCCGAATCCAGCACCGCCATTATTGGCCGCATTGCTGAACAATTCCGGTCGAGATTTGCCCGGCCAATCAACCACTGCGTCGTCCGATGTGCGATTGACTCGCAGCTCTGAAAATCGGATCTCTCGGAACAGATATGGACGATTGAAGCGACCCAATAGGACACATCGCGGCGGTTCGCGCAGCATCGCTACTAATCGTGATGATAATGTTGTACCATTAACTGCGTTATTCGGCCTGATTTCGAGCGGAGAGTGTCATCTAGCTACTAATCAGAACGATACTTCAGAAGGTGCAGTACACTATTTTCGCGATGATAACGGCCGTTGGTTGGCTTACACCTTTGACGAAAAAGGCTCAGATGTAGCTGCCGCCGCTGCATCGATGACAGCAGCGGCACAAATGTCTACAAACTCGCACAATGAGAAATTGTTAAATACTCTGCTACGCCAACAGCTGAATCAAAATTTGCACTACGACACAAACTGGGAATTTGCGGATTCGTTGAGCAACAGCTATAGCAGTTTATCGCTCAATTCTGCCGGTTTGACAGTAATAATCGATACACCGCCAGTACTGTCCAGTCCGACAAGCAATCAGACCAAAACACAAAGCTCACCACCGTCGAATCTAATCTCATCTAATACTGGCAGTTCAAATCAATGCACGCTTGGCGAAAACTCGGAACGTGAACAGTTTCACCACGCGTTAATCACATCTTCGGATTCGATGGCTGATAGAAATCGCAGATTGCAGAATCTATTAGGCAATCTGAATCTAAACCAATATCAGTCAGAATCTAGCAGCCGTATGCCTGTATTGATGCTGCCCACACATCAGGAACCTGATATAAACACTAGCCTTTCATGGAATCGCTTTGTTGACGGTTTGGATGGTTCCGATACGAAGCCGAAACAGACTAGACATTATTACAAGTGGAAGATCGGCAAATTGCCCCATGTGAAAGTGCGTTTCGACCGTCTCGCTCTGCTGGCTTTGCTTGATCGTAACTTGAGCATATTCGAGACTGTCATTTCCACTTTTTTGGCGGGTACAGTCGCAGGATTGGGTCTCTTGTTGCTTCAGCAGGGTTTTTATCGGGACATTTTTGCGTTCATATTTTGTTTTGTCACAGCTGGCTGCCAATATTCACTACTCAAGTCTGTTCAGCCTGACGCCGCATCACCCACGCACGGTTTTAATCGCATCATCGTATTCTCCAGATCTGTTTATTATATTCTGTGTTCGAGTATAATTTTAATTCTCAACGAAGCGCTGAGGAATTTCAAATCTTCTGATTTTCGAGTGTATGGACTACGCGTAGCCGATTACGATCTTTTATTGCAAGTGCATAACATCTTACTCATATTCCTGCTATGCTTCCCGATTGTGTTCTCCTTAGGATTATTTCCTCAGATCAATACGTTCCTCATGTATGTATGCGAGCATCTAGACATTCATCTATTCGGCGGTAATGCGACCACTAGCCTCGTGTCCTCGTTATACTGTTTATGCCGAAGCGTTGTCGCCGTTCTTATTCTGTACGGATTCGCATATGGCGCATTACTCGAACCCAAGTCCACACAACATATCCTGTTCTCTATATTCGTCGGTCTACTTGTCGCGATATCTTATCATCTGAGCCGTTCATCCTCCGATCCTACCGTAATATGGGACATTCTCAAGGCGAATCTCTGGCCGCCCGAGATTGGGGACAGGTATATAGAAGAGAAGGAGGCAAAAATCATCGAGAATATGTCATCATTGCAGCAACACGAGAATGTTGCCGCAAGCTACAAGGAGGCTAAGAGCAAAATATCCGGCAGGAAAAAGGATGTGAAGATTAAAGTTGACGAAGAAATGTCGGACATTGAATTGGTGGACCCATTACCTGAAAAGCTCCGTTCAACTGTAAATGATAGACTGAAAAATGATTTGATTGCATGCGCAGTGATTGGTACTTTATCTTTCGGACTCCATCGTACAACAGTGTTCACGGCTTTACAATCGAGCGCTCTAAATACGTTGTTATGGAGTATCGCGAGTTGCTTGGGCTTCCTTCTGCACTACATTGTACCACAATTGCGTAAGCAGCTACCGTGGCTATGCTTATCAAGACCGGTATTGCGCAGTCATGAATACGCACTCTTCGAAGTGCGTGAACCAGTGCGAATTATGTGGTTCGAAAAAGTGTATGTGTATTTGTGCTTCTTCGAACGCAATTGTATTTATCCTATCGTCTTCCTAGACGCACTTACCGTCTGCTCGTCGAAAATTGCTGATAAGTTCGGTGAGTGCTTGGGTGCGCTCATCATCACCGTATGCGGCCTCAAATCCCTCAGATCAGCGTATTCAGATCCGTCCACCCGCTATCTCGTCCTCATGTTTGCAGTGCTTTTCTTCCAGCTAGATTTCAGCGATTTAAGCGAAACCTTCCTGATGGATTACTTCGTCACAGGGATTGCATTCGCCAAGATTTACGAATTGCTGCTAAAAATCCGCTTTGTTGTGACGTACATCGCACCCTGGCAGATTACTTGGGGTAGTGCGTTTCACGCATTTGCCCAACCGTTCTCCGTGCCGCATTCAGCAATGCTATTTCTGCAGGCTGGCATCTCGGCGATGCTAAGCACACCTTTGAACCCACTGCTAGGTAGCGCGATCTTCATTTCATCTTATGTACGACCAGTCAAATTCTGGGAAAGAGACTACAAGACCAGACGGGTGGATCATTCAAACACACGGATGTCCTCGCATCTTGAACGCAACCTAGGCGCCGATGACAACAATCTCAATTCAATATTTTATGAGCAGCTCACGCGCTCCCTTCAACACAGCCTCTGCGGTGATCTCGCACTTGGCCGTTGGGGAAATGTTGAGCAGGGTGATTGCTTCCTACTTGCATCAGATTACTTGAACTGTTTGGTACATATAGTGCAACTAGGTAACGGATTAGTGACATTTCAACTGAGAGGTCTCGAATTCCGGGGAACATATTGCCAACAGAGAGAGGTATCATATAACTCGACCAACATTTATATATCGTTTATTCTGTACTCCAATGATTTATTTCTTTTCCCAGGTGGAAGCGATCTCGGAAGGTATTGAAGAAAACGATAATTGTTGCTGCTGCGAAATGGGTCATCTATCAAATGTACTTAGCGTGAATGCAGCCTTCAGCCAACGCTGGTTAGCCTGGGAAATCGCGAGCGCGAAATATGTACTTGAAGGTTACTCGATCTCCGACAACTCAGCCGGTTCAATGCTGCAAGTGTTCGAATTTCGTAAAGTGCTGGTTACTTATTATGTCAAGAGCATGATTTTTTATGCCGTGAAATCACCTAAACTAAAACAGTGGTTGGAGAATTCGGACATCGTTGAGGGTCTGAAGATAACACTCGAAAAGAATTTTGTTGATCTCGATCCTGTATTCAACGTGAATATTGACGAGGACTTTGACTTTCGAGCGAGTGGTATTACGCGATGCAGCTTTTGCAACGTTTATTTTGACTGGATACAATATTGCGCTGGTAAACAAGATAAGGTGATACATTGATAACATTTACATTATTTTGTTATGTTAAAAGATAATTATATGTTTTATAAATAAAATTAAAGAATTAAAACTGGTTTGAAACAACAAAATATATTTGAAAAAAATAAGAGAAGTGATTAAACAAAAAAAAAGAAACTTGTTTTTAATTAAGTTATAAAATTGAAGTATTAAGATGACGACTGTAGTACTAAGATGATGATTTCTTAGATTTTGCAATATTTTCGAAATATACTCATGTTATATTGTACTTTTCAGCTAGATAAATCGCGTGATTCTTATGTTGTATCTCTGTGTTTCTCGTTGAGTTTATTGGGAAGACGCGTATTAGGTGCTGCATCTCATAATACTTTGTCAAGTGTTGAATTCTTCCTCTATGGATTGCACGCGTTGTTCAAAGGTATAATAGATCTTTGTTGGTATACTATAATTCTGATAATCATATGTGTATGCATTGTATACAATTATTAAATGTTAATCTATTTAGAATTTACTATTACTAGATCATTTATTCTTATAATTTGTTGACAAGGAGACTTCCGGATAACATCAGGTCGTGATGAGTGGGTGTTGCACGATGTTGAATTATTGCGCGGCGTAGTCGCCAAGGGCATAAAAATGGCATTGAAACTACATCAAGATCATTTTATGAGTCCTGAACAGTATATTGAATCATCTGCGCTCTTTGAAGCTATTGACAATCATGATCAGAATCTCGTCATAAGTCATGAGGCAGATCCCCGTTGGAGAAACGCCGTCTTGAGTGGCGCTCCCAGTCTTTTGGCACTCAGGTTCGCATAGCCTTAATCAAAATACCTTCAATGAAGACAAAGATGCATGAATGATTAAGACGACTTTGCGATATTTTCAGGCATGTGCTAGATGAAGGTATAGACGAGTATAAGGTAATAATGCTTAACAAACGTTACTTAAGTTTCCGCGTGATCAAGATGAATCGCGAATGTGTCCGCGGATTATGGGCCGGCCAGCAGCAAGAATTGGTTTATCTAAGAAATCGTAACCCAGAACGTGGTTCGATCCAAAACGCCAAGCAAGCCTTACGAAATATAATCAACAGCTCGTGTGATCAGCCGATCGGATATCCGATTTATGTATCACCATTGACGACTAGTTATGCTGAGACTAACGAACAATTATGTTCGATAATTGGGGGAGCATGCACTTATGGCGCTCTGAAAAGCAAAGTGTTGCAATTGTGGAGAAGGTATGTATTTCCGCAAATTTATATTCTCAATTTTCTATAATATTCTTAATTTATTTTTTTAAATAATCCGTTATTGATAAATCCAATGGTTCTATTTCCAGAATACGAAGAAGATGCGGTCAAGGTTGCTCTTCAGGTGGTACTGGTTCTCAAGACGATGGCGGTTTCGGGAATGATGGAGTGTATGCGATGACTACTTACAATATACATTCTGGTATATTGTACAAATAATGATTCTTGACAAATAATGATTTAGTTATATAAATATCAATTAGTTCTTTGCATTACTTAACTGTTCGATTACTAACATATACTTTACTCTTCGATTACTTTGTTTTGTACTTGTATTTATTATATATATTTTACATGCAGGCTATGTTCAATCGGGTCATAACACATCTGGCTCACAATCAATAGAATCTGGCTGTCAAATTGGCGGTTCTACTGGCCGCGGTTCTCTCGGTCGTGCAAATACAGGTTCTCTTGGTGGCAATAGAGGATCGCTTGCCTCCGTTGGAAAGCCGACTAGTTCGACGCTCGCCAGTTTAGCCGGATTACTTAGTAATAGCGACATTAAAACAGAAACAAAAAGTGAAACGAGCTTCTCCAGCAAGATGGAGAAAGAGGAAGTTTATCAAAGGGTTCGCGTAAGTATATAGAAATCCAAACATCTAAATATTTCCATTATTTGTTATCACAAACATATAAATTAATGTCATGTATTTCAAAATTGATACATAAAATTAGAAACTTTTAATTGCAATTTCTATCATAATCAGATCATGGATCCCAATCAAGTATACGACGCGATTAATTTGGGCCGACGCATAGATGTAATCTGGCCAGACGAGAGGATGCGACAGCAGGGAGGCCGCTCAGGATGGCAACATTGGGTACCCGAAAGAGGTATGGAGGGCTGTGTAGTTCATCGTTGGTCACCGAATCATCGCGATCCAAATCGACGATCACACGTCGATAAAGTTATTTTGCTCATGAAGATCGAGGACAAATACGTACCAATAGCCGAACAAGGCGTGCGGGATTTGGGCGCAGAAGTTTAGAGAAATATTTCTTCCAATATCCAGCGTTTTCATGCGATTATTGTTCTGCGACCCGCAGATTTATAATATCAGCGCATATCGTAAGGGACAAATGCGCAAAATTAGTAATTCGCTAACGCGAACATAAATACCATATCGACATTGTCGAATGCTAATTTCCTATTTGCATGAATTCAACTCGCCAATTAGAAATAAATCGATGAGATCGGATACACCGAGATCTCATATGAGATTAGCTTATTTTAATTGATAAGATAATCACGCAATGTCCAACAATTTTTTTCAGGGTATTGATGAAATTTAGAATGAATATTTTTCACTCACTTCTGCGAATCGTAAAACTTATTTCGTGTTACACGTCGCTATAAGCACTTTCAATTCTCACTTTTTATTATGTGATTATGTACTTAGAAGTTTCGTCAGGTATAATCCAATGGCACGATTGGATATAATCTTTTTTCTGATTGTTATTAACTTGTTGGTTTCGTTTACGAGCATTTATACGCAAAATGCTGTTGTGCTGAAAAAATAAAAAATTTTAGGATTTGTACAGAAAAAAAGAAGAAAGACCATAAAGAAAGAAAAAGATATAAATATTTTGTCATCTTGTAACTATCGCAAATATACATATTGTTACCTCTCGCGAGAATTATAACGAGAAAACGAACCGCCAATAACCAAGTTAATTCAATGCAAACCGAATTGTATCATGCTGTACTATATACTATGTATTATAATATGATGATATATTAACTTGTTCTATTGAATGGAGCAGGATGTTACTTGTTGCCCGATGTATTTAGATTATTTACCACGTTGGTTAAAGAGAAGAGAGAATGTGTTTGAACACTCTTCACTTCCACTAACTTGCAATATAAATATACGATATACATATATATATATATATATATATATATATATATATATATGTATATATATATGTATATATATATATGTATATGTATATATATATATATATACATATACATATATAATCCTTTTTTGGCGGTTGTCAAAAAACAGAAGAAAAGCGTATCGTGGTACGGAACTGTATTATTTGCAATATATGTAACAATGTATTATATGGATGAATGAGCGGGGATATACCTCTCAGATATATTGTATAAATGATACACGATAACGCAACAACAAGTGGCATCGATAGTATACTTGTACATAAGATTCATTCGCGTTTTTCTACATTTTGTTACGATTCTCTTTTTTAAACTGATACAATGTAGATAAATTGTAAATATAATATATATACATATATATATATATTGCGTGCGAGACGTATCTCAAAAACAAAGAGCATCCACGAAAATCTATTCTACTTGAATGTGTAATTTTACAGAAGGCTTACGAAAACGGACCTTCCGCTAGGACATATCCGTGTGCCAACCGAGATAGCATTCGGTTTTGAACACTTCCATTCACTCGTCCGCGTCTCTGTGTACAAAAATTCGAACTTGCTTGGCATTAATTATGTGTGAACTTGATACTATTTAACCGAAAGTACATTTATTGAATATCATACAATATTTCCGCGGATTCATAAATGCACTAACGTGATGTGCTCCATCAGACAATGAAACGTCAATATTATTGTTATCCTTCTAAAGGAAAATTTTAAAGGATCGTTTCCTCCTTTTTTCCTTTTGCTACTAATTTTGTACATAATCATTGTAAACTTTCGCTTCGCTTGTTTCACTATAAATGTTACGAACGAGTTCGAGAGACACGTATATACCGGTTATTTAAGTAAGAAGAAACGCAGGGTTGCTTGCAAAAATTCTGTAAATCTGATATATAGCATTCACTATCGCGTGTAGACAAAGAGAGAAATATATATATTATACATATATTTGGGCAAAAAAATAGAAGAGGAAGATAGTTTTTTGCAAGTGACCACAGAATCACAGCATTGCCTTATCATGGTGTCTTAAGTAACACCTGACTGATGACGAAAAAGATTATAGCTAGTCTTTTAATTGTTGATAACACTTACGTATCGCTTGCTGCCGAAAGACGCATGGAGGGAAGTACTCTTTCATCAGAGAGTTACGTGGAGAATAAATAATCTTTATTATATCTCTGGCCTACTATATCTCTAACGAACAGTACTTTCATACATTGATTGTACAAAATTGTTTTATGATCAACAATAAACGAAAAAATGAAATTTGATTAGATAATGATTTATCTTGACTCTCCTACATACACGCAACTTACAACGAATAATTAATATAATTGCCTCTAGTTATTCGATCAATTCTCTGGCTGAGATTAGTATATATACTTTGTACAATGTAATAAATTACAAATTAAATATCACGCAAATATATTATATATTACTTTTAAATCAAATTAATTTACATATGAAAAAAAAAGAAATATATATATAAATATGTATTTTTCAAAAATATATATTGTACAAATGTAAAAATATGTAATGCAATACAAATCATCTCAAAAATTTATTATCATTGCACATAATTCGTTATCGGATTGATTTGTAAGATATAAGCTTTTTTTCTTACATCTATATTAATATTTTTATATTAATATATTTCTATTTCTTACATTTATATTAATGCCAAGATAAAATCATCTTTAAGAATATTGAAAAAATTCATGCCTAAAAAGATACATATCACAATTATTTCATAATTTATAATTCCTATATAACAGTGTAATTATAATATTTATCTTTTTATAGAATACATTTATGATTTCTACAATAGAATTTCGTTATATTTTTTAAATATCTTAAGATAAATCTATTATTTTCTAATATATTTTTTTGGTCGATTTGGGAATATAAACTATTAAGCTCTGCATTATAATATCTATATAGAAGTATAAAGTATTCAATATGATATGATCCAAACATTATATTTATAAATACATATATGTAGACATTGCATTTCAAGTTATTATGCTACATACTTCATTTCCTAATATAAATATAAGATCTACAGCTCTACAATGCTTATCTGAACACGATTAGATAAAAAAGACCTTGAGTCGTGGATGAAGTAAGTTTGAAATAATTTCTCAGCAAATATTAGTTAAGAGAAAATAGAAGCATAAAGTGTATTAAATAGTTTACAATTTAATAATATTGTTATAACTATGATTTAGTATTCTTACTTTCTGTGTTTATTGGTCCTTCATCCGTTAGCTTTTGTATTAAGCTCTCTATCATCTCATTATTGACTAAACCAATGAACTTATCCACGACTAAGCCGTTCGAAATTGCTATTACTGCAGGTACAGCTCTTACTTCAAAAGCATGTACTAATTCAGGATTTTCTTCCACGTCAATTATAGCTAAATCTAATTTGTCCATGGGCTCTATAAGCTCTATCAATTTAGGCGTTAATATCTTACATGGATCACACCAATCTGCATGAAAATTGACTATAACTGGTACTCTACCATTCATCACTTTATTTACAAAGTCACTATTATTATTTATTTCATATCGTTTATTATTCTGATGAAACAATGAGATACGTCTCACTATAGATGGTATGCAATTTCTTATACTGCACAACATTGTTTCTGCTTTTATATATTTACAACTATGTGATTGAAAGAAGTTATTATATACAAAAGTTGATATTATATCAATGAATTAAGTTCTATATAAACATATTGAAGATCTTGATATTCATTATATAGAATCTCTAAAAAAGAAAAATTATTAATTAGTCAACCAAAATTGGATATTTATTATATTTTGTTTAAATATATTTCTTATTATTATATATTATATATATAATTTCTTATATATAAATAGTTGTTATATACATTTTTATGCAAATATTGTAATATAACATTCGCATCTTAAATTATTAACCAATAATTTTAAACATACCATAAAAAAAAAACATCTATATAATCCAGGTAGATATTTTAACTGGTCTAATGGTTTCTGCTGGTCCAAACTTAATATATCCCACAAAGGAGATTATAGATGAAATGAATAAGAAAATCAGGAGCACTATACGCCAGATGAAGAAGCGATCATATACCTATAAAGTAAAGATCTAATTATGATCAATACGAACTATCAATTATATAATTTTCAAGATATATGTGATACTGCTTTTAATACATCGCATTTATATATCCCATCTATATATAACTTTACATATATAATTAATATATAATTTTAAAAATTAACAATCGATTTTAATAATAACTTCAGTAGATGCGGTTTGGAAACTATTTTCAACAATTTCCATAGAATAAACACGCCAATCAATTCTCGATAAAAACAAACAGTGTACCAAATACAATCTAAATTGATCACTACGAAATTAGATTAATTGTAATCAAATATTGAAATCAGCGAGCGCTAATATTATTCTGAGTTTGTTACAGAATTTTTCACACACAATTAATGTCTAAAGAGAAATCACCTTGTTCTCGATGGGAGCAGGTTTTTCTGACGCGCGGGGCACGTTGGTCAAAACGATTGTGAACACGATCACGAATAATATAGCAAACGCGCCTATCTTCTTCTCGACACGTAATGATATTACAAGTATCAATACAGCCAGCACCCACAGGCTAAGAATGATGAATAGGCCCACACCGACACCGAATATCAAAGCGGTCATACCTTTACGGGAAAACGGGAGAAAGTAAAAAAAAATATATCCTTTAACGGAACGGGAATATTATTGTTTATTTGTTTATATCACAAAACAACCTAACCAGCCATTAAATTGTATATTATATTGAAAATAAAAACTTTTTCTTGTTAGCAGACCGTTAGATTGTACTACTTAAGGCTAAAACATTGATTAAACTCTTATTGAATCTTACTATTTGGAAATAATGTGCAATCTAACTATTGACTTATATTACTGTCTCAATCTTCAATCAAAAACAGTAGAGACTTCTAACAGGCTTTTTTGAAACTAAGTTTCATCAACTAAAGTTTCATCATTTGCATAATAATAATTCGGTGAAATTTTAACTATATAATGATAGCTTGTCAATCACAGATCTATGGAATATTATCATTCTAAAAACATCAATATTCAATTAAAAATTTTTTTTTTTAATGTTCGTTATGAATCTCCACTATTTTTAATTGTAATATAATAATAATGAAAAAAATAGTAATCAACAACGAGTCAAGCATCTTTCTACTTTTCAAGTAATAAGATTCAACAGAGGATTAATAATTTCCTTTATAAACGAAATAACTTAGAAAGTGACTTTTTTAAAAATATTTTTAATAATAGTGTTTAAATAATAGTGTTTAATAACAAATTAGATAAATTTTTATTTTTATATCGTTATATTAGACTATAAAAATAAATAAAATTTTCATTTTTGAGTAGTATATTTCAATAGTGAATTTTAGAAAAAGGAAGAAATAAGAGAAAAGTCTATATAGCGTTATTGGGCAACTTCCTTATTTCGCGCAAAGATATTCCATTTTAGTCATCATATTAGAGATGCCGATAGGGAGTTACGCTAACGTGGTGTAATCATGTCAATTTATTTGTGACAAGTGACGTGAAAGCTTTGACAAATATGACAAAAATATATATGTAATTTATATTATTAATAATAAAACATTTTTCTAAGAAAAACGATCGTTTGCAATGGCTGATTTAATAAAGGTTTTTGCAGCCGATGATTTTAATCCAGAGAAATGTAAGTTACATATGCAGAGATTTCTTTAAGAAATATAAAATTTAATAATTTTTTCATAAATTACATAGCATATGACGAACGGATATTATTCTTAATAATAAAATATTTGTCTAATTTAATATTCAAAATTTCTGTATTGTACTATCTCAAATTTATGTCATATACGTATTTTTTTGATAATCATATTATTATATTGTTAGATCATGTTATACATTGGATTTAAGTCGAAAATATAAATATAAAAATACACAAGGATTATTAAAAAAATTTATTGTATTTATTTATGATTAATAAATTATATGTAAGATCTTTTTGTTTAATATTTTTATGTTCTTGTTTGCTTATAGTTGTAAAAGAGCTTAGTGCACAATGCGTTGGAGCAGATGAATTGAGACAACAACGTGCAAAGATACAGGAATTGGCAAACAATACCTCTGCTCAATTAAAACGAAATGTCTATCAAAATTATATGCAGTTTATTGAGACTGCCAAAGAAATTTCGCATTTAGAAAGTGAGATGTATCAGTTATCTCAGCTTCTAAGCGAACAACGTGCCTTATTGAGCACATTGGGATCTACAAGAACAGCAGGTGTTGTCTTTGAGGATTTGTCTGAGTCACAGCAAGAGAATTCTACTAATTCTGTATCTAAGGAAGAGGAACAAAAACAGAAACTTATTCAATTAATCGAAAATGTAGAAGGTGCTATGGTAAATTATTTCAAAGTCAAAAATTTTAAAAAGTCAAGTCTTATGATAAAGAAAAAAGAAATTTATATAGTTTTTTTTATAGAGCTTAGCGGAAACTCCAGGACGTGTCTGTTTACATGAAGGCTCTTTACTCGAACTAGACTCGATCGAAGGGACGCCATTAAAAAGAATTCATGCATATTTATTCAATGATGTCTTGATGGTTGCATCTTGGTTAGCAAATGGTGGCAGACGTGGTCCACCTAGATATAAAATGCAAGCAGTTTATAATCTGGAAAGTTTAGCGATCGTCAATGTGAGAGATCATGGCACGGTGAAATTAGCATTCAAGTTATTAGCGTTTTCTGATACAAGGATATTTCAATGTGCTACAGCGACAAGCAAAGTTAGTGTATTCAAGAAAAACAATTGCAAAATATAAGCAGAGATTATTTGAATTTATTTCTTTTTGTAGAAAGAGTGGTTAGACAAGTGTGAACAAGCGAAAAGAGCTAAACTAGCAGAAGAGAATTCAACTAACGTGCCAGATAATGATAAATATCCAAAAGAAGACAAAATTATGCCATCCCGTTCAATGTCTTTAGACTCAAATACATTAGGTAAGATTTATAATAATAATATGCAAATAAATTAGCAAATAAATTAATATTTTAGGATTTATATATATTGCATTTTTATGCATATCTGCATCTGATTACTAACTTGCATTTGTATTATATTCTTTTCTCTTATTTTTTTTGTTAAACTTCTGTAGAATTATTCAAATTTTTCATTAGGAATAGACGATGACGATGATTCAGAATATCACGAACCACTGCCAGAATGGGTGTTAGAAGTGGCTGAAGATCTGGATTCTTGCATTGCACAACGCCATTTTGAAGAAGCTTACAGTTTATTGGAGAAAGCAAAAACCTATCTGAAGGAAGCTAATCCCACACTATTATTGACCGAGATTCAGACAAAGGTGAATGAGAGGGGTCGATCGCTTGTAAATGTGCTGACGAAAGAACTAGAATTGAGTGCGGAAGCAAAATCACTGCAAGGGGGTGGCCTGAGGAGTGCACGACGTGCGGTTAAGCTGTTAATACAATTGAACAGAAGTGCACAAGCATGTCATTTATACTTACGATTATGCAGTGCAGTGCTGAAAGCACGATTGAAAAGAATCAAAAGAGAAGGCACAACCATGACTTACGTAAAGCAACTCAGCGCTATTGCCTTCAGCAACATGGCAGAAATAGCGAAGGAATTCCTGAAAACTTTCCCTCAATCCACAAATTGCACTTCAGGTAATATAATATTCATTAAAAAATATAGATTAAATATTGAATTAATTTATAATTTGGTTCTATGTTCATTATCAAAGCTCTAATCGTATGGTGCAGCCAAGAAGTGAAATATTTAACATTACACTTAGCTAAGCAACTTTTTGTACCAGAAATTGTACTAAGTACATTGGTAGAATGCATCGTCGCTATTCGAAGTCATTGCGATCAGGTGAATATATTTAACATATTCCTAATATTTTCATATCAAAGATATGTATACAAAAATGCATATTTTAATTTGCATAAATTCATTTATACAATAATTTTGTTTTCAGTTAACTCAACTTGGCATGGATTTTCGTTACCAGCTAGATGGACAACTCAGATCTCCCTTAGCCAAAGCCATTCAAGATGCAGGAAAGAATTGCATTGATACAACAAAAATCCATGTAGCAGAGGACACTTGGCGACCTACTAATTTAGAAACTAGTCAAAATTTGCAAAAATTATTGTCAGAACTTGATGATCTCGGTATTGGTCTGCCGTCATTATATACGACAAATGACTGTTGGATACCATTGACATATAATACTTTGACTTTTTCCAAAATTTATGTCAGTCTGTTAGAAGATTGTCTCAGCATAGCCACATCTGAACTTATGTCCACGATAGATAGTGTGCTGGTGTCTGTGATGCGGATAGAAGTTCAACATATAATGATTTCACTTACAGATCCAAAGTTAAAACAGGAGGTAATATTATCATTATTTTATAATAATTATTATTAGTTTAACATTATTAGTTAACATTTAATTCATTAATTCAATTTTAGGAAAATTCTATTAGAAGTTGATAAATATGTATAAAGAACAAACAAAATATATCCATTTAATTATTATTAATCTTCATAATTCTACTGAATTTACAAGATTCTAATTTTTACAGAAAAAATTGGTACAGAACAATGCAGCCTATGTACGCGATGTTATTATCTCCCGAGGATTGGAACTCTATAAATCCGTAACAAATCAGAAGTTCACAAAGTTACTCGCTTTGAAAGAACAGATTGTATTCGAGTCTCCGTCACCGACAAAACCAAGACCAGCTCCAAGAACTTCAGTTCCTAAATACTCTACCACGGAGTATCTTTAATTGAAATGAAGACATTATATTATTCAATTTATTGGAAAAAATGCCGTTGCAGGAATAAATGTTTACATGCGTGCGTGAAGTGATGTATCATATTGTATATAATATCGAGAATCCAAGTCAATGTAACAAATACATATATAAACTAGATAGAAGTGATTCTTCTATTCACTTCTATTTCACTTCTATTTCATTTCTAACACAGGTACATATGTTAATATGCAATACCAACTGATAGAACTGATCAAATTGATTAATGTAACTCAGTTTTTAAAAAAACAATGAATAGGTAAACTGAGTTTGATAGATCATATGTAATTTCCCTAACATATTTAATGCAATGATTTATAATAACATATCTAATACAAAGTATTATTTACATTTAATTAGATACATAGATAATTTATATATCTCTATATATAATTACATATGTAACTATTGTGTACTCTTGTCGCTACTAGTTTCATTATTCATTTCTAATTTCCTCTTCTTGGCACGTATATCAGCTAAAGTTTGTTCTATCGTTCTTTGGTCCTTTTTGTTTTCACTGGGAACTATTATATGGAAATTTAAGATATTTTAATTATGGCTTTATGCAAAAAGAAATCGTTTATTACAATACAGAATATGATTTTTACTGTAACTTTTACTGTAAATATGAACTTATTATAATATTATAATATATTAATTATTATCTTTAATCTCAAAGTATCACATTAATAATATTTATAACATGACAATATTTATTAAATATTTTAGTAACCTCTTAGTTTTACAATAATTATTTAACGATTTTGCAGTAAGAATCATAAAAATATGTTATTCTATATGTATATTGTCTTATTAGAATAGAACTTACCACATCCATAATACTTATTAGCTTCTGTCTTCTTAGCAGCTTGTAAAGCAGCCTCTTTGCCGATCAAATGTACATATTTATCTTTATAATAAGTATTTGGTACAAAATCCTTTCGTTTTTTAGATTTTTCATATTCTGCTTCTTCCTGGACTTTTCTCGCTCTCTCTTCTTTTAGTTTTTTTGCAACTTCCTCATTCCACTCTTGTCCATTACGCAGCGTGTTCAATTGATCTTCTGAAGGTGCATATTCCCTCTTAAAAATCATAATATATCGATCTATATCTTCTCGGCCAAAAGAATATGCCCAAACATCTGCTACTTCTGCTACATCATGACTAAAATCCAAAATAAAAATTATATAATATGACATATGATACATATAGTATAACCCAAATATAAAATGTTTCATTAATAGATATACAAGATGTAAACTCAATACATGATTCAAAAATAATATATTTATATTTACATTATACTTCTATGTATTTGGTCCATAGCAGGAAATTTATAGTTCTGTGCATTATCATCTTGTAAAAATTTATTGATTGTCTCCTCAACCTATATATAAAGATAATATATTTTGATTAGACACCAAATAATCAAAACAGAAAATCGTGATGAAAATATAGAAACCTTTTTCCGAAAGATTCTCAATTTCTCTGCCTCGGCTTTCTGGCATTTTTGATATTCTTCCCGCTGTTCTGTAATAAAAATGTATTTAGATTTGTCAAACAAATCCTCAAAATTTTTAATAAAAATATTCATTCGTTTTATTCTTTTTTTAAATATTTTTAGTTTAGATTTTACTTTTCATAATTGCTTTCTGCTTATCGCTCGTTGTCGGCGGTTTATCCATGGATTTCATAATAGATCCTAATAAATCCATGATTTTAACAATTTATGATTTAACTTTGTCAATCTATAAAACGAAGAATTGGAAAAATCGCAAATAGTTTGCAGTACTCAAAAAATTATTAAGTTGGATCAGATTGATAAATACTTCTTTTCTTGTCTCTCTCTCTCTCTCTCTCTCTCTCTCTCTCTCTCTCTCTCTCTCTCTCTCTCTCTCTCTCTCTCTCTCTCTCTTTCTTGAGCTGTGTTCAGAAAACCGTATTCAGCATGTTTTCCCCTATACTTTGTATCTATCAAATCTATCAAACATATTCGTTTCTAAGAACCAACCAATCACATGATATTTTAAATACAATCGTAAACAAAATAAACATAAATATTTATTGTTTTGAATATTTCCATTTTGAATCCCTCCAGGATATATCGTGAAATTTGACTCAGAAATGGAAGATGAGAAGTCTAGTCGCGTACAGACGAAACACGCTGTGATTGGTCATGTGTCATTTCTTATCGCACTGCACAAGATTATTGTATTCCTACAACAACCAACGAAGGAGCGCGCCTATCAATTTGGCGCGACATATCCGGTTGTAGCATTAGGAAGTATTTTTCTAATTGCGACAGATTGGAAAACTCGGGACGTTGTTCACATTAGGACCTTCCTCGTAGATCGCATGCAATAATACTTCATCGTCATTCGCGTCGATCACGTGTGAGTATATTCGCGACATTCCAGCCCAGCACGTTGCACTTAGGCGGATCTTGCATGCGAACAGTTGATGTTTCGATTCCGGTAGTTCCGGCTGAGTGCAGTTAAGCAGACCACGGGGAACTCACGCACGCGGAGTAGCGATCGTACGCGCGTGTACGCGGTGTGTACGCGGCCGAGTGTACGCGACAAATAACTATTTTTTTAAACCCGTCCCGAGCCCGGTCCCCGGTGTCGGAGCAGCGCGTGGTGTGTAGTGCGGCGTGTCTCGCGTGTCCCCAATATTCAGGATAATACCTGTTAGCCGTTGTGGACCGGCTGCTGTGCCGAAACAACTGATTAATATGGCGAACAGCATAGCACCAGACTCGTGGGAACAGCAGGCGGACAGCAACGGTGATATCGTCGGCCCGCCGACGTCGCAGGACAAGTCGTCGATCGAGAGCAAATTCTCCACCCTAAACGTCAACGCTGCGGAATTTGTGCCTTCCTTCTGCATCAACTCGTCGCCGCAGAACAATACCGCGGCGGCGACCGACAGCAATCCCTGCAATGTCGCCGCCGCTGTGATGAATACCGTAACCACCACCTCTATGCCCATCGAGCTACATCATGGTTAGTTTTTTTCGATTCATCTAGGATTTCATAATTGAATCGAATAGATGTTTTACCATGTAGGCGAAAAATACTCGGGATGTGTCGCGTGATTTATTCGCGACCATTACCATGTTGTGATCCTCATGTGCCCTGCTGCCACTATGACTAACCCTCATTACTAATATGGAGACGTCCGTCTTTTTTGACAAGTTGAAACCTGGCTAAGCAGGAATCTCTGTCATATCTCATACTTTTGCTACATTTCGATTCAGGCTGATTTTGTCAAGTATCTTATGTGAGACTGCAGTGTATCTAGATGTCACGTTTAAATACCATATGGTTTCACTTACACAATCCTATAGCGAGAGATGCGGTTGAAAACGAGACGATGCCACGTGCAAAAATAAATCCGATATGTAAAATACAGAATAAAATCTTTGAAGATCCAGTTTTAGGAAATTGATATCAGAAAATACATGAGTTTTGATAATCATATCTTTTAATATAAAAAATATAAATGCTTTTATTTATATTTGTGATATGATCATGTTTCTGACAATGTTCTTTTCTTCAATTTGCTTTTTATATTCCTGTTACTATTATTGTTTAAAGCAAACAAGTATAAACTAGAAATGAGATATTTTATCTTATATTTTGCATTAATCAAAATATATTTATCAAGATTAAGATTTTAATAGATTTTATAGTTATAGTTATTTACTTATAGTTTATATTGGTTTTATTGTTTAATAAAAATGATCACATCATTTAATACTTTTTCGAATTATTGTAAGATACTTTGTATATAGAATTTTCTGCTCTGTACAATTATAATAAATTATAATTATTGTTTGTTGTTATTTGTTAAATGTTATTTGTTATATATGTGAATTATGATATCGTTATTGAATTATTTATACTTGTTATATCTTTTTCTGATATGAATAAATTTAAAGCAAAGAAGCAATGAAAAATATATAATATAGAATAGAGAATTAAAATGATACTTTTATACTAGACATTATATCCTAATGCTGTACATTATTTTATGTGTATCATATATGATACCGAAGCTTTTTTAATTTTATTTCTGTAGGAAATTCTACTCCTGTTGTTCTATCAGATCCAATTGGCAGTCGAGTTGAGGAACCTCCTGCTGGGGGAGGGGCTCCACCGCCCAATGTCAATGATCAATTAAATACCAGCCCAGAACATCAACCTGCAGATTCTTGGGAAGAAGCAGCAGTAGATGGCGATCCTTTGTTGACTCCTGAGAATGAAGAGGTAAGCTTAAATTTTCGTCAATTTCTTATTAAAATATTGTTTCATTATACATATTCTATAAAATTATAAGAATTATTTTATATAAAATTTTTTTTTCATCTTTTTCGCACTATTATATATCGTTTTTTGTATTTATTCATTTGGATCGATAAGTTAAGAATATTTCCTTAAAGATATTTTAATTTACATATCCTTATGTTGTCATATATATTCATATCACTTTTAGGCTGATAACGATGAAGATGAGGAGCTGGTTGTTAAAGTACCTAAAAAGAAACCTATCAAAGTAGCGGAAGATACCAAAAGCAAAAAGGAACATGTTAACGTTGTTTTTATAGGACACGTGGGTAGGTAATAAATTTCCTATATAAATTTATATTCTTTCTACATAAATTTATGTAGGGAGAATATAATATATAGAAATGCTATCTTATTTACCATTAATATTAATTGTTATTTTAAGTAAGTCTAAAAATTTTAAAATACTTATGATTAATACATATTCTTGTATTAAATACGAATCACTGTAACTATTAAATTATATCATATTTGATATATGTTTTGTAGATGCTGGGAAATCAACCATTGGAGGTCAAATCATGGCGCTTACAGGAATGGTCGATAAACGCACTTTGGAAAAATATGAACGAGAAGCAAAAGAAAGAAGTCGAGAAACATGGTACTTAAGTTGGGCGTTGGATACCAATCAAGAGGAAAGAGAGAAAGGAAAAACCGTAGAAGTGGGTAGAGCATACTTTGAAACAGAACGAAAACACTTTACGATATTAGACGCACCCGGCCATAAAAGCTTCGTACCCAATATGATTGGCGGAGCGGCACAAGCCGATTTAGCAGTCCTCGTTATTTCGGCGAGAAAAGGCGAATTTGAAACGGGCTTCGATAGAGGAGGTCAAACGAGAGAACACGCTATGCTTGCTAAAACTGCGGGCGTCAAGCATTTGGTTGTGTTAGTAAATAAAATGGATGATCCTACTGTTGAATGGGATGAGGGACGATACAATGAATGCAGGTATTAAATTTCGAATAATAGTAAAATGTGATAGCGAAAAAGTCATACGTGACATATGGAAGTCTTATTTTTATGTTTTTCTTCATTAAATGCATTTACTTTATTTATTTTATTATTTTATTCGATTGATAGTTATATCATGCTTTTTTATATATTTATGAAGATAAAAATAGAAAAACTTTAATATATCTTACAGGGATAAGATACTGCCATATCTACGTAAATTAGGATTCAATCCTGCGAAAGATCTTACATTCATGCCAGTTTCCGGTCAGCTCGGTATTGGTCTGAAGGATTCAATACCTGAACATCTTTGTAACTGGTATAGCGGCCCACCATTTATACCTTTTATCGACTCATTACCTTCGCTCAATCGTAAGAGTAACGGGCCCTTTATCATGCCGATCGTTGATAAATACAAGGATATGGGGACAGTAGTTATGGGTAAAGTTGAAGCAGGAGAAGCCAAAAAAGGACAGTCATTACTTGTTATGCCAAATAGGGTACTTATATATTTTTTTATTTGTAGAACTAATTTACATTACTTTATGTACGAATTTGGTAGATATTTTCTGCATCAATTTGATAAAAAATTGCGATGTTTGTGATATCTTTTTGAAAAATTGCTAAAAATGACTAAATATATATGTTTGTTACACAAATGTATATATTTATATATCTTTTTTAATAGAATGATATATCCCTTATTTCTTATATCTTAGACTGCAGTAACGGTGGATCAATTATGGTCGGATGACGAAGAGGTAACGTCTGTTGGACCTGGGGAAAATGTGAAGATCAAGCTGAAGGGCATCGAAGAGGAAGATGTTAGTCCTGGATTCGTCTTGTGTGACAGCAACAACCCGATCAAAACCGGGAAGGTCTTCGACGCACAAGTCGTGATATTAGAACACAAAAGTATCATTTGTGCGGGATACAGCGCCGTCATGCATATTCACTGTGCCGCGGAAGAAGTTACAGTGAAGGCGTTGATCTGTCTGGTAGACAAGAAAACAGGCGATAAAAGTAAAACGAGGCCAAGGTTCGTCAAGCAAGATCAGGTGGCTATAATGAGAATCGAGTGCGCAGGGGTCATATGTCTTGAAAGATTCAAATTATTCCAACAAATGGGCCGCTTTACTCTTAGGGATGAAAGTAAGTCAATGAGATGAGACATTTGTCATTCTTGTCATTCCCTATTATTTTAATTTTTTTTTATTTCGTCAGTTACGTAACAATTACATACTCCTATAATTTCAGATAAAACTATCGCAATCGGCAAGGTGCTGAAGGTGGTCGAGTAAGAACGAAATTCGCTTAAATGTTACGACAGATTAATAATTAAAAAAATGATCATTATTTCAATGTGACAAATATATGACAATGCAAGATGAGCACACGATATTAAATGAAACGGGCATGATGAAATTCTGGCAAATTAGTAATGTAACATATAACACGTCATCTACACACACAAAGCTATACATACAATAAATGCGTACGCGTGCGACGTAATGGGTACGGGACGGGCCGGGAAGAAGAAGGGAAAAATATTTATAGCCTGACATAAAAGCAAATAGATTCGATTATTATAGGTAAGGAGATGTACACAATTGAAACTCAAGAGCGTGTGTTCCTTTTATTAGATAAGCTGTGAACGATGGCACTTGCATTGGAGTAATTATAAATGAATAATGATCAAATATTAACCGTGTCTCCTTGATAATAAAAGAAACACAATATTTTTATTCTTCTGAGGTGCGACACACACACAACACACGTAAATGGAAGTAGACGATTGATATCGATTGCGGATTATATTAAGGAAATTATAATTAATATTATAATTATTATTAAATATTATTAAAATGGTGGTAAGAGTTGGAAAAGAAATTTATTGAATAAATCAACAAGATAGCGTTACACAACAATTTATAATTATAAAATTAATATTACAATTATTATTATACTGTTTCTTATTATATTGTCATTAAAAACAAATTTGCAAAAAACTCTGCCCTAATAATTTTAATAGGATCGTGAATGTATACCATGTGCAGTTCTACGAGTTTCTAATTTGTCAATGAAAAATAAACGAGCACATGGATTCTACGAACATTGAGATGATTCATAAATATATCTATGTTTATTTCATTTTCAATATTCTCTTATTTCTATTAACAGAAATAACAGAATGCAATCTTTATCATTATTAATTTACTGAAATTTTTAATTTCCCTTACGATCGCACGTATTTGTATGTGTTAAAACGATATTATTTGAACATATTTAAATAAGACAAGTTTATATTTTTACTATTGATCATAAGATGTCGTAAGATATTTGAACATTGAATCTTTCTGGAAAAAATAAAAATTTATAAATTCACAAAAAAAATGAAGTATATAAGTCAATCAAAGTTATCATATAATTTAAGAAATTATAATATTCTAGAATTTAATTTAAGCATAATGATGAATACAACCTATAATTTATAATTATATATTTTTATTATTATTTTTGCTTCTAACAAAAATTATACAGTAAGATAAAATTTTATCAGCATTTAACGTACTAAATGTGCTTTTGATATTATTTTTGCAAGGTTCGTTATTGCGGATCTGGAGCGAATTTCGCATATCCAAGTTTTTGAAGTACTTCCTTAATTTCATGAAATACCATTGGATCTTCAATTGTACTTGGAATCTGAAAATCCATAAAACGATAACGTTTAATATCAGCAAACGAGAGGTAAGTTCGGATAAAAAAAAAGCTAAGTTCATTAAGCAAATACTTATTTAAAAGTTATTGAATTAATATTAATTTATATTTCTTGTCGTTTAAGATATATAAAGAAAACATTCGTCTATTGCCTCAATCAAAATATTGATTATCGAAATGTCTTTCGCTTTATAGCTTAATAAAAGATACGGCAATTACTATTGGACTCCTTTTTACCTTGACTTGTTTTGATCGTGCCAACATAGCGATAGATTTGCGAATTATCTTTCCCGAACGCGTTCTGGGTAATGCGGTAATCGCAGCAGCGATTCGAAAAGATGCGATCGGCCCGATCATGTTTCTTACCCGCGCTACCAGTTCACGATTTATTTCCTCTTCATTTTTTATTGCGTCTGCACAAATAATAAAAGAATTTCCTTGAATTTAATCTTAATATACTCCTTGAATCTTGATATACTCGAATATGTATTAAAAGTAAGTAAGCATTTCTGGTAGAATAACTCGAAGTGATAATTGATGATATTACGAACCTTCCCGCCTGACATAAAGGCACAACGGCACCTCACCCTTAGTATGATCCGGTATACCGATAACTGCGGCATCTGCTATATCATTGTGACCTAAAATAACATCTTCCAGCGCAGCGGTAGAGATTCTGTGCCCGGCTACATTTATAATATCATCGTCTCTCGCCGTCACGTAAATATAGCCGAAATCGTCGATATAACCTGCGTCCATTGTATCGTAATAACCCTGCGAACATGTTATGCCGGATTATAAAATCTAATTCTTGAGAACCAAACTTTGCGAATAAGCTACTAACGAGTTATTCATCGACGGAGAAACAGATCTGCAATGTGCATAAAACGATACGATGATAATGATACAATGAATTCTACAGCAAAAACGTAAATTAAACTTGCATACCGGATGTAAATTAGATTACACTTTGCCCTATTCTTCTCTAAACTATTCTGGAACGTTATAAATCTTTGAAGTAACATGTAAATGTAAACAACAAAAAATGCATATGAAACAAAAATGAATTTTAAATTAGAACATATAATCTTGCAAAGCTGGATTTGCCTCAGAAATTTCATAGATTTTATATACTGTGATTTGTATGTTTATATGCGTATGTATATGTGTGCGCCGTTGTAATTTTAGATATGAACTTATATTTTTATTTAAAAAACCATAAAACATTAGTTCAAGATACATATCTTTCTGATATTATCAAAAGTAAATTTTACTTCTTTTTTATTCTTAGGAATTTGTACACGTAAATATGTATTTATATGTAAATATAAAATATGTATTTTATACAGATATATTCTCACATTATATATATTTCTTTATTTCAAGAATTTTTTAATTCAAAAGATTTATTTAATTCAAAAAAGCAATATCTATATTAAGAGTAGAAAGAAGATGTGAAATATTTATAATTATATTTATCGTCATTATTAATATCGCGGATATTAAAAGATATAAGAAAATCAAATATCGTATTATATAATTTTTATCATAAATTCTAAAAATTTACATATGTATATTGAAAAAAATACGCTTGATAAGGAAACTAATACTTGCTTGATAATTGCATGATTGCGTTTTTATAACTGCACCTACATTATTGAAATCTACGTTATCTACGCCATCGAAATTCTATGGCGCAAGGATGGAGAACCAATTAGCAAGAATTATTATTCTCCTTAATTTTTTAATATTAATCCATATATTTTCGAGAATTTTCGATGACTTTACCAAATGATTCAGATAATATAAACGTAATTATTTTATCTTATTTAATCATGCATCATTAATATTTTTAAATATCATAAATATCTTTATCTACTTTTATAAAACTATATAATTAATTCGATGCTATAATAAAAACTTAAGAATTTTATGAAGAGAATATAAAACATCGAGTGCATAAATATTTTTAGTATACATGATTTTTAAAAATTAATGACATGATATTGAAAATAGAAGACAATAATTATCATAAGTTAGCATAAGTTATCAAAAATTAATTATTACCGGAAAAGTTGAAAAATATATTTCTTTGAATTTTTCAGGCGCTTGATAAAGAGTTGATATACATCCAGGTGGTAACGGTAATTTTATGGCAATTCGTCCGAGTTGATATTTTGATGCTTTACTTCCATTTTCGCATAGAATATGAACTAAAAATAAATTTGCAATAATTTTTACATAATAAAAATATCACAAGTTGTCAGAAATAGTAAAAGCAAAAAAAATTGTTTCATAATAAATTGAGATAAATCAGATAATTGTACATGATAGTAATAAGATTTGCATATACAAAGATTTAGAAAAAAGGATATCAAGAGATACTCACTATCATAGCCAGGTATAGGAAGTCCTGTACTGAATTTAGGCAAACTTGCATGATGACCATATCCTAAGCACAATGCTGTAATAGGATGTCCAGTCTCTGATTGCCACCAATTGTTTAGAATGGGCACTTTGAACACCTTTTCTGCCCAGGCTTTTGTCTCGTAATCGCATAATTCACCAGCCACAAATATCGTTTTCAAGCTAAGAATCAAAACGATTTGTTAAAAATTTATTTTGCCAGTTTTACGTATATAAAAATAATCTACTAATAGCTAGTAGATACACATAACAAAGTAACATAATCATATAGATATATTACATAAATTAAAATTATATTGTTTCTCTCATTTAATATGCAAAATTTAAACAAGATATTTTTTTAATAGTAACACCACGTATACATATTGATTTTGTCTAAAGTAATTTCTGAAAGAATGAAATATTATTAATATTTTTTAAATTAAATTCTCTTTTAATCAAATTCTATTATAGTCTAAAGTAATTAAGTCATAGTGAATTACTTAAAAACTTACGATTTTAATGAATATCTTTTTCCTAATACTGTTTCTAGATCCGCCCGCCTTATAACTCGCAGAGCTGTAGGCACGCAAAATAACGCATTTACGTTATGTTGCTCGATGATTCTAGGAAAGAAAAAAAACTCAATTAAATTACTTAAATTGTCAATATAAAATTATATTAATTAATATTATTATATAATTTATATTAATAAATTATATTAATTTAGTGGTAAACGTAAATAAGATAATCTAGGTATAATCTCGTCAATCAAAAGAATCAAGAGACGAGCAATTCTCATCTTCTTTAAATAGCATTTTACGAGAGAGAGTATCTGTAAAGGACTCTGCAAACCTGAAATATTGGCCAGCATCTGGAGTTCTATCAGGTTTTCCTTCGTACATCACACTTGTTATGCCATACAGAAGAGGACCATAGCAAATATAGGAGTGCCCAACAACCCATCCCATGTCAGAGGCCACCCACCAAACGGAATTTTTATTCATTCCATAGACTGTTTTCATGCTCCAACAAACCGTTGCTAAATGACCACCAATCGGTCTTATAATTCCCTTTGGTTGTCCTAATATCGAATATATTTATCATTCTTGCATCACATACTATAGTATATAATTGTATGTTTTAATGTGCCAACATCAAACAAAGATCTTTCAAAATCTATCATATAATATTCAAGCTTCAAGATTTACCTGTGGTTCCTGATGTGTACAATATATATAATGGATCATTCGCTTCGATCATCACACATGGATGAGGTTTCGAGTTCTTTATCAATTCATCCCAGTCATATTGTGACTTAGACAATGGAGCTTCCCATATATTTCTTCTTTGGAATATAATGCATTTGGGCTTTGGCACAGTAATTATATCCATAGCATCATTTAGCATAGTAGTATATCTGCGCTTCGGAGTACACAGATTAAAGAAAAAAAAACATGTTCAACTCTTCCCTCCCAAATAGAAGATACAATTTATTAATCATTTAATATTTTTTGCCGAAAATTTATTATATCTGGTAATGTTAGACGTACTTGATTATTTTGGACGGTTCCAATCCACAACTCGCGGCGATAATAACTTTTGGTTCGGCATGATTCACTCTAGATGCCAATTCATTCGCTGCAAAACCTGAAATGCATATTTTTAAGTATAATAATATTATATTAATGTGCTAATAGAAACGTGTATTTGATACATCTTTGATTGGTAATACGATCTGTATAATTTTAAAAAATTCAAAAAGATAAAAAAATTTGTAATTTTTAATAATGCATAATCTTTAATAGTGCATTATTTTATATGTGAGATTTTGCTTCTTACGTTGCATTTTTAATATTTACAATATTCTCTTTTTGTGGCGCAAGTTATTCTAGAATTTCTATTGAAAATTGATTAACTTAATTATACATTCACCTCGTTAATTACCTCCAAAAACCACTGAATGAATCGCTCCGAGTCGGGCAGTTGCCAGAATCGCAATTATAGTTTCGGGAATTAACGGCATGTAGATGATCACTCTGTCTCCTTTACACACACCTAGATCTGCTAATGCGCCAGCCAGCAAAGACGTTTTTTCCAAAAGTTCGTCGTACGTTACTCTGCGTATTAGGGAGGTTTGCGGACTGTCGTGGATCAGGGCAGTTTTCTTTCCGAATCCAGCATGCACGTGACGATCCACCGCATTGTAACAAGCATTTAATTCCCCGCCGACAAACCTATATTAAAAAAAGCTTTCTGCTATGCAATTATGGATTTCAATCTCAATTAATTTTTAAGCAGAGGTTCTCGCGCATACGGTTATTTTTGGAAAGCTGAATTTCAAATATGAAAGAAATTCTATTGTATGAAATTCTTCTATGATTTTCCAAGTTTCAAAAATGAAAAGAAAAAATTAATAATTATTATCTTATATACACAAATATATATATATTTCTTATATATATATATATATATATATATATATATATATATGCATGTATGTATATTATAAACACATGATATTTAATTTTATATTATAATATTATAATTTTATTCACCATTTTGTAAACGGTGCGTTGGAGTTATCTAATACTTTGTGCCAAGGTTTGCTCCAATCGATGTAACCGGCGACTTCGCTCCAAAATTCATCCGGGCTCTCCAGTGACTTTTTATACGCTTCATCGTATATGGAATAGTCGTATTGATGAAGGCTCATAATATAGTCTACAAGAAAATAATACAAGAGAAGATAATACAATAAGATGTAGCCAACAATAACTTTATGTTTTTATGGAAAACTTATAATATTTAACTGTTAATACAGAAATTATTTCGAAAATAATATTTATCTATTTCTTCTTCATCTGAAAAAATTAGAAAACAGAAAAGGGCAATTATCTTATGTCGTTATCTCATAAATTTCATACATTATCGGTCACAATAACAGTAATCAATATATTACCAGTACCGGTAATATACGAGCTTCCTCGACACTACGAAAATGCCGCGATCTTTTCTCGCGTGAAACCTCCCTTCCCTTCGAGATCAATAATCAAACTATTTAATTTTTATTTAATCTTCAAAATTAGAATTCTGCAAATCATTCATCGATTGATCTGAATTGTAAATGATCACAACAACGTTTCCTTTCATGCATAATAATCATGCCGATGTTTGTCACTGTCCGACTATATTCTAATTCTCATTTTTATTTTTCCTATTTCCTACTGTTTTGTAAAAAACACAAGTTATTTAACAAGGTTACATCATCGTCGGATGAATAGAAATCTTGTCTCGCGCAATCTTCATTAACGTCTTATATCACAGCTAAATAGAAAAAAGAGGAATATCATTACTTTGTAAAAAATATTCGTTAACACTAGAGAATGCTCGACTCAAAATCGTTTCTTATCCCTTTTTTTCTCTTCTTCTTTTCCTAAGATGTCTTTTCATAAAATAAAAACGAGACTATTCGAACGAATGACACGACATTACATTACGGCCTCTTTATTCGCTGCGAGCGAAATTCATTTGCTTCAAAATAATATCATTTCAATGATATTAACAGAGTTTATGCAATGATCTTTCATCCAGGGCATTTCTTCTTTGATGTCGATGTAATTATTTTCCCATATCGTGAATTATGGGATGTCGCACCTTAATACTAGTGCCAGTAACATTGCGACAACGCGAACAGACAAGTAAGGAAATCGTAAGAAAATTGTCTCGGATCATCACCGGCACCCACATCCTTTCGTGTTGTTTCGCACCGATTCTCCATGAACAACGATTCGTCGCACCATATAGGGTTCTTTTGCACTCATGAGACTTTCGTGATATTTACTTGTTACGAAAAAACGCGTAACAGAATGAGGTGCGCGGCAGCCAGCGGGATATAAAACATTTGGTTCTTTAGTTTAAAGACGCGTAGATTAGCCTTCCTTTCTTATTCCTTGTTTGAAAACGTGCATAATGTTTTTTTTTATAAATTACATAAATAAATGTCGAATATAAATAACGAATATAATAGTAAATGCGTCAGAAGGAGAGAGAGAGAGAGAGAGAGAGAGAGAGAGAGAGAGAGAGAGAGAGAGAGAGAGAGAGAGGGAGAGAGAGAGAGAGAGAGAGAATATAATGTAGTGAAGAAATCCTTTGAAATTTTTCGGACTTGCAAGGAATCCCACGAAAATTTTTCCCTTCAATTTTGATAAGCTTGAGATATATCGTAATGTTGATCAAAAGAAAAAACGCAGAAAAATTATACAAGAAGCTTTAAATGTACCAGTTCGAATTTAGAAATTCAGTCGCGACACAGTTACTACTAATACATAATGAAACAATGCCAGCTTTTATACCACTACTTATCTGTACATACACATCTTTACATACTTCATGCTTCGTGATTTGCATAGATCGCACTAATTTCACAAATGATTTTCTGCATTTTATATATCTTTGCCCTGATGATTTACATGATAATGATAGAATTATTAATTAAGATTTATTAATTAAGATATGTTTCACACACCGAAGTAATCTAAACGGAAGCGGTGGCAACTTTGCTTCTCAGCAAAAGTACGACGATATATCGTTATTAACTTTTTCGTTATTTTGCTGCTTTCTGATATTTTTAAATATCGCTGTCTTAATATCTACTGATTTTGATGAACCATGTCCACTTAGGTCGCGCGAGACGCGTCTAATTTCCAAATCTTGATGAATTGATAATTCAACGTAGATATTATTTTATTAACGCAAAACACCAAAATCGCAAAATACTGAACAGCTTTTCCACACAGCCTATTAAGTTTGCTATTAATTCATAAACGCAAGACTAATTCATTATCAAGCATCCTGTATATAAGATTTTATAACGGAAAAGTTAAGAAAAATGTGATCATTATATATAAATTGACTATTATATATAAATCTCTTGTGCTAATTGTTGTTATACATTGAAATATTATACGATATATATCTTATTAATATTATGTAATGTTGTACAATATTATTATTATTATATAATATTATACATATATTATATCATCGGTACTGGCTATCTCCTGTTATGAGAAAAATTATTAAGAGAACATATTTTACAAGTAAACGATTGTCAAATAGCGCGTGTATCGGAGTATGTTTCTATGCATTTTTTAATAAATTTATTTTTTGGGAATATGATATACGTCACGATTAATTCGGCCTTTAATATAAAATATCATTGTCATCTGAGAGGAACGAAATAAAATTTTTACATAGAAAAAGATTGAATAATGAGAATATGCTAAAGATCATGATGTTTTCAAAAAATCTGGGAACGTCATTGCCTTTGCGATGCAATTTTTATTTTTGAAATGTTTTTTATCTTTCATAATTTCGACGATATATCTCAAAAGAAAACAATCGACTTTTTCATAAGAAAAGTTTTGTTCCCTTAGAAATGTCTATCGGCAAGTATAAACAAATATATATCTGCTACCTTTAATATTACAGCATAACAGGCTCATCGAGCAAATCGAGAATACCGAAAAAAGAGAGGACACTTCTGTGAACCTTCTTGTCGAAATCAAATCGTTCTCTGAAAATTTGTTTTATTCCAGAATGAGATTAGTACGGCTGAGTATATTACGGCTGAGGAATATTGCGCTCGATGAGAGCATATCTGAAAATATTTCCTTGAATGCTAGATACGCTTCTTAAGAAAGAAGAAAGAAATCATTTTAAAATACAGATGACAGAATGAAGATCGTCGCAATTTAAACTTTCTGGCGATAAATATCTCAAACAGTTTCGCGCTATCCTGCGCAAATATCTTCAGAAATACCTTCGAAAAGTCTTTCGGGGTTTACGACCGAGGAGTTCTGAGGCAAGTCGTGTGGCATCTTCTTTCAGAGTTACGCAACTCGGAAACAGCTTCATTAGAGAGCATACAGCGGCGATGTATCATGCCGAGAGTAACGTTGTAGCAATTGCGTGCCAGAATTAGCAGATAGCTTACACCGAGCGATTCTTTCGCATCGTGATTCTATTTGCTTTTAGGTCCCTCCATCTCACATTTCGCGGTTGCTAAATGCGTAGTTCGGCTTCCGCCGATTGTGATCTTCATATGCGATAAAGAAAATTCACAATAAGCCATATTCGCCAATGAGCGTATCGCGCGAGCACCGGGGTTTATTACTTTCGGTCCATATTTGTATCTCGTATTTAATCTCAACGCGAGATGAGCCACATGGGAGGTGGCTTTTATTTCTAATCTACTGTCTAAATAGAGAGAAAAGAAAGAAGAGCAAGCGCATAAAAGAGACGCTTTCTTATTGTTTCCCTGTTTTCATTCATTTGAAATGTTCTTTCCAGATATCTGAGGATTGCTTCAATCTTGTGATGGATCCTATTCAATCTTATGTTACATTCATGATAATTAGGGAGATTTATTTATAAAAATCTATCTCTTGGCTAAAAATTTTTTATGCGCATTCAATATTATTGCTTAACGTATATTGCTCTTTAATTTCTTTTTAATTTAGATCCGTGTTAAAAAAGATTACTTATTCTTTTTATTGACTAACTTTTCTTAGAATAGAAAATCTTTTTATTATGGAAATAAATATGCAAAAAGAATATTAATGCGATACAATCGCATGATGATAGCTGTGATATATGCTCTTAACTCGTGTTTGACATTAATAATATTTGTAACAAAGAGATGGATAGATATATGTATAAAAGAAGATAGTAATGGGGAAAATGAGAGAGAGATCTCGAAATTGTGTGTGATAAAGCAACGGGAAAACAGCAGGTGCGTTCGATAATTTAATTCAAGCGATAGACATCGCTAACAAATGTAATCTGCATTTCCAGAATGGAATTTACTAACGCTAAATTGAATAAATAGCGAATAAAAACTGTATGTATATATGTAATTATGTATAAAATATTCTGCGTTTTTAATATCGTTTACAAATAATACTCTCAATGTTGCACGCATTCTTTTAAGTATAGGATTTTCCTTCGTATACTTTTACTATTTTTTAAATAATAAAACTTTTAATATAATATCATATCGAATTATAGAATCAAATTAATTCATTTTACACACGGATATATATTTTTAAATATGATCTGAAAATCTCAAATTTACGTTATTTTCTAAATATCATTATCATTCGAAGATCATGGAAATCATGAGACCTTAAACTTCCAAACTAAATATTTTATTCCGAATGATTCCCGGATTTCTCCATGATTAGCAGTAGTAATGATGATTATTACGAGGAACTAAACCAATTTTTAAATCGGTCAAATTTTAAGATTAATTCAACTTCTTCTCATTATCAAGGTTATCATAATTATCAATCATTAAGCAGAATCCGAAATAAAATCGAAACATTGATATTTTTGCTGGTATATATCGCATTGAACGAAAATTCTAACTCGCTCATTTAGCTCGAAAATTACAATAGAATCTTTAATGGTAATATTTTTGAATTTTATTTAATCTCTTTTGTTTTGTGTGAAATATTTTTTATCTTAATCTTAGCAGAATTATTATTCAATTATTCATTCAATGTTTGCAATAACTAGTTTGATTTATTGAATATTAACTTTGTTATCGCGGTATTATTAATTAATAATAATAACGGATAATCATATTATTCACGTAAAACATTTTGGTCCATTGATTAATCTCGCTTGACCTACACCCGACGCTAATTAAAATTTCAGGTTTCGCACCTGTTGCTATAGGTGCTAAAGCTGATATGCTCCTATATCATCTTTTCAAATTTGCATTAATTTTAATCTCATTATTATCATCAAAATTCTCTATATCGCATACGACGAGAAATCACTGATTCATTTTTTAATCGAGCTGTGTTTGAATATTAAATGTAGAGCAAAAGCTCTACCCGTTCTATTTAATAAATTACATGGTTGCTACTAAATATTTATTTAAAACTTGATATAAAAAAGATGTTATATATAGAAAAACAGGTGTTATATATAGAAAGATGCAGGTACTTGAATTTGTCACAAAGTTTGATTAGTGGATAACAAATCGCTTCAATATCAATAAAATAAAATAGGCAAAAGTTCTCTGTTATGCACGCATACACAGAGAAAAAGAGAGAAAAAGAAAGAGAGAAAAAGAAAGAGAGAAAAAGAAAGAGGGAAAGACATTTTTAAATGAAAATTTATAAAAATTAACTTTGACGAAATAAAAGCAGGAGCGATTTTTTTTAGAAGAAGAAAAAAATCGCTATGACGAGTTCTGTGACGACTATTTAATTTATATGCATATGTATAACATTTGTTGACAATAGATACTTTTGCAGATGTTATCTAAATTAAAAAGCAAATCTTGAATAGGATATTTCAAACTTCAAATTTGAAATAGTGTATGTATATAAAAAAAAAATATATATATCTTAGATGTTATGCTGAATAATACATTAAATACTATTTATTTAAGAGAAACAAACTTGGAAAGTACTTCGTCAGCGTACGCATGTAGCTACATACATTCAATATATGTACGTATATTAAAATTAGATATATTTTCCATTAATTAATTTTTTTGCATCGTACACGTAAACCATGCGCAAATTATATCAATATTCGCGCGATTAATTCGCGCTATTTCTAGTATTATTATTAGTATTCCTTTATAGTAATTAACACACCTTTAATATTTCGTGTAATATCGTTTAAATATTTATTTATTACCGGTTCGAGAGAGTATGTTCAGTAAAAATGAGAGTCGTAAAAAACAAAATAACCTCCTTTAATTGTCAATTTAACAATTACAATATTTGGATACTCGCTCTAACAAATGTGCAACCGTTGCTTTTGGCTTCTCGCAAAACACTGAAGACATTGATCCTTTATCGTTCGTTGTAAGTGAACGCTAACGATCTTTCTTTGTTTCGGCAAAGATTACAAATCCCTTGGCTTTGTAACTCATACTCGAGATAAACCTTGAGAGATAAGGTTTATCTCGAGTAACCTTGTTTATATCGAAAACTTTCCAAAAACCGAACATAACTCGTACAAAAAAACCTTAACATTAAGATTAAAGTTAGATTAGATAAAAATTAGAGCAGTCATTATTGCGACAGAATATATATATATACTTATTAAGTAATCTATGTTATAAAAATTCAAATCTTCAAAATTCGATTTATCGATCTTTATCGGATAACATAATTATGACATATATATACATGCAAATAAGGCATTTTTTTGCGAAATTTTTTCGATATGTTTCCGTTATCATTCATCTCATTTTTCGCAAATTTTTTCTTTTTTTATAGTATCATATGCTCAATGTAGCATGTAAATGTTCATGCGTTTATTGCAAATTCTTTCTATACAGAAAAATAACGATAATACGTGTAGCCGCTGTATTAATTACTTTCGAACTTCTTTGCATACAAAGATATCAAATATAATACTCAGCGATTGTCTACGGGTGCATGAGTATCCGGTCATATCATTTGATATTTTGAAATATTAAATAAATTTCGATAATGATTAGATATAATCACTCTACGTAAAATAACTATATAAAACAAGGAAGGTATTGTTTTATAAGTAATAACTTAATATCATTTGAAACAATTCTTTGAAAATAAAGATCGATTATTTTTGTTCTATAGTGAATATTGCTGGAATCATAAAAGATGTGTGAGAGAAAACAAATCATAAACGTTTAAACAAATCATAACCAATCATAATCAATCATAACAAAATTATATTTTAAAAGATTTCCATAAACAAGTTAGAATCACTACTATATATATGTGATATTATGAGATAGCATATTTCGTTTACGAAATATCTCATTTACGAAATATGCTATCTCATAATTTTGTTATGTATGATTGAATTCAGATTTCAAAGCTTTTTAACATTTACTTACAAAAATTCTCTGAAAAAGTTTTCAAAAATCTAATTATGCTATTAAGTTAGAAGCGTTAGAAGTCATAAAGTTTTACGAAATATGCTATTAAAGTGAATTAGATAATCGCATTTTATTGCACATTAATATTTTTATAAATGACAAGATAAGATATAAATATAAATCATATTAACTAATAATTAAAATAAATACTATAAATATATATATATATATCTATTAATTACAGATTATTATTATGTAATATATAATAACATAATATGAAATTGAATTCTTATAAGAAAATATATATTACTTTAAGCTATATTTTATATTTGATTTTTATATTGATTTTATCTTGATCAAAATCAAGAGGGAGAGAAAATACTCATTTAGTTTTTTTGTCAGATATAGATTTTGTCAGATATCTTAATATTAATTATTGAAATATCTTAAATATCAATAGATTTGTATGCTAATTTATTGCTACTAGAAATATCTTTTCAAAAATTTGAAACATATCTATACAATATCTATCATTTCAGAAACTTCTTTATCGCAAAATTCTGAATAATTTTAACGATTTTTTATAATTATTGCAGTAATAATGATATCAAGTTGTTAATTCAATATTAAAATTTTTTAAATATATCTTTTGTAAAAAAGATAAAGGAAAGATGAAAAGATATTCACATAAAAATAGATTTAGAGATCGAATCAGATTCTATTATCAGGAAATTAAAAAACGGTTATATAAAACGGAATTTAACATAATTAAATCTAAGTTTCATATTAAAAAATAATTTATTTCATATCACAATTTTAGTTTCCTCTTTTTGGCTAAAAAAATTAAGAAATCGATATAAAATCCTTCGTTTATACATATTTACATTTAAACGTACATATAAATTTCTATCACACTGATTTTGAAGTTTTTACTATACGAAATAATCTAAAAAAATGCTATTTATAATCAAAAGCAATCATAAAATTAATGACAGAAAATTACAGAAAATCTTGGATTTTGATTAATTATACAAATGTTTAATTTATATATAAATATTTAACTTTTAAGTATTTAAATGCAATTGTCTCTCGAACAAAGTGTATGTATATAATAAAAGTTTTTTTCTTGTATAAATATTATAATATATTTAATTAAAAGAATCTTTATTATATAATATATCTATTTATATTGCTCATAAAATACATATGCATACATACCGTTACTATCTCCTATTCTGGAACGCAAAATGCACGATTCTACAGATGATTTTTCTGAACTTTCGGATTCGATATCCAGGAAATCATCATTCATCAACATCTTGCGAGTGTTAATCCTTGTGACATACGATATTCGAAATATTCCAAATACGATATTCACAGGTCGTGCCAGTCACACTTGTTTGTAGCAGTCACACTTGTTCGTACCAATCACACTTGTATTCACCAAGCAGAGTCTATTCACGATGGATGTATGTGACAAGTTTACAATTATTTATCTTCTGAATTAAACGGAAAATGATGTTACAAAAGTGATGTTAAAAATTTTTTCAATAAATTTTAATTAATTCGATAAAAAAGAATTTCAAAAACGTCATAGCAATCCAATAGCAATAAAATGTTATGATAATTTGTCAAGTGCAAGCAATAGTTTTCCAATCTTTTGTTAAAGATTATCAAAAGAATAAATAATAAAGAATTTCTTATTTGTTTTCTACAAATTTGTGTATTTTATCAAAAATATTACTCAATATATTTTACAAACATGTAAACGATGTATCAAATCACTATATTACAATCGATGATAAATTGAAAGTAATACATAATACATACTTAAGTAGTAGTTAGTACTACATTTATCGTGAATGATGCTTAACGATGCATATATCGTAGAAAACTGAAGTCTTCTTTTAAAGACTTTAAACGCTTACACGCTTAAAGACTTAAACGAAAACAAATGATATGAAAACTCATCACGTGATATGTGCTTCCTGAATGATATATTCATACAAAGGTCGATGAATCACTTTTAAAGTTCAATATCGTGCAGTTTTGATATCATGCACTTTTGCACGGCATTCAAAATAATTAACATCACGTGTGATCTAATTGATTTTTGGGAACGATTATATTCTGGAAACAATTACCAATTTTTTTCGACAGAATTAATGATTTTAAATTAAGATTTAAAAAATCAAGGATAAAAAGTCAAGCTGACTTAATCAATGTATTGTTCGATAATTTCTTGGAATATATATATATATATATATATATATATATAAATTATATATATATATATATATATATAAATATATCTATTACTTTCATACATATATTCATAAGAAATATATAATATAGTGGCTATATTATATATTTACAGAAATTTGACGATTGGAATTAATGTGTGCAAATCTTGTATCCAAAATACTTTACTTCCAAAATACTCTGCCACAGTAAATATGCAAGACATATATTCGATATTAATTTTGATATTGCTATATTCGATATAATTAATATTCCTTCACGATGGATTAGAAATATGTCTCCTTTACTTGTTCTATCCAGATAAAAATTCAACGTTTTAAATCTTGGATATGATCTACTTCTTTATATAAACCTTTCTTAGAGCTTTTCTTAGCTTTTCTAAGAAGACAAAACAACAGAAGAAGAAATAGATTTAAATTTCAAAGTTCAAAATGTTCTAAGGTTGATTGATCAGTATTGGGAATAACAGTTATGTAACATAATTCTTTAGATTTACAATGAGCACAGTAAATCTCATAATTTGTATCTGCACAAACATTGATATGTAACCAATTGGATCGTAGGGGGGATTAGATCATAAGGGGGAAAGCCGAAGAGCAAAGAAAAATCGATAATTTCATTATTATTCGATTTTGCAGAGGGCTATTATTACTGTATATAAACATCTTTAGATAAAGTAATCTTCGAGAGAACTGTTTTGAAATCTCCCATTGTAAGAAAATAATAAGACATAACGATCTTTTTATTTACTTTCTTATAATCTTATGATAATGATACGAAATAAATAAGCATAACATGTATTGTATGTAAATGATATACAAATCATGTAATATCCATTCTATGCATTGTCTCATATATCATGCGACAAAAATAGTGCAGAAAATGCCTTCATGTTATTTTTCATTGGTATTTTGCAAATAGCATAAACATTATCGTTTATGTTCTTTGACATTATATCCGCTTTTTTTGCTCGTGAAATGTTTTGCTCCTCAAAATATAATTTTCTATACAATAACAATTACTAAATTAAATTAAAATTGAATACAATTCTCGAAATATTAAACGTTAAATAAATTTATCTTTTATGACATCCTGTTCTTTAAAATGTCACGTTATAATTTAAATTAGATATGCTAACTGTTTTTATTATTTAACAATGACGGCTGACTAAAAATTAAATAATGCGTAACATGACACATAAGTAACACATAAAAAACATTTATAATTATTCCGAATATATCGCAAAACGAGTATTCTCGTGTAGAGGAGCCGAAGGTGAAAGAAGAGACAGATCATCCTTTTGCATGAGGTAAATGGAACTGGATTCTCCATAAAATTGAATTGCAATTGCAGTTTTCTCTACGTGATCGACACGAGACGAATATCAATGCATACATCTTGTATGCTCGTAACTCAACCATCTTGAAAATGGTACCATTGAAAATTACTGTTGCTAGACTTAAACATGAGAAAATAGATGATTCCAAGTAAAAGTAAGTATCTGAAAATTATATATATGCCAGAATTTATCTGCGCTGTACTTATTTCGGAACAAATTCGTACTTAATTTCAGATATATACGAATATAAGAAAATATACGAGAAACGTATAGTTACGCTCTTATTATCTGAACTTATTTGTTGAACATAACTTTAGTTATGTGAACACGTATTATTATAACGAGGCTGATATATACTATAAATGTTCTGATATATGCTGTGATATATGCAGTGCTAAAAAATATATAATACACATAACATAAATTATATATTTTTAGCGTGGATAGTCTACAGTCTTGGCCAAAAGGCATTAAGCATACTTTTTTCAATTACCTTGAATTTTTTATCAATATCATTTCATTTGTTGTAAATTATTCTTTATTTATATAATTCTTTGAACTCATGTATAATTAATAGTAAACAATAGTAAACAATATATACAAAAGAATTTCAGATATAAATGGAATACGAATACGAATATTTGTTTACTATTATGTATAAGCTAAATGCGTCAGAGAACTAAAAGTGAAAGCGAAGATAATAACATATGATAACAACAAATATCTAAATATCAGTTGTTGAATAAAACTCTGTATGTCTATATTTCATATATGTCTTCCAATAAATCTTTAAAAAACAGAGACTGGCATTCAATCTTGATGAAAAATGTAATATTCTCAAGTGACTGAAAACGGGCGAAACAGAAATTCCTTTGTCACGGGAATGTAATATTGACAAGTCAATTATGTCTCTAATAAAATCAAATAAAGATAAGATATGAAGCAAATACATTTGTTAGTGGCATAAAAATGTAAGAAAGACCATATTAATTGCAAAAAATGTTCATGATCCCGAAAGTATAATTTTTCTATGATTTTCGCAATAGTCAGGCACGTTCATTAATGGTCCAATTTTATGTACAAAGATTTTTGCCATTAAATGAAAAAATAAGAGATAATATTAATTTTATGATTAGTAAATGAGATAATTAAGAAATTTTTGAACAAAATATGCTTATTAAATATCCAGACTGTAAAATTTTCCAGGCTGCTCAAATTTTCGCTCAACTTTGCACGATTTTATAAAGGAAGAAAATTATTCAGAATTGTCTATATAATAGTGATAAATCTAATTCAAAAATCATTTACTCGAACTGCAGGAACTACCACACTTGGCTGTGAAATTTACGAAGATATAGTAATTATAATGATTTGTTTCAATAGATTCATTAGATCTTCGTTGCTTATGATTAGAAGAAAATTTTTTTTTTTAAATCCAGATGTCGATAATCTTTCGTAAATATGTCGATAATTAGCACAGAAAAACGGAAGGATGAATATGGAACTATTCAAAGCATGGGATCTTTTGAATTTTGTTTCAAATATAAAAGAACATTAGGAAAAAACGAGAAAAAAAGAAAAACTTTGCTTATATTCGGTAATATACTATATATAAGGAGGAAATTAAGGTGAAACAAGATAATTGTTAAGGATTTCATATGTATTGTCTTTTGTTTGGAATGTTTTCGATGCAAATGTATGCAAGCATACATTGAATATGAGTCACAAAGCAAATAAATTGACCGCTGCTATAGTTGTCGAAACAGAGGAAAATTGTTATCGCTCGGCAATTACCAAACGTCGAAAAATTGTGTTTTGCGAGAAGCGAGAAGTTAAACAACAGTAGCATGTTCATTACTAAGTTAGAGCAAGTATCTAGATATTGTAACTATTAAATAATTGTACGATTAAAGAAAGTTGTCTGTTTTCTAACAACTCTTATCTTTACTGAACTCTCTCGGACCGGCAATAAAATAAATATATAAACAGTGCTGCGCGAAACAACAAAGGCGCATTACAACTATCACAAATTCAAAGTAATATATTTTACGGGAAGAATATGATTTCTTTATGGCTTATCGCTAACAAGCGATAGAAATAATAAAATAAAGGCCAAAGAAATACAGAAGAAATTTTACAAATCCATCGTATTACAAAATACATTTCATATTGCATAGAATGCGAAATCAAAGATAGAATTGGTCAAAAGCGATGAAAATGACAAAGGTTTCCAAGTGTTGAACAATGAAGAAATTACATACGAAATTATGGAACGCAATATCACTAACGAAGAAGCGGAAGAAACAGAAGAAATAGACGGAACAAATACAGCAATAATAAAGAACCAATTCCTACGCTGATGCATTAACTGATGTACTAACTGCTTTAAGGATTATTATCTTAAGAACAATTATCAAATGGTTTGAGGCAGAGGCAGAATTAAATAATTAAAATAGTATTTTTAACATCTTAATAGCATAAAGGACCATATCAGTTCCAAGTTTTCTAATAAAATAAATTAATGTTTGTGTTATTTATTTAAATATATACATAATTGTTTTTGAATCAATATACGTTATATATGTATTATATGTATTATATATGTATATATATGTATTATATATGTATTATATATATAATATATAAGTAGTTTATAATTTGTACAATGGATTCATTAATTGCATTAATATGTTAGCTTATGCGAAACACATAAATATATTGGATTCTAGTTTTCGATTAACTTCTATTATCGGAAGTAATAAATACTATGATACGAAAAAACGAATCTTCATTATTGGAACCATCTTACCGGAACTTGCTCTCCGATATGTTCAAATAAACAGAGTTTCATTGTATCGCATTGAATATAGTTATATATGGTACTTGTTTGTGGATTAAAATGTGAATATAATTTTAGTCTAATAGCGTATTTCTTTTGAACTTAATTTGATCTTTGTTAAAGCGACAATTTCGAAATAATAGGTTCATGATCGCCGCAATGCAGTAAATTATTGCACATACCGTGAGCAGTTGAGACTATATTGGCTGATTTATACACTGTTATCGATATTAAATGTATAAATATATAGCTAACGTAACAACGTTAGCTAACATAAACAACGAAAGAGAAATTTCAAATTTACGTAAGGGAGTTTCGTGAAAAATCCTTAATCACCTTGCTTCGAATCGCACCTGACGCCTCACGAAGAGCGCCGAGTTGAATACTGAAATGCAAATCTGGAGCAGAATTGTGTAAAGGAAATTACCCTTAATACTATTAATTGTTATCATGTTTCGTATATATTTATCATATTGTATTGATAAATTGTCCTTCTCTTAGATTCCGGTTTGAACTTGACGTTGCGAAAATCGGGTGCGAAGTAATTTATGTTTTGCCTATTTTTATTTTAATAATTATTCTCTGCATTTTCTGTTACAAATGTATATTGTGATATTTATTATGTATTATTAATTAATATATAATAAATAACATGCAATTAATAATTATATATATTATGTGTTTATTAATGTGATCGTTAACTAATACATAATAATAGTATATTGTTACATTTATTATTATTATTATATTTTGTTGTATAGTGAGCCGGAATGATCTCGCTGTATTTCAGGACTGTCGACAATTTCGTATGATTTGTATGCATGTCGCCTTGCGTCGGTTCTCGTACAAAAGCAACAAGTTTCGACCGCACAATCGACGTCTCTCCTTTCCTCGCTCTCTCTTTCTCTTGGAATGTACGACGCATTACGTAACGCATAGCGTCCCATCGGATTACTGTGAATTTTTATTCCGTACGAACGAATAAGATTGTCGCGCGTCACATCATTCCAGCATTCTAGCGGAGAGGAGGAAGTGACGAGAGGCGCGAGAGAGGGTGAGAAAGGCCAGGGCAACGCGTCGACGTATGATTTCTCTGGCGCCCCATGAAACGCGCATGGCAGTTGGAACGGCGCCTATTTAAGGGCTGATCTCCGGCTGTTCTTGCCACTGTTATACGGTCTCTATCGTCGGGCCTTTTGCGCAGTCAATTCTCTCTTCGCATTCTCACTCTTGTCCTTTCGACTCCTTTCCGTTTTTTTCGAGTCATCCCACGTGCACGCATCGCACCCTCTGCGTTCGACATTCGCAATTTTATCGTTAGAGCTCATTCCGAGCTGAAATCATATCAACTAAGAAGTTCAGTTGCTCACCGAGCTCTTCAGAATCATTTTTCTTCTGCGCGAGATCATAACTCTTCCTCGTTTCACGAAAAAGTGCTTAGGGGTGAACGCGCGCACGATCCAAGTTACAGGCTCCTCTTCTTCTCTCTTATAACGCTGACGATCCCCTTCGACCATTTCTGCTGATTTTACACTCCAACCAGGTTGGTAACGTTCTGTTACAATTAGTATGAACTTTCAGTTATATTTTTTATAAATAGATAACGTAAAATATTTATTTTTGGAATGTCTATTTTAGAATAGCTATTTAGCTATTCTGTTTAGATTATTGATAGATTCATCGTTTTGTAACTTAGTTAGAATAAATATAAATTAGAATAAATGTAAGTTAGAATAACAAAATGTAATATAAAAAGAATTAATAATACAATACAAAAACTCAATATTTCTTATACATATATTGCAATTATATTATATGTAGCAAAAAGTTTTGTTAATGTATTGTAAGAAAAGTATCTTTTCCAATTAATGATGTACAATCAATATAAGATTATTTGCAAAAGCAAAGATTAGCGATTCTACAATATGAATAGCACATATAAGTTGAACATATCAATCGGATTACAAATCACATTTCGGAATCGATGTAATTATTTTCCCGCTGTATGATGAATTACATGTACTTAATCCATATAAATAAAATGTTACAGGTGACAGTTAAAATCCGATAGTTGATAGAATATGAACTTATTTTTCTCATTTTATATTCCATTTTTATCTCGTGCATTAACTGAAACTGTCTCTATGACATATGTTTTGCATGAACCTTTTCAAGATAAAGTGCTTCTTTCAAGATTTGCTTTTTTTACATATCATCACAGAACGGATCGGAGAAGCCAACATAGAGAATCCCGCATGGGCATCTCGAATACGCATATTCTTCTACAAATAGTATCATATCGTTTCATCTTTTCCAGAAACCCTCGGCCACTCGTCCATATGTGATATCTTAAATTTCATATAGTTATACGAAGTTTTGAACGGTAATACGTAAAACGGAGCTTTTTTGGAGCTTGAAACGAAATATTTCATTCGCATTGAAATAAATATCCTCAAGAATCATGTTTCTCTTTCCCACACCAATTACAAATAGCAGAGGATGATCTTGAAACGACTCTGTTACGATTTGACTGCCGTAAGATTTTGTTCGTGTAACGAACGGTTTAAAGTCTCGTAATTTCAAATAGTTTGTCATTGATATGAGATATCGAAGTGTGTCTAATCTTCTCTAGTTAGTATATACATAAGCCGTATGTGAAATTCCGAATCTGTGGCTTCTGTTATTATTTATATATACAGGATAGAGCGATTAAGAATCGCTAGATTACAGAACAACTAAACTACAGGATCGTTATTTTGTTATATCTGTTATATCCATTTTTGTACATTTAACTAATATATATTTTATTTTTATGTATTTATATTTTTTCTTTATATTTTCATTTATTTTTTACGTTTTGTATATAAATAATAGAAAGAAAATCGAAAAATAAAGTCAACTTCAACAGGCTTCGTTATATCGAAATATGCTGATTCTTTACTGATACTTGCTGATTTTTAATTCAAATCGCATGTGTGCAGTTAATCTAATATCATGAATTATAATTTTTAAACAAGTTCGCTTGTTATTATTATCGTAAACTCATATTGCCAGTACATGTTGTACGCGACATCTTTCCGCTTACAAATGACGCAAACTGCCTGATATATTTGCGTCGATTATAACGATTCTATCTCTATATAACATTTTTGTTTATTTTTATCTTCTTGATATTATAGGATGTATCGTATAACGATCGGAAATTGCATTCATTCTTATCTATATACATATCTTTACAAAATGCAATCTATGATTTTTGCAAAATATCTATTGGAAATCATGCAAAGAATGTAATGTCATTGATACTAATAATCTCTCTCTCTCTCTCTCTCTCTCTCTCTCAATAGCCATATACATTATTTATTTCTAATGAAATCAAATAACGATATATGTCTATTGTTTTCTTTTAGTTCATACAAGATCGAGAAAATATTAGAAAATAATAATTTTATATGAATTCCGTAGGAATTAGAGATGGTAATAAAGAAAATTTGAATGACAATATATATAAATCGAAAAATTTGAAATGCGACGAAATGAATCTAGAATTGCGTTTTAAATGAAAGGATCTTGATCATCATTTTATTTTTATATAATCACAACTTCGGTTCAATAAAATGACATCGAAATTACATTCAGAGAAATCTCAGTTTGATAAAGTGTCGACAGTCGTCGCAATCTGCTTTAACTAAAACCTGATCTTTTAGAAACAATCTTTCGAACTGACTTCCAAATCCTAGCGAAGCTTAATGATAAGGATTAATCATATTCCCTCCATCTATACTATTTTTTCCATGCAGGATCACTCAAGTTATGAGAAAAAGTATATGAGTCATGTATATGTACGCGCATCCATCTCTTAAATAGTTACAAGTAGCATGAATTTTTTATAGTTTTGCTGATTTATAGGTACATATCTGTGCCCTTTCGTAGTAGCCCTTGGCAGAAGTCAAGGAGATGGCACGAGGTCTCGTCTTCGATTTTCGCCGGATTAATATTTCATTAGAATAACTCCATTCGTAGTTATATGAAGTGGATTTACATAATATGCATTATTCCGAAATATCAGAAAAAAATAAAATATAGTCGGTAGTTTTGCGACATATATATCGATGTGTATGCATTACATCATTCATACATAAATAATTCAAAAGACTTCCGAGCGCAACATATGATATGTATCAACATATAATATATTCTGCTCGCATTATATCTTCCATATTTATTTCTTACTTTGTTCGTGCATTTTTATAATACGATCTTCCATTTCAGCTATAAGACAAGCGTGACCAAAAATAATATATTTATGAAAAATATGAATATGTAAAACACACATTTTTTGCATTGATTCCATTTCTAACTGATTTTCGCTTTCTGACTTGATTGTATATATTATACATTCTCTATTATTATTAATATTGATGTTCAATGATATCATTAGGTTTTAATAGCATTACTAACTGTTATTACAATTTATTTTGAGAATATTAATATTTTAATAATTTCATGTTAATTATATTTATTAACAAGATAAATATTGCAAAGAGTATTATATATATATTTGTTTATAAGTTTTATATTTTTTATATTAATATTAATACAGTAAATATTCCATGAAAAGGTATCAATTTTACTTACACATAAGACGCACATACAGCTATCCACAGTCTTCAAATATTTTTATATACATATTAACTTATAAAATATTTTTTATTTAGACATGTTCAAACTTATAATACAAAATTTATATCACACAATTTATATCATAATTGATGTATATACACTATGATATATATTCTCCATCATAGTATATTTTATTTTACATGAAACTACATGATCGAAATATTTTATATTAATGTGTATCGTCTGTGTTCATTTTTTTTTAATAAGATTTGAATACATTATCGTCGTTTCTTTCAAAATTAAAAGTTTTATAATCATCTTGATTTATTACATTCCTAAAATTGCTAATATCCAAAAAAATATTTCTCTTTTTTGAAAACTTCAAATTGTTTTTATCTGAGTATCATTGCTACTTTTATTGTTGTTTTATTGTAGTTTTTTTGTGATAATAAATACGTTAAATTGAGCATATGGATCAAGTATATATAATACATAAAGCATAGAAAACATAATTTTATATATAATATATACTTTCAATATTTTTGTTATTTCTTTTCTTGCGTTACCTATTCAGTATTTCGCCAATATTTATATATACAACACATGATAAACGAGAGAAAATGACACAGCAAATGTTCTTTTAATTTTAATTTCAACGTTCTGATAAAAAATAAGTATCAAGAATTAATTAGATATCATTGCAATTCAAAAACAACAAAGTACATAAACAAAATACGTAAAAATTATATTGGCTCGTTCCGAGTAGTGAACCTCTTTTATTCAAAACATTAAAATTTTAAACATTATCTTTTCTAAAAATATCTAAATTTAAAAATATGTAAAAATATTTAAATTTATAAAACATGTAAAACATGTAAATTTATAAAATTACCTGCCTAAGAATTATAAATTAAAATTCTTAGTTGGTAATGTAAATTTTATAATACAAATTCTTAGAAACATATAATATGGTTATAAATTAAAGATTAAGATTCTTATTTTGCAATTTAAATTTTCTAATAAACGATTCTTCAAAGCAATTTTTTATAGATAAAATGATATTTGTATTTCTTATCTGCAGAAAATCAGCCCCTTACAAATATGTTTACCAAATTTGAATATACTTTTTTAAACTATATTAATATCAAAGATTCTGTTGTAATTTAAAAGATGAATAGGCAAGTTAGAATCTTCATGGATGCGGTTTTTGATATGTAATTTACGAATTTCTAAAATTAAATATTAAAACATCAAACGATCTTATTTCGAATCTTCCTCAACAACTGATAATAATGATAATTCAATCATTATCACTATTGCCAGTCGCTGCTGAGATTGAATCAGTCATCATCACAACCTTCATTAGGATCACTATTGTCACTGAAGAGAATCTGAAATAAAATTCAAGCATTTGATGTTTTATTATATAATCTTGAAATTCGTGCCTAAATCACTAAAATCAATAAACGTTCTAACTTGTCTATTCATCTTTTAAATATTTTTTAATGTTTTCTTTATTCAAACATATTTTACTCAGAGTAAAAACAACTCAAACTCAAACAGAGTTGTATATGTATCATCAAAGTCTTAATATAACATGTGAAGATACAAGAATGAAGACATTCGAAAGAATAAAATGTGTTAAATATTATTATTTGATCTATCAAGCATCGATGAATCAGCAACAAATTGTCTACTACTAATTCATGTATCTTTATTATATACACGGTCTCTTTCTATTTATCTCTCTCCCTCCCTCTCTTCTATTATCACATGACAAAATATAATGCATATCTGGCACATATATCTTCAGGAAACTTTAGATAACATTGACCTCGCACGTAACCCACGGATAATTAGCATCATGATAAATTGCCATCTTATTAGATATCCATACAGCAGTTTGTAAGGGGAGATATCTTTAGAATTATATGTACTACAATATGATAGGATCTCATTATAATATATGAATAAATATTCACGCAATATCTCCGAAACTTTATCGGAACAATTTATTCTATGACAATTGTTTCTCTTTTCAACAAAAGAAGAAGTGATCTTTAAAACTTACTGAAGCTTCTTAATAAAATGTGCAAAAATGTTACGTTAATCTGGTCACGCAATTTTCGTGTCTGTACAGCAGATTTTTGCAAATACGTGAAAAGAAATCAACTTATGTTAACGCCTTTTACTGTTGTCGGTCATGCGCAATATGAGTATCCAAGTTTCATTCTGACTTCTCACAATGCTTCCAAACAGAAATGCCAGAGAGCAAAAACTGTGTCGAACAGTCAAGACACGCGCTTCGGATCGGTAACGTGATTTCTTCTCACTTTGAACGCCCTCGTAAGATCATATTCGTATCAATGAATCTTATTTGCCCAACGCATTTTCAGATCACCTTCCCCGTGATATGATGTTCTACTTTTCTTTTTTAGTCGACTCTTATTATCCTTGATATTTCTCTCTCGCATTTTTCCCCTCTCTTTCTTTCTATCTCTTTCCCCCTCCCCCCCCTCTCTCTCTCTCTATCTTGAAGTATTTCTCTTACATATCGCATAGAAGAAGATACAATATAACATGTGATTGGCATATAAATGGCCTACCTACTTCGCATATACGTAATACGCGTATATGTATACTAAATTGTAGAACATACGAGATTGCACAGTCTATGGAATAGTAGATATTCACACATGATGAGATATTCATGAAACGATTAGACGTCCTAATAATAATAAAACAAAAACAATGACATCATAATTTAATATGTGATACGATATCATACAACAATAATATCAAAATAAAGCTTGATAACAATCAAAGGAATTAAATCAGGAATTTTATTCAATTGGAAATTGAATTAAAGCGATGATTAAATAGATAATTAAATCGTGATAATTAAATCACTTTTAATGACAATAATTGTACAATAAAATATGCATCAAAGCGATCTCATATCCCTCTAACATTAGAATACACGTTTATATGAATTTTTTTTTACGCTTTCTTTTTACAGTCGAAAAATGATGAGCCCAACGCTGATAATCGTCATATCTGTAACGGCGATGACGATTCTATCCGGCGAGGCTTCCGGTGCGTTGCCCGCTCAATGCAATTCAGGATTTCTCGAAGAATTACCACCCAGACTACGTAAAATTTGCATAGCTATCGCTAGAATATGGGACATCAGGGATATAAATGACTTCATCGATGATAAAGGTAATGTAATATGTAAGATAATAATTCTCCCGACAATTCACTGAATTATTAATTAACATTTTGCCATAAAGTTTGGCAGTGATTTTTCGGTTTGCTTCAAAAATCAAAGATAAATTTTGCATATATGTATGCTCCTTATCTACGTACTGCATACATAATTTTCTAATTACTCATTCGTATGCATGAATTTGAATTTATATATTTACTTATGCAGCTAATTGCTGCATATTTTAAATGATCTTTCCTAATGCTTGTGCATTTTTAAGTATTCGTATTGTGTTTCTTTTGAAAGATCAGAAAGACAATTCGCGACAAATATAATTATGCGAGTCGCATCGAAATGCTTTCAGAATATCGAGAGAATTTGCCCCGATATGACAGTGCCATCAAGAGGCAAGACGTCGATCACGTTTTCTTGCGCTTTGGAAAACGACGTTAGAACAACGCTTATACTCCGCTCTGTATTCGCAAGTGATAAACGTTTCGAATTCTTAAGTCGTTTCATCATCGATTCGTAGGACATTTGCCAAATATAAAGCAAAAAGAGAGAAACCTGCAGACGCGCTATGTATGCGTCAAAAGATGATCTTCTGATCTTGCAGATATTGAACACCCCGGTCACTTTGATCATTTTCGTTTGCTATCCATGCAGTATTCAAGAGATAAATCTCCACGTCCTAGTGTTGATTCATTATAAAAGTAATTATATTTCATCAAGAAACACGTTAGCGTGACCGAGTTTACCCTTTTTGTTTGATAAAAAGTTAACGTGAGAAGATTTTAATTATCAACTAATAAAATTAAATATATTGTACCTTGACATTGATTAATGATCAGTCATCTTGGGACAAAAGAATTACAGGATTTCAACAGTATAAAAATCTTCCATCGAATATTTCTATATTTTTTTTCCTAAAAAAACATTAAGATTCTTCAGCGCAATTCTTATTATTTATATACCGAATTAGAAAAAGAAACGGATTATACGCTTCCTCGATCTAAAAGAATCTATGATGGCAAATATCCTCTGAAGATCGAGCTATTTTCAATTCTATTTTTCTTCGCCACGAATAGAAAAAAAAATGTGTCTAAAAATGTGTATATCACGAAAAAAACTACTATTTTAATCTACAATCTGACATAAGTGAATGTATATCGAATTTATTCGTCTATCAATTATCCCACTTTGGCTCTCTTAATTATTGGCTCTCAAATTAAAACTATCGCCACTTTACGAATCTAAAAACATAGGAACGTTATGCGTTATCGATTTTTGCGCGACTACTATTGTTGCCGATTAATTACTTTCATCTTCGCATTGTTCGCGAAGACAATAATCTTTTGCATGAACAAGAAGAGAAGATGAAAGCCGCGCGAGATTTGCGCACGATTTATTTCACAGATCAATAGCTTCAATCGTTCCGTAACACGATCGATTCTGTCACAGATGATTGCTTTGAAAACATAAAATGTAACTAATTTGAACATAAATTAAATTGCTGTTGAGACGCTCTAATTACGTTTGAAACTTCATTCAAACTTCATTTCATCATATTTAGTCTTTCGATTAATTAACATCACGCATCGGATTTACTCATCCTAATTTATCTTAAGGGACTATACTATTCCTAATGTTTCTGCGTCTTACTCATTAAATATATTCGCTACGTTGTAAATGTACTATCACTCATGGAATGAACGAAACTGTAACATGTGCTCGATATGACACAGATTACGTATGTATACATCATATAAATATATAATACTTACTAAAATAGATATGTATACATATATAATAATTTTCTCCCAGAATACAATTATTAAATTATGCTCCGTCATTTGCTGCGTGACATTTCCGGTGAACTTGTGATTAAAAATCTTAAGTTTTTAAATTATGAAGTATTTTAAATGATGATATTGAATTGTATTACGCCAAGAATATCCTGCAACTGATTTAACATAACTGAGATGCAGATTTCATACGCAGAAATAATTTGCATTTATGGAATATTTCTTAGCGGTCTGGTAAAAATTCGGAAAAAGAACGAAATTAATTCTCAACGAATCGATTTCCGGCGATTATCGGAGGACCATTTCTGCGGAAATCGAGAACGAGTGGAAGCAAAGATGAAAAGATTGCATCGGACGAATAGGCTATAGTAATGAAAGTTAACTACACGAGATAAGAATCTACAATTAAGATTCTTGTTGTATTAAAGGAGAGAGCAATGTTGCTGAAATTAATCATCAGATGAGTAAGCTGCTTTCTATAAATAGGAACTGTTAATGCTGAAATAAGTTTCAAACATATCATTATGTATTAAATTGTTTTCCTTCTTGAAATAGATGGAAATGTTTATTACACGTCGAAACCAAAATGATGAAAAAAAAACGGCACTAATTCAGAAGCCAAATCTAATTGTAAAGAAATATTTACGTTTTTGTTAAAGACTTTCCCAGATTTTATTGAGCTCAATTAGTCCGCGTTATCTATCTTGTCGTGAATAACAGACTGCAACATTACATAAAATCAACAAACAAATCAAATCAGATTAATATAATAATTAATAAAAGCCTTGAATTCTTAGTTCATCTTGTTTCTTAAAAATCTGTTTATTAATGCAATTAATCTACACAAAAATCGCGCGTGCGATAATATAATTTTTATGCATTATATAGTATGATAACATTTCTTGTTTTTGTATGATAATTATATGTAAGATTTTAATAACAAATGCTATATGCGATATTGTGATTTTCTGTTACTGCATTCCATGAATATACAGAGACTAATTCTACATTGACATATCTACATAAACTAGAAAGAAGATTAAAAAAAGAAAATTATCATTATATTCTATTATTCATTATATATTTCCTCAATTTTTGAATTTTGTAGCAATGCAGAATGGAAAATTAATATGATAGGATAATATGATAATAGACTAATAAATATGAGTCATGCTGATAGTCGAATATTTGAATATTATAATGATTATTATGATTTTATAAAAGAGAAATACGTATCTCAAATGAAGAATAAAAATACGGCAAATCGAATAGTAAAAAATACGTCAGTAATATTAAAAATTCAATAATTTTTAACAATTATTATTAAAGTTATTTATCATCAATTATTACTCAATAATAATCTTGTAATAAATATGGAAATTAAATAATATAATTGAATTATTATTTATAATTAGCTTACAATTATTAATTAATTTTTTTCAAATAATATCCAACAGAATCAATAATACTTTAATTCATAGAAAGTGGATATTTATCTCATACGTACATACATTACTACTTTTCCTTTTCTTTCTTTTTTCTTTCCTTATTTCTTCATATTTTGTTATTATCTTCATATTTTTCTGAATGATAATATTTTCCTTTTTTATTTAAATTATAGTATTATATAATAATGTATAGTATTAATCATTTTTCCTTGTTACCATCTTTTTCTTCATCAAATGCATTATCATTTGTCTTGTTTTTTGTCGAGATGTTATATAATACCAGATCTTACTCATTTCTTAATTATTCCAATCATGGAGCTAAATCTTTCAAGATTATTGCAAAAGAAGAATACGGATTTACGAAAAACTGAAACGGTTAGTGCACGCAGGCTTCAGAGATTGATATTCTGCCGCCGTCTCGACAATTACCGTCGTGCGACAATATTTGTTTTCACCCTGCCAGCTATCCCGCATTACAAGTAGTCTTTATAAAGAATGATGGGAAAGGTATCTCGTATCGCTCCAATTTTGCCTTCGTATCCTTTGCATGTCTGTACTTTATTCCCGCGGTGCGTAATTTATTTCGTTCTTACGCGCGTCCACGATGATAAGTAAACGCAGCGTGCAAACATCATCGCGGAACACGATCGTGCATGCGCAATGATACTTTATCGCAATAAAAATGAGCGAGCGAAACACTAGGTTGCTAGATGAAATCTTGTATTCGTGCAGACATTTATGGCACAAAAATTAATGCCTTAAATTAAAAATTAAGGCATATGATATCCCGCAATCATTTATTAGAGTAACAATTCTTTGGAGAACAATATATATCTCCTTTATTTTTATTTTTCGAAATCGAAAATGAGCGATATATAGTTTGTAGAGAAATATCATAATATATTGCACTTATTCTGTCTTACGTAAATCAATATTCAATTTCTTAAAATCACTTAAAGTCACAAAACCCGCATTATCGTATTTTCGATCGTTCTTCATTTCTACAATTTTTTCATATCTTATTATATAGTATTCTATACAAGTGTACATTCACGATAAGAATATATCGCATTATACCATCACGATATAAAGATAGAAAGAATAATTAGAAAAATATCGGATCAGATTTTCGAACAGTAGAACTAACTTATATTAATCAAATTCTTTTTGCTCAACAATGGAGTATTCTTAAAAATTTTCGAAAAATAATAAGAAAAAGATTGATAATAAAAATATGAATACGTTGACTAGAATTCGATCTATTTAAACATGATGCCCATATCATAACTCACAACTAATTAAGGAATAAATATACAATATAGTTTATATATTATGATCATACAGAGTATTAGAAATCTTTATCTAGATACTTAAAACATAATATATGTATAATAACATTTTATTACAATCTTATCGCATCTTTAGGCAAAGAACATATCGTTCATATTACAAGATTATAATGCTGTCGTAATATTGAGCGTGGCAAATATCGAAACGTTCTCTTTATAATCAGCATTCCCTTTACATTTTCTTATTCATCAATTAATCATTAATAGATATATTTATGCATGAACTCACAATAAATATTTATAGAATCAAACAGAATCAAATTGATTTGTTTACAAATGTATGAGATTTTGAAATTATTTGTTCAACACCTGTTTCTTTCGAGAATCAATGAAATCAAAAATTTTAAAAAGCTAATAAACCATCAATTCTTATTATTTTTTCTTTAAAACATAGATATCTTTTAATTGGATTTTGAAGAATCTTATTTAAAAATTTAAATTTAAATTTAAAAATTGCGATTGGATGCTATAGGTTTATAATTATATCTTATATATACAAAAAATATCTCTACATATCAGAATTCGACAATATGAAGGCACCTGATCACATATCATATCATGATACTTGAAACATCTTGCTGAATATCATGATTTTTAGCGCAATTCTGTCGAAAGTTATAATTTATATATGCATAAATGAAATATGCATAAATCATATATCTATATACAAGAAGTAACATATAGAAATCGCTATCAACTAAAATTACATATAACATATCCTTAAAAGTTAGAGAAATTTGTACCTATAAATTCTAAATATATATATTAAACAATATATAATATTCAATATAACAGTATATTTAGTTTAGAAAAAGAACTATACTGCAATTGAAATCAATTATTCTCCGTTTTTATATACTTTTGTATGCTTTGCTTTTTACTTATTCAAAAAGCAATATTTCACAATCATAATTCGCATTGACAATATATCACAAAACTAGATATCATATAGTATTCTAAGAATCTTGTATTATTGTGATGTATAGCTACCACGATATCTGGCAAACGCGTGATCAAATAGTTGATTGCCAAAAAGATATTTTATTTATGGCGGTGCTGAATGTGGAGGCTGGGGTCAGCAATTTGAAATAACACCATGTTTTTCATCCGCATAATAAGATACTGTTACCACATCGCCACCTACGTTGATTAAACACTGGCCCTGAAATAAAATCTTTATAAACCAGCCACATAATATATGTATAATCAATTACATTATCTAATGTTATAATGCTTATATAATATAATGCTTATTACAACATTAATATATAGATTTCAATAAATTAACTTAATATTAATAAATATTAATATTTAAAATAAATAATAATTTGATTCTGAGATGAAGATTGTTTTCACTGACTTGATTTTTGTGTGGACTATGAAGAAGCACGCATTGCGTCATGAAAAATGCTACCATAGCGTTTCCTCCTAATGCCGTAATGTGAGCACGAACAATCGCCAGGACTTCCATTACAAAACTATGAGTAAAACCGCTCAGTCCACCATTCTATAAATATATTATCATCAGAATCATGGAAAGTCAAATATTGGTTTTGCTTTTAAAATATTTCAACAAAAATTGAACGTTCTTATTGATTTTATTCTATGTAAAGCTTACCTCTCGTATCGATGTGCTTTCGCGGATGAAAAAGAAATTTAGATTGCCTTGGTATCTTTCTATCCTCCCACCTGGTAGATAAGATAAAGGTGTTATATCCACGCCATATCTTCCTTTCAAAGGCACCTAATTGATAAATTAATGTTGAAATTTGTCAGATACTGCCATAAACATATAAATGCCATCAATCGTACATTTTATTAAATAGGCACGGAAATTGTAAAAACAAAACAAAAAATAATAAAGATAATTAAATACCTGAATATATTCAGAGAAAAAATACTTGCATGTTTACGTCTAGAAGTAGTGAATATCTTTGAACGTAAAGGTGAACGTGGTCTCGACTTTTGTACAGGAATGTTGGTTAAAGTCGCGGGATTACCTATACAAATGCGCGTTGCATTGTCGGATGCTACATTATTCTCTAGATGATCCTCGTCAAGACTGAATATCATATCAGTATCATCTGGAATAGAAAAAGGAGTACAACAGTCTTTTTTTAAACCTACTCTTCAAAATTTACAATAGAGAAAAGATCAAACTTAACTGACTTGTTATAACAATAAATTATGATAAAATCCAATAATTTTAATGAAACATGAATAAAAACAGAATTTATAAATAGTGTTATTTTAATAAATACCTGATTTTCGTACTTGATCCTTGCTTTGAGAACGATATACGATTTTCTTTTTATATTTATCCGTATTCAAGGGTTCTCCTAATCCAAGTGCCATACCAACGACAGTCAATTGTATTTCATCTTGCTCGGGTAATGCTACTTTAAATTGCATATCGCATAGCGCACAAGGAACCATCCTTCTTAATTTGAAATACAAGGACTGAATAAAATAAAAAATATTTTAATAACGTACAAAATTGATATTTTTTATTTACAAAATTGATAAAGTTGAAATTAATAAAATTTTAATGAAATAAGGAAAGAATAGTTTCTTTTATCGATCAAAAATAAACAAATAGAAGTGAAATAAAGTAAAATTTATTTGCTATGACATATTTTATTGCAATATGAAATCGTACCTGAAGTAATCTGGCGAGATATTTCGATGGCATCGAAGCCGATTGTCCCGTAGCAATCTTGGTCCTACACACCTGTGTGAACATTTGTAAGTTTCTAACAATTTCCAAATCTTCAAGACCAGGTATTGTTTGCGTATTAACAACATGAAAATCATCCGGTGGTCTATTATCCATCAATGATGATATTCGGTCCATGTCTTCAATATCATCCACTTCCAGAACACATGTATCACGAGTACCCAATCCAAGATCAAGTTCCGGTAAATCTTCATCTGATTCATCTGTATCGGAAATATTTACAATGCGTCCGTTTTCCATGTCCTGTAAATTGTGATTATTGATAATTAAATAAGAATTCTTTTAATCTTTATATTGTATTTTAATTATTCATTACATACATTGATCCCGACCGTTTTCAGATGGTAGAACTCTCGATTTTTCTTCACCGTTTCCACGATAGACTTCTGCATCTCTGCTAACTGTTCTTCATTATGCCATGAATTACCGGACGCTATTTGTGGAATAATAGGTGGCGGCAATGCCGTCAGATAAACTGCAGTGCCCACTGCCATACCGATTATGAATCGTTCTCCTACGGAAACCTGCAACCTTAGGCCAAAGATCGCATTCATGCCCTTGATCTTAAGCTTGTTCAGTAGCAAACTATGAAGCTCATATTCCAAGAAGGGCAGACAATCAGATATCTCCTTTGCATTCAGTTCGCCTCGTAAATCTTTCTTATTCTTACATACGGTTGCTTGAATAAAGCAACCTCTTCCAGTTATTGGTATATTTGCAGGTACTTCTATGGTAGTGAACATTACATCCGGAACTTTTGCGCGTTTGCATATAGCACACTTCGATACGTTAACTCTAAACGGTACGCTATTTTCACTATAAGGAAGATGGCACAGATTGCATCGCAGTTGGGACTGACTATTCTCATGATCGTTGCTTTCGGAAGAGTGTCTACAAGTTTTTGCATTCTGTCGTTCTGAATGAGTCGCGATAGGCATATCACTATCGATTTTTTCTGACTTGGTCACTGCAGGTTTTTGTTGACTCTTCTCGCGATCTGAATCCACAACAGTTGCAGATACACCTTGCTGAAGCTGGAGATGTTGGAGTTTATTCAAGACAATGCCATCTTGGACAATGGAATCCTGTCCAGAATTATGAAGATTTATAACTGCTGCAGTGCCAGAAGCACTCAACACGCATACATCATCGCTATGGAAAAAATATCACAGCAATAATATAACATAAAATATACAGAAAAATTAATAATTTATATGAAAAATTAATCATCAATTAAGAAAAATTTATTATAACATATATATTATAACATTGATAAGAAAATATTACCATATACTAGTTTCTTCTCTGTAACCTATGACAACGTTGCAAGCTAATGCTCTTGCATGAGATCTAACTTCCATTCTGATCTCAGTCCACCATGCATCCCGGCCTTCTGGTTCTTCTAAATTACTTATTCTTTCGAGCAACTTTACCGACCTCGAACTTACTAGGCCACCTATCTCCATACATATAATTCAGTTCATAAGATAAACTGAACAGTGGATATAGTGTTTATATCCATTTTTGAATTCTTACAACAAATTGTTTTTATTTTTTGCAATTAAAATAAATTAGGCATCGTAATTGAGATTGAATATGTGACCTTAGAAATATGCAATAAACTTACCTATATGTAATATGAAACCAGATGGATAATGCTGCATAGTAATAAACGGATATTCTAACATTTCCAAAGTATCTTGATTCATAGCTCTAACCACTGCCGCAGGTGTCCTTAAAAGTCCTGCCATTGATCTATCACTGCTACCAAGAGAGTTACCTGAAAAATAAAAAGAAAAATAGAATATAATCTTTTCATCTACTTTTTTTTTAATCAAGTCTTTAGAAAAATGAAACTTAAGCAACCAATAAATTATATATAGACAAAAAATATATAATCTTTTTTATTATATAATGATAATTATTTTATTAACATTAACATTAATATTAACATTAATATTAACATACGAGCGAATGAACGGACGAGAGAATTTACCTTTCGGAGTAACGCTCAAATCTGAGTCGCTTGATCGCCGATGAAGTGGTACATTGGCGAGTGTTCTAGTTGCTGGAGATTGTGACATTTTCACGGCCATGGAAGAAACAGCTGGGAGCGGATAAGACGGACTGATAGATGCCTCATCTTGCTGCCTAAGATTGGGGAAAGGACGGGACACACACGAGTTGTAAGTCATATTAGCCGTGTTAGTAGACAATTTAATGCAATCAATATGAGACGATGTTTTCTCTAAATTACAGACACTACTGCATTTGCGTACGGCGACAACTTTCGATGTCAAATCGCATGGAGATGTCGGATGATTAGTGTCTATCGATGGTTTGTCGATAGATACCGCAGATACTATATCAAGTTTACTACAATTACTCTTTGGCGATCTTCTCGAGTTCCTTACTGAATCGCTGTCAGATGGACAATCAATTGTAAGAGCCGGAGAAATGACGACTCGTTTCGAACTGAGCGATACGTGTGTATAATGATCAGTTAAATTAACGAGAGAAGAGCCGCAGGAGCGGGAAGTAGTGTGAAATGAAGAAGTTGAATAGAATTGATCAGGAAAGATAGAATCAGGCTGTGAATGAACACGAGGAACGCGAAGAGATGCCTCCTTCCCACGATGCTTGTACGATGTAGGACTTTTTATAAATATATGCGAAGAGAATTTTTCGGTCAACTTCTTTGGTGTTAAAAGCTTATACGTTTTTCTCTCGCGTTTTCTCCTCTTGCTTACAGTCCTCTTAACATGACGCATTGGATGCGTCGATACTATCATCTTCGTATCAATCAGCTTGATTAGATCACGCATGCATTTGCGTCTCTCATTCCTCGCCCTTACGCAGAATTCTTCATTCATCACATTAGTATCAATCGTCGTACATGGAGAATCAAGCGATCCCTCGATTATTGAATCTGTTTTCTTTCTTCCTATGTGATTTTCTTTTATAGTTTGTCTGTTTCGCTGAGCAGATTGACTGCGCGTCCGACACAGATCTCGCTCATGTCTTGTTAAATGAACCCGATGCACTTCGCGAGACAAATTATCGGATTCAAGTGTGACATTGTTATACCCTTTATTCGTATCTCGATTCGACGTCTGATATTCGCTAGAGAAACCAAATTGTTTTGCGTCATTAATAGTTCCTTTATCAGCGGGCGAATAAGTAGATTTTAAAATAAGAATATCAGTTCTCGGCATCTTGCATGACGTCAGAATGACGGATTTTCGTCGATTATCAGATAGCATACCAAATACATCAGTTGAGTTATCGCTCTTGTGAACATCCACAGTGATTATGGGAATTACTGCATCTTTTCGTAGTTTCCCGATATAATCTTTTGTACTTGTTGAATTTAGATTCGATAAATGGTCCGTTGTTACGCCGGAGTCTGTTTGCAACATAAAATCCATGCAACTTTCCATACTGGATGGAGTAATATGCATCTTTTCCTGGAGACTCGACGAATCTTCCGCTTGATCGGAATCTTTATTGAGAGAATATCTTGAATCATCTAGTATCTTGTAACTAGTGTCGTTCGACAAATTGCTCGTGGAATTATCATTCTCGTAGGAAGATGAATGTTCCGTTTCATCAAATGATGACAAACCATTCCGTCGTTGTTCCTTGTCACTATCTGTTATATCCGTATTTTCCTGTGAATTCTCATCACTGTATATTTTTCTTGTTAAGTCTTTCATCTCGATGTACTCATTGCTCGGAGAAGCTGAAACAGGATCAATACTATCGATAATCGTCAGTGGCATGTTTTGTATGGATCCGATCAGCAAGGCAGCCATTATCTTGCCAGTAGTTGTATTGTCTTTAGATTTCCTCTGTTTTTCATTCACAACACGCCATCTGATAGAATCGATGTCGGAGTCGCGTTCGGATTCCGTGTTGAGCCGATTCTCCTTGCCAATCGAGTCGAATTTGTCGCGAAGATGCTTAATCGGCTTAGAAAGTCGATATCGCGATGATTCCTTTCTGATATCATTTGGTGTTAACACGGTAGATCCAGATCTAACCGTCTCATCAATCAGATGTTCCGGTGAAACGAAATCACGAACACCTGATCGAGTTAAGCTCTTTAAACTTAAGCTACTCGAAGTAACAGACCACAAAAATGGTATACGTCTGTCATGTTTTCTTCGCGTTCTGGCACATCCGCGAGTTTCGAATGTTCTCGTACCATGTCCCAAACATGTTAAGGATGCTGGAGATGTGGAATAAAATGGAGAATTCCTGTCTATAAGTTGTGTCGATTTATGTGGAGGATATAAAGCAGAAATACAAGAGAGAGGAGACATAGGAATAAGTGGCTCGCCATCGTCGGTATCGAAACATCCCGTCTGCATTTTAGTGCGTGAAGAAAGCGCGAATGTGATACTACACAAACGCATGCGGGAGGGAAGACAAAAAAATATTCGTTAATCTTAATGTACTTCCCAAGAAAATTAAACATAAGTAGAGAAAGTTAGATCTAACTATATGAGATAATTTTAATTTAAATAATTAAAAAACGTTAGAAACAATTCATTATGAAAAAAATATAAAAATATTTTTTTCTGTATATTACATTTCTCTTCTTATATTAAAATTTAAAAAACTTTTGATCAAATCAGCAAGTGCAAAATTAAGCAAATTAAATTAACTTATATTAATATGACTTATCAGATTTATCGATGATAGCAATTTAACTCGATATTCTGTAATAATATCGCAAAGAGGCAACAAAGTAGAGGATAATCAATTGCGAACCTATATCTCCTAATTGCTTTTTATAGATTAGATCACTTCGTACGCGATAAATTCAAGTAGTATATCCATGCGCCTCAAATATTCTTAGATATAACGCATGTCCATGAAATAAGAATGATTATATTTCTTGCTAAATTCCCGAAATAATTCGTTTACAAGTGCCAAGTCAGCATTTATGCGAGTTGGCGGCATATTTTATTGACTTATATGATGCCAGACATAGTTGCGTAATAATTTGCAATTGATCGTAATGATCAATTTATATTCGCAGTTATATTCAAACAAGATGCTTATCATCATAATCAAATATCTAAATACTTACTCCTCAATGTTAATGCTGTCAGAAGGAAAACCCAGGGCATCATGTAACTTAACAAGAGTCACTGCTGTTCCTATACCTCTGGCAACAATACCAGACTCGCCTTCTAGATCAAAGTTTTGCAGATATCTAATAATTATAAATGTATCACGTCAGACAATAAAATTAGATTGTATTCAAATATAAACATATCTTAATATATATTATATTATTTTTCTATCCTTTGCGTGCGCGCGTGTATATTGTGTATGTATGTGTATGTATTGTGTATTCTAAAATAATGAATTTATAAAATATTTAAATTGTCATTATACTTCATTATACTTATATAATAAATTTAGATTCTCCAGATATTATATCATAAAATTTCATTTAAAAAAAAAAGCATACCCAATTACAGCATTTCCACCAAGATCCAGAGCTTTTAATCCAATTTTTCTTTGAACTTCTCCACTCAACTTAAAAAATAGGGTCTGTCGTGCCTCATTTGATGCTCTAGGCGTTCTTATTTTATCAATCCACTTGTACTCTGGATCATCGCTAACTACAAGTTCTTCAACAAATCCATGTATCATTTGCGCATGATAGCCATATGGAATATTCGGTGCTAAAATATGTTTAAATTATTTTTAATTTAAATCTAAGATATCTTTTTATAAACTTTATATTGATAACATAATCAGTAATATTATAAATTTAAGAAAATAATAATTAGATTACTTATTTCTCTTAAAGTTATTAATAAATCTCTTATTAATAAAAATTAAACATAATATACCATAATACTATTATAATATAATACCACAATAATGTATAACCACATAATATACCATTTACCATAATACTTACAGTAAAAAAATTGTACTCCGCAAGATGATTGTCGAAATTTATTAAAATCGGAGAACAACTCCACCTTGATAATAATATTTACTTCACCACGTATGCCATGCATTGTATCATATACAGGTATCCATCCAGTCATAACTGAGCCTATAAATAAGCAAAACTAAAATGTACTTGACAAACAATATAGAATACATGATAAAAATATATTTCTTTTATATTACATTTATATATATGTATATCACCTTGTAAACCAGCAGAAGTATTCACAGTTGCTTCCAAAGTCCAAATATTTTTTACTGGAGGCAACATACCAGGCAATAATAACGGATTTAAATTTATATAAACTTTTCCTATTGCATCGTTTGCAGAATATGTATCATGATCCATTAATCTAATCTGTAATGGTTCATCTTGCAACTCTGCATCATCAACCTCAAATCTATACCATTCCGAATTCCATTGTGGATTTAATGATTTGCGACATACGTCAGTCTTATAAGTTATATTGCCAAACTTTAATTCCACATATGCATCTGTTGTATCACCAGAACGATCCATAACTGGTAAATTACGACCTGCCAATATTTTTACCTTTATTTTTCCAGGCATGATGTCACTTCAAAATTCAATAAGCAATCTGTAACATATTCATAAAGAAAAGACTTTTAACTTTAACAATATTAACCATGATATCTAGTTTTTTACATTCCTTTTATACCATCTGAATTTTTTAAAAACAATATTAATATAAAAGTTTGAAAATTATAACAAATTTATATTTTTCATATAATGTAAATATATATTTGTTTTTATATCATTGTTATATTTATCTTTACTTTATGGAACTATAGCTATAGTTTAAAACCATAGCTTAAGCTTATGTTTAGAGAGCAGAATTTTATTTAAAATTTTACATACATTTTACACACAAAATTTAATAAGCACTTTAAAATAGATATTCATTCAAACATCCAAAATATAATATTATAAGCACATTATAAGCACAATCATAAATCAAATTCGTTACATTAGCGATATATCACGTATATCTATTAATAAAATTGCATAAATATAAAATGAATATTTTATCAATAAATAAATTGCACTCTCTTAATTCTGTCAATTAACGATGGAGCTTTTATCTTACCCTTAATAGATATATTTAATTCAATATCGAAAAATACGAAAGAAACTTGAACGAAAACGCAGATATCTATATAATACACAGATATTTGGAACGAAACACATATCCAATAATATCCAATAAATTTTGTCTTATTTTCTTATTAGTTTTGAATAACAATATTCAGTCTCTGATTTATGCTGGATTATTTAGCACTCTTCTAATCTTTATTCCTTAATTATTTATTTTCTTGTTAAAATTTTTAGAATTTTTTTTATTTTACTGTATCTGAATTTTCATAAAACAATAAAACTATTTTCAACCTATTCCTTTCTTATTAACCATCCCTATATCAAGTACACTGTAGCATACTGGCACGCCACAAGGAGTTATGGCGTCATCTATCATAGATTATTAGAATTGTATTGTTCAACTTTGTAAAAAATCTAATAGATGATGCCATAATGACCATCAGTTGCTATATTAGCTCCAAACATTAATTCCAGGAAAATCCACTACGAGACTCCACTATTTTCAAGAAAAATCAAGTAATGATATAACACATATCGAATCAGACGTAACTTTATTTTCAAGTAGTGATTCGATAAATCGATATCGTAAAATAGTCGATATATTGATTTTCTAACCTTATAATTCAATGCCTGCCATAAAACTGTGTCTATAAGAAAATTGCGATTGCAACGCACATAAAGCAAAAAATTTGTTGAAATATTTTTTTTATACATCGTTAGTGTTTCTGTTAACACAATATTTAAATGAATGTATACAAAATATCCTGAATATGCTGACAACAAAAGTTTTTTTTAGAAAAACGAGAGGAGGGAATATATTTAAGGTATGCTTTCACGAGATATAATTTATTTTCCATATTTGTAGAAATTACATAATTAAAAGTGAATTTATATATAACAATTTTAGCTACAATTCACATTACATTTAACATAATTTATATAAATTTACTTTCTTCAAAATATAAAATATTCATTTATATTATTTAAAAGTATTATTCAAAAGTAAAATGTATGTCTGTTAAATTAGAAAATTAGATTTTTAATTATTCTATTTATCTTTAATTATTCAATTAAAAGGATTAAAAATTATAAAACTTATTACCTTTCTAGACTGTCAGAGAACATTATCTTCGGGATGATATTTATTGCGGTTCTAAAGCATGTCAAAAATGTAAATCAAAGCCTCGAGATATGATATTGGATGAAGAGAATGCTGGTGCAAAATCTTCTTTAATTTCAACTCCATATTTTCTTGTACTCGATACAAATGTAATTCTGGATCAAGTAAGTATTATAACAAATATCATATTATTTTTATATTCTTGAAAGTTTCATATTCTATTATCTAGATAAAACTTAATCTTTAATTATAGATAGATATATTGGAAGAAGATGTCATTACTAATGTCATTATACTCCAAACAGTATTAGAAGAAATTCGCCACAGAAGTTCTACTGTTTATAAAAAGTTAAAGAATATTATAGGAGATCAAAAACGGAGATTTTTTATATTTATTAATGAACATCATCAGTATGTATAACATCTAATTTATATAATTAAGAAAAAGAGAAAAATATTTTATATCACATATTATTTTAAGGGAGACTTATATTGAAAGAGAACCAGGCGAAAAGATAAACGATCGTAATGACAGAGCAATACGAATTGCAGTTAAATGGTACAATACTCATTTAGCATCTAATAATTCCAATATAAAGATTGTTTTGCTAACAGATGACATGGAAAATAAGACACGTGCAATCAAAAATAACATATTTGCTGTATCGAGTAAATATGCCTTATCTTGATTTATTATCTATCATAAAATTGTGCATGACATTAGCATGAAAGATAACATATATTTTTTACAGTGGAAGATTATATTGCATCATTGGAAAATTCAGCTTTTTTATTGGACAAATTATGTAAACGTTCTTATATTTTGGATACACAAAGCCCTGAATTGTTTCCCTGTCATCTGACACCTACAGAAGTTCATAATGGTATATCATCTGGTAAATTGTTACAAGGAACGTTCTTGTCATCAAGAGAAAATTTTCTCGAAGGAAATGTGAATGTTGAAGGAAGAGAAGAACCTGTAAGATATATACTTTCATAGTTTTTTTCTTAGTTCAAAGATATTTTGATAAAACATCATTTTTTATATTATTGTTTTTTTTATCACCATTATCACTATTTATATCACTATTTTTATTGTCTTAGATATTTGTACAAGGACGAACTAATCTTAATAGGGCAGTTGATGGTGATATAGTTGCAGTAGAAATTTTACCACATGATCAGTGGTCAATCCCCAGTGAAATCGTTCTACAAGATGAAGAGAATGCAGATACTGATGATGTACCAGAAGATGAAAAAATATTAGCTAAACAGAATATATCAAAGATAAAAAAGAAAATACCAACAGGTAAAATTGTTGGTATTATCAGGAGAAAGTGGAGACAGTATTGTGGAATATTGCAACCGAGTGCAATTAAAGAAGTAAGAATATTGTTTTGAACATTAAAATAATTTTTGTATTATATTATATTTTCATTTTCTTTTTTATTAATTTATAGAATATACGTCATCTGTTTGTTCCGGCTGAAAGAAAGATCCCAAAAATAAGAATAGAAACTAGACAAGCTGAGATTTTGAGTAAGCAAAGAATTATCGTCGCCCTAGATTCATGGCCACGAAATTCAAGATATCCGCTTGGCCACTTTGTACGTGCACTTGGTAATATAGGAGATAAAAATACAGAGAACGAAGTTCTACTCTTGGAACATGATGTTCCACACAGTCGTTTTTCTGAAGCTGTTCTCAGTTTTCTGCCAAAGCTACCATGGGTCATTACAGAAGCGGTATGTACGCAAGCAGAACTTAAATTTCATAAACGATTAACTTGTTATATTTAACTTATTATATTTAACTATTATTATATTATATATTAAATATATTATAAATTATGTTATATATTAAAAGATTAGAAATTGGATAATACATTAATCTTTAAACTAATTAATGTTTAATAAAATAATTCTGTTTATATTCTATAGGATATTGCACAACGAGAAGATTTGCGAAACCTGGATATCTGTTCTGTAGATCCACCAGGATGTACTGATATTGACGATGCATTGCATTGCAGAAGTTTATCAAATGGTAATTTCGACGTCGGAGTACATATCGCGGATGTATCACACTTTATAAGACCTGGAACTGCGCTGGATAAAGAGGCGGCTTTACGGGCCACCACTGTGTATCTCGTCGATAAACGAATAGATATGGTACCAGGTAAAATAAAAGCACTTTATATCTTTATAATAATATTATATTATATTATATAGGAATATAACATAAAAAGTATATAATCTAAAACATTTTTCTTATTTTAGAATTACTTAGCTCGAATCTTTGTTCTCTGCGAGGTGGGGAAGAAAGATTTGCATTTTCTTGTATATGGGAAATCGATCCTGATGCAAACATAATCAGTATAAGATTCTGTAAATCTATCATTTGTTCGCGTCAAGCAATGACATATGAAGAAGCACAATTGAAAATTGATGACGCTACTCAGCAAGATGCTATTGCAACATCATTAAGAAAACTAAATCAATTAGCAAAGAAATTAAAGAAGAGACGTTTAGAAAATGGGTATGTTTTTTTGTCATATTACATCAATACTTATACTAAACCATAATAACGTTATTATAACAATATTATTTTTGTTAATGGAATTGTTGAATAAATCTTCTATAATACAAGAATTCCTTTTTGTTTACAGTGCTTTGACTTTAGCATCGCCCGAGATACGTTTCCAAGTAGATAATGAAACACACGATCCTATTGATGTGGAAGCAAAAAAAGTGAGAGAAACTAATTCTATGGTGGAAGAATTTATGTTGCTCGCAAACATTAGTGTTGCTGAAAAGATATTAAAGGAATTTCCAGAATGTGCTATGTTAAGAAGACATCCTGAACCACCACAAAGCAATTTCGAGCCATTAATTAAAGCTGCAAAACATCAGGTTATACATTATATCAGTTAATTATTGTACATTATATTCAATATCAAAAAGATATTTTGAATCATCACAAAGTAATTTCGAACCATTAATTAAAGTTGTAAAACATTAGGTCAATTATGTTAATAATTATATATTATATTCAATATCAAGATGCGTAATTTTTCATATATAACAATCGATGATTATTATATCTTAAAATGAATTACAGGGTTTTACTATCAATACAAATACTGGTAAAGAATTGGCACGATCACTTGAAGAAGCTAGAAAAGAATCAAATCCTTATTTCAACACTATGTTGAGAATATTAGCTACGAGATGTATGTTGCAAGCAGTATATTTTATCAGTGGAATGCATCAACCGGAGGAATTTGCGCATTACGGATTGGCGTGTCCTATTTATACGCATTTTACATCCCCTATTCGAAGGTAAGTTATTTGAAAATTCTTAAATATCATTAGATCAATTTTAAGTTATATTTAACAACTTTTTTTGTTTCTCGCAATCTGCAGATATGCCGATATAATTGTGCATCGCCTGTTAGCTGTATGTATCGGTGCCGATGCGACTTATCCAGAATTGTTGGATAAAAAGAAGAATCACATGCTATGTCATAATTTGAATTATCGCAATCGAATGGCGCAATACGCCGGGCGAGCCTCAGTTGCGCTTCATACACATGTATGTACAATTTATTATAAAATTTTATGTTCTACTTTTAGGTATTTTTAATACATTCCTTCACCATTTTTAAATTCTCTGATATAAAACTATTTATGGAAAATTGGATTTTTAAATTTTTATTACAGTTATTTTTCCGCAACAAAGTTCAAGATGAGGAAGGTTACATTCTTTTTGTGCGAAAAAATGCTTTGCAAGTGCTTATACCGAAATATGGTTTAGAAGGAATTTTATATCTTAATCCTGGTACATCATCTATCGCATTTACGTATAATTCAGAGGACCAATCCCAAACATGCGGAGACGTTGTATTTCGGGCATTTGATCCTATTATTGTACAGATGAGTTTGGACAGATCTAATGTTCAACATGAAAAATTATTTTTTGAACTCGTAAAACCAGAGGTAAAAGACATGCAAAAAACTAATTTATTTTAAAATACGATGCGAGAGAAAGATACATGCCATGTTGTCTCTAAAAGTATAATTGTAATAAAGATTAGAATATTTTTGCATTTCGATATGAATGGAAGAAAAAAATGTTTATTTTTTCAATTTTAGATTCCAGGTTTTAGCATTTCTCCATTAAATGCAAATAGTAATGTTGTTGAAGAAAATTTCATGAAACAGACATTAAAACGAAAGATAGAAACTGAACAAGAATCAACTAATGTTCAAAGTAAAAAAGTTGGAAAGAAGAAAAAGAAAAAGAAAAATTAAGAATATGCTCATTTCTTGTAAGTATGGCGTAAAATTATATATTTTTATATGTATATTCTTATTATAAGAATACATGATTGTTTTTATAAAAACTGTTTTTATCCTACTTGATAGTATCCACAACTTAGAAAATCTTTATTAGACAAAAGATTGTCAATGAATTATATTGTTATAGATTCCCAGAGGAAACTTACGACGTTAAGTAAACGTAATATTTGATTTCCTTCAGTAAATTATTAAGCCATTTTCTTTCTCAAGAAATTTATAAAATAATTTGAATAAACATCAACATTTGAATCATATATTTTGAATAAAAAAGCTATAACTAACATCAAAAATAAAAAAATGAAAATAATTCTAATGATGATTGAAAATGAATTTATATTATCTATGAATGTATGTAATCTTAATAAATATAAAATTAATATAATTCAAGATTTTTATTACGCGTATATATATAATATTATCTATCTGTATATTTATATATCTATATACACATATATGTCTTAAATAAGAAGTAATATTCTTGTCAATATTTTAGATACAATTCCACTAGTATTGCTAAATAATAAAATATATTTCATATTTTTTTAATTATTTATAAAATATTATACTATCTTGCAAATTGTAAGATAGTTCGTTTCATCTAATGATAAATTACATACTTTGTACTTTTTTTCATTAATACTGAATAATTTTAGATAATCTTTACATGAGGATTATTACTTCTTATTTGAAAATATACAATATTTCAAAATTATCAAATATTTTCAAAAGGACTGTTTACTTGCTTTAAAATAATAAATAATAAAAAGAATTTGTACAAATGATATTTGATATAATGGATTTGTTTGATATAATAATAAAATATAGATTACATTTAAAATAAGAAAGAATGAGAAAATAAATTAAGATTAAAATAAAAAGTAAGAAAAAGAAAAAATGTTTTAAATCCATTATACTTAATACAGATAAAAGTAAATATAAATGAAGACATATTAATAAAATTTTCGTAAAAATAATATCCATTAAAATACAGTGAATTATGATCACATATATGTAACATAAATTTAGTTACAAACATTATACTGAAACGGTAATGTATCTACATCTCATATCTTATTTTTGATAAATAACAAAAAATGCACTTTTGCTAAATGCATATTTAAAAGTAGATCATATAGTTCTTTTAATTAAATTATGTAAATAAAAAACGAAAGTAAAAAAGAATTTAATAGTAATAAATAGTAAAAATTTTATGCTGTGCCAATACAAATTAACGAATTATTCTTTTTATAATAATTCAATGAGAGGATACTTGAACAACACGTTGAATATACCTGCGGCACTTCCGATTGAGGTATTGCACTTGACGAATTGCTGCAAGAAGATTAGATTACATATAAAATATATGATATATAATCAATATATAATCAGTTATAATATATAGTCATTTGTCACGGAAAAGATTTATACATACCCATTCAGCGTATTGATAAAATCTTGAGTAGGCCACAACCGTACAATCCCATCTATGCTTGCACTAGCGATATATTGACCATCTAAACTCCAATCTACATTCATAATCGTATCCTTATGGCCTTTTAGTTCAGTTAATAATGCATTCGATGCTAAATCCCATATTGATATAGATTTATCATCACCTAAAAAAATATCGTTTTCGAAATAGAGATTCAAGAATATTTAATTTAATGTTCTTTTCATGTAATTACCTGCAGCAGCTAGGTATTTTCCATCTGGACTAAAAGCTAAAGTATAAATAGTCGATTGAGCTCCGACATATACCCGCAATAGATTTCCATCATCTTTAGCCCATAATCTTACAGTTTTATCAGAAGAACCAGTCGCTAAATACCGAGCATTTGGATGAAATTTTATACACTGAAAAAGAATATATAAATATATTAATAAAATACTGATAAAAACAAATATAAATTGATAATGATAATAAAGAATATACATTAACATCTAAGAAATGACCAGCGTATATTCTTAAGGGAAATGTTCTGTCCAATGACCATAATTTGGCAGTTCTGTCATGTGAACCTGTAGCAGTATATAGATTGAATACACTTGTATCCATGCACCATATTGGGTAACTATGACCACTGCAATTAGAAAGAAATATTATATACATTACTGTATAAAATTTTGTAATTATATATAATTAAAATATATAATACAATTGCTTACCTATATATTGCTGCACATGAATAATCATTCAGTCTCCATGCTCTCATATCCTTGTCACTTGATACAGAAAGGAGAATATCACATTCTGGAATAAATCTTAGATCATGTACTACGTCCGTGTGGCCTCTTAATATTATTGCTCCTGCTTCGCTTCTGTTATCATATAATTATGTAATTATATCTCATTACATGAATCAAAAATATATATATAATTGCAACTTACACTGTATTTTCTTGTTCGGTATCTTTATGAAACGGAAATGCATCGCAGGCAAATGGAATACGCGCTTGTTTATTTTTTGATTTAACTAAAACTGTCTCACCTATACCCCATAAACGTATTTCAGCTGTACTAAATCCTACAGCTAATTTATCTATTTTAGGTGTAATAAAAGCAGAACTTGCACTACAACGTATAAAGAAAAAATGTATCATGAGCAGTTAGTATAAGATTAATAATTTATAATTTATAATTCTATTTACTTTTCTATAGCATTTTTCACTGTGAATATTCTTAATGGCTGATGTGCATTATTTTGTATTAACCGTATGGACTCCTGTAATTCTCTCATTTCACGATCGACACCAGTACCAGATGGTTGTTCTACATGTCCATTGATACTTGTTTCATATCTTTGACTTTTCTCTTCATGTACTTCACCATCTGTCTGAGGATTGTCTGCCTTTCTAATTATTGTAACATGCGTATTAATGATCTGCAAAAAATTATAATAAACTTAAGCTTTATAACTTTACAATTATAATCTGTTTATTTTTACCAATAAAAATAAGTATACTTATTATTTAACAAAAACTATTAAAAAAAAGAAAATAATATAAAACTTGAATATTATTAACATCTTATTTTAACACAAATTGGTGTAAAGTTATTAGTGTAAAAATATTTAATATTAATATAATAAATTTTTATGAAATATATACCTTATTGAATAATTTAAAAAAATATAATTAAGCATATTACCTGCATTAATATTATATGTCCATATCTTGTAAGATATTGTTGTAGCCAAATATGAGCTAACTCAGACAGATCTACTTTATATTTTCTAGTTCTGAATGCATTTACTAAAGGTCTCAATTCAATATCTTGAACCGAAAATACGCTAGACAATTCTTCTAAAAAGTCTTTTTCTGTATCATTGACAAATTCATTCTGATGTGCCTTTAAAAATTGAATTGCAGCCTGTCGATTACCAGCATGTAGAATTTCCAAGTAAAGGTGACAAAATATTGGATATAACAATCCTTGTAATTCCATTTTTATTTTTTCATTGAATATCATATTCACACATTTCTTTAATCTAAAAGAATTGCAAAAAATTTAAAATTACATGAAACTCATATGATTGGATATATTATATTTATATATATGAATATATAGAAATAAAATGATTTTTATTCTCGGACAAATATCATATTATTCAATCCAAAGAGGATTTTAATAATTATTAAACTTTACCGCTGATAAGCTTGGTCTACCGCAGTAATATCAATGGTAATGGCACTAAAGACAATTGAGTTATCCCTAGAAGTACCGCACTCAGCAGTAATGTTTAATGTCATTTGCTCGCTACTTTGGCAAAATAGCTGATCGTCCTTACAAAACATGTCGTTGACCTGCAACGATAAGGTTATGGCAATTGGTTGTTAATAACTTTAAAAAACGCAAAGAAATTCATAAACCACAACTCTGCACCTGATAATGTCGTCTTTTCAAATAAGAATCGATCGTTGCACTAATTACTTCCTTTTTCATACGCTTCATTTTCATAAAAACCAAGTGTTGACGATCTCGACGATGTTCTGTACCGTCTTCGAACACGATTCAAACAGAAATGCGTGACAATCATATAACCAATGTTGCCAATCAATAAAGTTTCAAATTAGAAAAGCTATATGCACAAATATATTCTCAGTAATATATTTAAAAGGATATTCGAAAAAAGGATATGTGCGATAAATGTAAAATATATTTTAAAAATTTGTATTCAAGAAAATGAAAAAAGTAAAAATATAGTTAAGTTGACTTAGATAATAATATTTATTTTTTTATATTTATTTATATAATTTAATTTAAAATAATTATTTGTCGTTAAATCTCGTTAATATTATCATATAATTTTCTATGCAACTGTATTATTAACTATATTATTCCTACTATCACTATACAAATATATAAGAAGCTATCTCGCCTAAGCATTACTACTTTTCTGCCGGTTATCCCTAACCTACATAATCTTCAAAAGTTGGCGACGCGATCGGGAAACTTCGATGTTTAAATGTTAATAGAAAAATAATATTTATATATTATAAATATAGAAAAATAACATATAATACATTATTAAATAAATTTTAAAAATAATATACAATATATTATTAAAATATTGTAATAATCAAGTATTTAGAAAGAATAATATAATAGAACAATAAGGTTAAATAATATTTTTAAACTATCAAAAATGTTGCGGAACATTGTGCAGTTATCGCTTAGAGTAATACACGGTACAAAAATAATAAAAAATACTGAAATATTGAAAACAATAAATTTAAAACCAACAATAAAATGTAGATATGGTACTGGATGGTTTAGTAGAAGACCTAGTGCGATTGTCAATGAAAAGGAAATTTTGGATGACATAGAAAATATTACAAATGAAGTTAGGTATAAAATGGCTTATAAAACACGTAAACATAAATCCAAAGAAGCAGAAAAGAAAAAAGATAATAAAAATAATGAACAAGTCATTACAAAACCATATATAGCCCTTGATGCAGACGATAAAATTATAAGGTAATATAATAATATAAAATACAATATAAAAATATCTTAAATAATATAAAAACAATATTTGTTATTAATTAATCCATGTATATATTACTATAGTATTATATATCAAAACATTATATGTATTTTATAAATTTTAGTTCTCTAATGTTGAAGATTAAAACAAAAAAGTTAAGAGAAAAAAACAATATGATATTGTTGGAAGGCTTTCGCTTAATCAAAGATGCAATAAATGCAGAACTAATGCCAAAAATAGTATTCTTCAATAGAGTATCTGATATATTACCACTATCACTTCCTAAAGAAGTAAAATTATATAAAATTCCATATCGTACAATTCAATTATGGTCTAATCTGACAACTTCTCCTGGAATACTCGGTAAATATTTTATTTGAAAAAAATGGATACAGGATTAATGCAATTAAAAAATATATATATAATTATATAAACCAATTGCGTTTTATATAGGAATTTTTGATATCCCAAACATAAAGGATAAGGATCCTGCAACTAATGCTATACCATTAACTATTATTTGTGACAATATCAGAGAACCTGGAAATTTAGGAGCTATTATAAGAACTGCTGCAGCAGTTGGTTGCGAAAGATTATTGTTAATGAAAGGTAAATCATATTTGTATGATCATCAATATTATACCATAATTATAAACTTCTTTTGTAAAGTAAATTTTTTTTATTTCAGGATGTGTAGATCTATGGGATCCTAAAGTATTGCGTAGTGCTGTAGGCGCACATTTCCGTTTACCTATATCTACAAATCTTTCATGGGATGAAGTCCCTACATTAATAAATGAGGAGTCGAATATTTTTCTAGCAGATAACAATATAACATATAAAAATGAGTTCGAAAATTACACAGTAAATAAAGAATCAAACAACTCTATTAAATCTGAAGATCTTATCGGATTTGAGGATGAAGATTTTTGTGAGGTTAATTTTAATGATAATATTGATTATGATAGCAAAGATAAAGAAATAGACACATTATTAGATGAAACTAAATCAAACAAATCATCTGCAGAAACCAAATTATTAACAAAACAGATGATATCTCAATTTCCAATTGTATCTTATCATACATTAGATTTTACACAAAGAGAAACAATTCTAATTATTGGTGGAGAGACTGAAGGTATAAATATTGAATCTTGCAAATTACTTAACAAGAAAAATTGCGTTCGTATTAATATACCTTTAACTAATGGCATTGATAGTTTAAATGTTGGCATAGCTATTGGTATTGTTACATATGAAATGAAAAGACAATTTATGATTCGCAAATGAATCGAATGAATCGAAAATGAATAAAATTTTTCTTAAACATATGTATATATATACAAATGAAATGTTTTGTAATACCTCTAATTCCTTGAAATAACACAGAAAAATCGATAAGTTTAAAAATAAATATTGAAATACTACAATTATACATATATCGTTTGCATGTTGCGTGCACGCACGCGTACGTGTGATAAACATGATTTTTATAAATCTCAACATTTAAGGAATTTATTTCTGTAGTTATCTTAAGTAAAAAGATTCATACAAACATTATTTATTTTTACTTGCATGGAATTATAACAATTTAAAGTTTATTACGTCAAGAATATATTATAACAGAAATAGTAAAAATAATACTGCTGACGTGACAAAAACATTAATTTATGTTATCTAAAATTATAATCTAAAATTCTCATCTTTACAATAAACTAAAAAATATAAATTTTTTAATGTTTGTACAGTTATGGAACATATATGGAATTTTTATATAACTTATATATATATATAAGCTCTTGCTCTATAGATATTTTCTACTATAATTATAAAACTAAAAGAGAACAATGTATATGAAGCTTATAGAAATATAGCAAATATATATTAGAAGATAAATGCATACACATGCTTCTTAGATCGACATTACTGAGTCATTATTAACTTTACATTATAATTTTCTAATAAAGCATTTTTTTATTAATAATATGCAAATATTAAGCTCAATTAACACAGCAAAAGAATATACGTCTCCAACGACATCGTTTATGATTACTATTTCTCATATCTGTACTACTATATGCACTAGTATCTGAGATAGTTTCACTTAATAGAGAACCATGAATTGATACAGTCTCATTATCCTGAAACCATTCCGGACTATTATTATGTATCAATGTAAGACTGGATTCCTTATTAAATACTTTGTCAATTTTGGGATGTGAAATATTTTGATTAGATATAGATATGGCAGTAGTCTTCGATTTGCTTCGAAAAAGATTACTACATACATTTTCAGAATTGATATCGTAATTTACAATGGTATGACTGTTTGTAGCTCTAGAAGACATATCAGTTTCTAAATTTGATAAAATCAAATCATTTTTAAAAGATGACTTTTTTTCGGGTATAACTTGCGACGACGGAAGTATTAACCGAATGTGATTTAATAAAGAATCACTTTTATTATCGTCAAACATAGGCGTTAATGGAGTTTGTGCTTCATGGATATTCTTCTGAATCTCTATTTCCATATGCGATAATATTTGTTTTTCCAAAAATATTCTAAATGTACGTTTACTCAATTCAGCGTTTCGTAAATTCGTTCTACATTTTCTTTCATTCAAAGTAATAATATCATGAATATCTGTCACTACTTTGGATGATTGGAGTCTATAAAAGAAATCGGTGGTATCATGATGCCAATATAAAGAACAAAATGAAAATGGACAATTATTGGAGAAATCAATCATTTTTTCCTTACTATTAATGTCGAATGAATACTGCTCAAATGGAATACAGCTTTTTGGAAAATGACTCGGATTGAAGGTTTCTAATAAATCTTTCCCTGCCGATTGTCACTTGCATACAAAAAAGGTATGATCACTTTGTCTACGGTGTTGATATGTTAGCGGTGCAACTAGCCTGCTGTCTTTACTTTTGTAATATTCATTGAAGTCTAATCGCACGCTAAGTAACTGTAGTGATGCATCTTCAGTAGAAGCAAGCATTAACAAAAATTTTTTTACACGATCCTGAAATGAATATTTCTCTATAATATACTTTAAACATAAAACAATATAGCAACAAGAAGAATGCAAAACTTTCTTTTATAATATTCATTATTATAGTATTATAGTATCATTATACCTGATAAGTTCTCGAAAGTAATCTCAATTGTATTGAAAGCGTATTCAAATATTTTGAAAATCCTGCCTCTCGTTCTATGGCTTCCTGATCCCTTTTATTTGTACGACCCCATTTTTTTTCATGTGATGATCGCACAAAATTATCGACATTTAATCTTGCTTCATATTCTTGAGTAGCACGTGCGAGGAAAGTTTCCTCGAGATTTTGAAGATCTAAAATCGGACTATAGACGGAGCGTAAGTGATCCATAAGTTCCTGTAACAGATCAAGAATATTATAAAAATTGTATATTCCAGCTTATCATATACATTTCATTTAGATAAATATAATTTATAATACTCACTTGTGATTTTTCATCTAATAATGTACCATATCTCACAGAATCTACAAAGTGATTATGAGCTACAATTATATCATCGAGGGATGTTGCTTGCAAAAGTTGCTTCGCAAATGTATCCCAAGAGCATTCAATTACCTTAAATTAATACGAATTATTCATTAATAAGATATTCGTCATATTCGTCAATTTCTGCGAATAAATTAATTTAAATTTTAATATCGTTAGTATAGCCTAATGAGATATGGGATTACCTCAAATAAAAAATAATATTGCATTTGATGAACTAAGTGGACCATACTGCTAGTAATTAGATGAATGTGATTCTGAATCGGTAATACTTCGGGCATTTTTCTAAATATCTTGGCCGATGTTGTCTGTTGTTTCCAAATAGCAGACAAGATTGATTCCATTCTCTTTGCTCGCCATAATGCAAAGAAGACTGTTTGATATGTTTGTCTACATGGCTCTAAGATCTAAATATAATGAATAAGAAATATTACTAAGAGAAAATATTAAAGAATTAATAAATTTTGCGACTATGTGTCGTAATTTAATATGCTTTACCGTTCCTATAGGACCATCGATATTATAATCTAAAATAAAAACATCCCATCCTGTTTCGCTTTCCGAAGGTGCTAATAATCTGACATCTAAACGTTTTTGTACATCCAAATCATCCAATTTTGTACTGGTTGCTCTTATTGCAGTTTCAAGTATAGATGATATATTGTGAGGATATAAAGAACTTGCTGGTTTAGCTAGTTCAGGACTGAAAATAATTGAAATAATTATTCACATTTATATTAAACGTATATTAAAAGAATACTATTTAATCATATTAAAAAATCATATTAAAAAGATATTCTTACTCTAACAGATGCATAAGATGTTGAATGAAGTGACCTTGACCAAGCAAAAGATATCCTTTAATTCCTTGTAAATGATCCATTAGATGATATTGCTTTGTCAATATCTCAACGACTCTTGTTGAAGTTTCTTTATAAGCAGCATCCATCATAGTTTGCAAGCGACTATCTGGATCCATATCGAAGAAAACTTCAACTGAAAAGAGAAAAATACGATGCAAATATATTTCTGAACTTGACAATATTATAACATAATTTACTTTATACTAAATTTTTAAGAAATTTTATATAATTTCAATAAATTGTTGAAAAATAGAGAGAATATTAAAAACTCATCAATTAACAAAAATTCGTTATTAAAATAATAATAATTAAAGATCCAGAAATAATTATGACGCGTTTACATTACCAACCATTATATTCCTCTTCACAATTTCTGAACATATCTGCATGCCTATCTTGCCACGGCGAGAAATCTTTACAAACTTCACGTAAGAAATTGATATTTTTTCCTGTTCCAAGAATTTTCTTCGCTTGAGCTTTACTAATGAAAGATGGTACCATTGAATTTCTCACTTGATATTTTTCATGCCACATTCTATCCCCACTAACATCAGCACATGCTTGAATGAAAAACTCTTTATATGGATCATCCAGCTCTCCATCAGCAATCCATCTCATTAACATATTGTATAAAGGATTACAAACACTTTCCAAAACTCTTTTTACTAAATTCTTCACGACAGCATCACCATGATAACTGAACTCGTAAACCGTAGATGCCAATGCACCACCTTTCTGGCCTTGGCAGGCTCGTACTATACTTGCTAGCCATTTCAGAATTTCCAAGGGGTCACATGTCCAAAGGTGCAAATGTGATAATGTAACTCCATACATAACCATCTGATTTTGTGACCTGTTTCAATAAAACATCATAATATTTTATTATCGTCTTTCATATTTTATGAAATATTTTATGGAATTCATATTTCATGAAATTTATTATCATATTTTCATATTTTCTGAATCTTTCCTACTAAACTAAAAAAATTATTTATTTAAAGCTATACAAATTTAGACTCCTTATACTTTTGATAACATGCATACTTAATGAATTCTTACCTATTCACTTCCTCTTGCATTATAGCTATAAATCTATAATATTCTGATAATTCCTTATGCAATGCAGCAACAAAACTATCAGCAACTCTGCCCGCACCAGCTACAGACATTCTTTCTAATCCTTTTCGTATTACGTTATGTAAGTATCCCAATTCACTCAATCTCAAAACGGCTTGCCTTTGAGATCTATTAATTTTTACCATAGAGTCTATTTGAAAACCATAATTCGAATCCAATTTCAATATTTTTCCTTCAACGCTTTGAAAGGAATATATCAAGTCCTGAACTAATACATCTTCCGAAATACATTCCTCATTAAATATTTTACTTGAATTTATTAATCCTCTTGAGAATCCTCTTGAACTCGTTTCTGTCGTATTCAATGACACAACTTGTGTTTGAGAAGACGATGTTTGCAATGATTGCCCTAAATAAAAAAATGGTTTTAAGAAATATTTGTTGATAAATATTTTTAATATTATTCTTACCACTAGTAGAGGCAATAGGGCTTAAACCCAACTTCATATCTTGAAATGAAAAAATTCTATCCTTCATTTGTTCTACTGACTGGCCCATGCTTAATAGAAATATTAGAATACTTGTTCGATTCTTTAAAGGCTAAATATAACAAATAATTTCTAATTAAGAACTTATTTAATTATCGATTGTTTTAAAACTTTATATATTTTATATTGCAAATATATAATGTTCTTAAAAATATTTAAATATTTAATGTTAAAAAAATAGATACTATAAATATTAATTTAAATAGTAGTTATAAAGCAGAAAGTTTGAAAAATTATAAAATCATTTCATATTTACCCCATCTTTTAAATCATTATGTAGTTTATCAAATTGTATTGCATCATGTGGAGATAATTTACTCTTTATACATGTTGCTATAGTTATTTCATCCTCTCTTAATATTTCTATACCTTGAGTAGAGGATAATAATCCAAGGGAAAAACGCATAAATCTTCTAATATATTCTGTAAAATATAAGAACATTACTATATTATATTGCATATTAATGTTAAATAATATGCGATACTTGTAAAGTTATGTATTATAAATTATATTTTATTAAATGAAATTATGCATAATATTAAATTTTAAAGTCTGATCGGTATACTGTTACAAAATATTTATGACAATTTAATATTTATCTTACAAATTTGTTCATATGTACTTGAAATAATCAATTTGTAAATAAATATATAAATAATACATAGATCACGACTTTCAAATTATATATAATTATACATATATATATGTATAATTAAAAACACTAAATACATATATATATATATGTATTTATAAATTATTATAATTTTATAATATAATCCTAGAAATGCTAACCTGGTTTTTGTTCACCGCATAAAGAAATAATCATATTTTGAACTAAATCAGCAATACTTTCAGCTTCCGCAGGATTCATGATTATTTTATGAAATGTTTATTATAATCTTTCTTTATTATATCATATCACATTTAAAAAAAATAGATAATATTTATTTTCTACACGATTCCATTTATAATTTATATTTACGCCAAAGCGGCAACATTAACTTCCTATGATAACCACATATCTAGAATGTCTAAAAGATTACTACTTATATCTAGTAACACAGAGATATACAATATGAAAAATTCATATTTTAGATATTTAGTTATTTTAGTTAGCTATATTTATCGTTGTATAAGCATTGAAAGAATATAGCATTGATTAACTATCACGCAATGCATTAAACTCTATTATTCCCGAATTAGTTCTTGCAGATCACATCATATATAATGTAACACATAATGTGCAATATATGATAAATTAGAAGAATAGAATTTTCCACTTATCACACAAGATACAATAAGATTTATCATACATAGATAAGATCTTTTCACTGGATGCATAATCTTAATAATATTCTTTATGATATATCGTTATGATTTCAAGAGCTATGTTTTCTATGATTTCTATAGTCAAAAATGTATTAATTTCTAAAACACGAATTTTCTTATCAGATGTCGTATGTCAGATGTCAAATGCAGTGCAAATCCAATAGCAATTTCTTTATTTAATCAATTAATAAATAAATCAATCGAGCAGTGTATTTTATATTCGTATGTACATCACAATGGACCAATCATGATTTGGAAATAAAAGAAAAATCGCGTCATGATTGGTTCATTCTGTGTTTATTCCTGATTCAGCGCAGAAATCATTATCATATATCGTGAACTTTAGTTTCCGCATGCGCCGTAGTATACTTTTAAGGTTTCCGCCCTCGTGGAACCAACAATTTCCGTTGTACTAATAGTATACTAAGGCTATCGTCCATTTTTCCTGACACGCGCAATGGAGACAGAGCCATTTTGTTCGGAGGTCCGACGTGGCGGTTGGATTGCCAGGCATCTCGCCGTTCAACATGATTTTCTGTAAGATTTCATTGATATTTGCGAGTTTAGTATTATTTATAATCTAATAACGATAAAAGTGTGTTTTTGAGAAAAACAGGAATCTTCGTATTTAATCACGCCGGCCGATTCAAAAAGCCGACCATGCCGCGTGTTCGATAGAAACTTTAGAATTAATTTCCACGATATTAATTATTAATATTGTGTAACAAATTCTTTTTAACAATGTAGCATTAAAGAATCTTTATATTTCCTAGGTTTCATTTAGTTATGATAGATTTTATTACTTGATGTAATAATTCCATGATATAAAGTTTAAATTTAAAATGATTTCGAATGTTACAATTACATCTGAAATCTTTTTAAATATTATAATTGGATGACTAAAAGCAAAAATAAAAAATATTACTTATATTTTTAGCTACAGTGTTATCTCTAGTAACGATAACATTATGCATGCATTCAGCATATTCAGAGATCTCACAATCGGCAAATTCATATTTGTCGATAGCTGATAGACTACGTTTGAAAAATATCGTTAAATCAGGATTTCAATTAGAAGATGTGCCTACAGTATATTATGCTGTCAATGGATATCAATATCTTGGAGAAGCTATACCAAATGCAGATGTAATTTCCTTTTTCATCTTATGTATATAATACTTGCCTTTAAAAATTCAATAAATATGGATTACACTTTATATGATGAAATAAGCTTTATTGAGAAATATTCTATGATTATTTGATTAGTCTTTCTGATTTTCTTAATTTTAATGCTATCATAGATTTTTATTAAAAGCGCTTTCTTATGTTTTCTTAATATATTTATTTTAGGTTATCTGTAATTATTTAGTAAAGTCCAATGAGGAAAATATTACACCTGAAACAGCATTTTATCTTGCTGCTACATGGAAAGCTATTGGAGATTGTGAGAAGTTTTCTATAAATACTGTAACAAAGGTACTATATATTACAATATAATATAATTAAAACTATATGAAAATTAATATAATGATGTTTATAATACTTTCGTTCTACTGAGAAATGAAGATATATTATTACTGAATAAAATAAAATTTAGATAGTAATGTTTATATATCATGTAATATAATAGAATTACATGATAAAGTTTAATTTATAGATATTGACAAACATTATTCAAAAAGATACCTCTACACTTCCTGATCTGTATTATGCAGTAAGTGGCTTGACGGCTTTGTCGCAAAAGATACCAGCTACTAGAATCGATAAGTTGATAAAACTAATACAAGCAACTCTGCGGAAGGATGATAGTCTATGGAAGTAAGTTATTGTACATTATATATTTAAGATTTATATCACAATGTGATAGTGAGTTTATATAATAGTTATATAATAGTTTATATAATTACAAAATTTATATAATAGTTATGCAATGATGTTTATATAATACTTTCGTTCTACTGAAAACTAAATGAAGACAATAATTATAACTGAGCAAATCTTAAGATATCTATTATTAATATCATTATGTTCTTATTTCAAGCGAATATTGACTTAATTCGATTTTATATTAGTTTAGGATATACATTCCACATTGCTGCTGATATTGGTATTCCAGCTGCGTTTGCTTTTGATCATATTGAAGATGCTATGATACAAGCAGATGAAGTAGATAGTCAATATTTGCAGTTTGAAGGCGGTCTTTCTATCACAAGTACAATACTTAAATATTATTGCTTTAATTTTAAATTTTTTTGTTGAATTCCAAACTGAAATTAGGAAATCCTTTTTGCAGGCTTTCTTGTCAATGGTATCTTCAAATTATCAACTTCATTAAAGAAGAAACCACCAGTGAATCTGCAACAAACTATCAAATTTGGCAATTATTTTCTATCACGACGTTCTGTGCAAACTATAAAAGGTGTAGCAAATTTACTGTCAGCTTTGACTACTTTAGCGATCGATAGTCCCGAAAAACCTGTTTGTATAGCTTTGGCTGATGGTGGAATTAGTATCTCTATTCAACAACCGTTAGTTACAATTAAAGTATGTGATATTCTTGGTCAAGCATTGCCGGCTATACCCAAAGTTGTTGCAAATTCTGCCACGAAAATAGGAGATAGCTTTATCTTAAACAATGAGAATTTACAGGCATCTGTAGCAGACAAGTAAGTACAGTTTTCAATAAAATATCAAAATTCTTTCCCCAATACTTTACTGGATCAGTTTTTTCATGCTGATATCAGCTATACCTTGGGGTAAAGTAACGATCATTGAATAAACCCTTTAGTCTTTATTAATATCATAATTAAGATCAAGAAATTCAACGAACAAACAAAACAGATTTTTTACTAATTTTGCATCATATTTCTCAATAATAATCCAATTTCTACAATTCATTTTTTAACAGGACTCTGTTTATGATGAATTTTATGAATATGAAACCTGATCGTGGCTTTTACAAAATATCGATTACTGCAGCTTCTGTTACAAATATGATAACTGTAAAGGTTTTATCTGAGGCAACACTTGATTACTTAGAGATTGGTACTGGCGATGCTGATCAAACTACTCAGCCAAAACTTACAAGGTATTTATATTAATATAATATTATTGATAATATTATATATTTACACAATCTTCATATTTTAAATTTTACGTTTTATTTCATATTTTTGATCGAAATTTTTATTATAGAGTAAATACGAACTCTCCTTCGGGCAAACTAGAACATAAAATAGAAGCTGATTCTCAACAAAAGCTGGTTATGCGATTTTTGTTACGCGATTCTGCTAATAAGAAGCCAATGCGTGTGCATCAAGCTTTTGTACGTCTTATGTCTGTTACTACATCCGTTAATAACAAGCGAGGTCATGAAATTTTCTTTGTCGCTGAACCTGATGCTGCACATGTTTATAAGTTTGATATGGTATTTAAATTTTTATTACTTCAAATTTTAAAACTATTTCGACTTAGTTGACAAAAATTCTTTATGTAACAATCAATATATTAATTTACAAATAATATTTTAGCCGGTTAGCACAGCAGCTACAAATTTTGGTTATCAGAGTGGAGATTACAATATAGAATTGATTATTGGTGATACCGTGATTAGTAATCCATTCAGATTTAATGTCGGCACAGTGACTTTGAAATTCCCGGAAAGCATGTCAACAGAAACCGTCGAAAAAAATACTTATAAACAAAAGGCAAACGTATATACTACAAAACCAGAAATAAAGGTAATTTCTTTATTTTATACTGATATGTGCCAATGCTCGTTAATGGCGGAAATTTTTTGATAATTCTGCTATCTCCAAAACATTGGCAAAGAATTATGTTCAAGTAAATATATAAATATCCACAAAATTGTATTTTGTGTGATTTTTCATACTTCAACAAACATCTTTTTATGAGAGATAAAATACATTAATAGAAATAATAATGAATACGCTTGAAAAATTGCCATTATTTTTAATTCTAGCACATGTTCCGCGAACCAGAACGTAGACCTCCAGCATTCGTTTCTAACTTATTTACTGGATTGTGTATGGTACCGGTATTGCTATTATTGATTTTATGGGCTCGACTTGGTGTCAATATTTCAAACTTTCCCCTATCCCTTAGTGCTATTACATTCCATCTTGGGTTAGGAGGTAAATATCTACCATATATATTTGAATATAATAAAAACTTATATTTTATCAAATATATATCTTATTACATAAATACATTATAAATTACGTAATATAAATGTATCATAAATATTTTATTGATATATTTTAAGATATTGTATGATATAATATCGCCTGATTGCTTGATAGATGGATACTTGCGTGATCCATTTGCTTTCTACAGGCGAATAGCAAATTGTGATATCTTCATAGATGTGATTCACGAACTTTCATGTTTATAGCCCGAATGCACTACAAAAATACCACAATGCACAAAAATATTTTTAAACATCTTTTTAATTAGATCGACTAGTTGCCACAATGATATGGTACAAAGTATTTACTATTATTGTTTCGTTTTCAGGTATTTTTGTGCTCTTCGGTATCTTCTGGTTGAAGCTCGACATGTTCGTTACGTTGCGATACCTTCTCGGTTTTGGTGTTGTTACATTCCTCGCAGGAAACAAGATGTTGTCTCAGATAGCACACAGGCACAAATCGTTGCGTTGATTTCAGTCTGAACAAATCCGCACGAAGATTCTACAAATGTATAACAAACACAAGACTGTGTCATAACAAGTTAAGGTCGGATCAAAAGTTATCGAGGCAATAGAAATATCTTTACGTTGTTTCTTCAGAAAATGTTAATATCTTACATTTATATTTAAAATAAATAATTACATTATTTCATATATATATAAAATTTCAAATATAAGTGTGAAAAAGTTGCCACGATAATATATTGTGCGATGGTTAAGCATGTGATGATATAAATAACATTAAATATATGCGCTTATATGTTACATTAGAGAGAAAAGAACGTGGCACGTATAATCCGTTTATCACAGAAATAAGAATAATTAAATTATTTTATATCATTTTTTTAATTTTCTTTTTTTCTTACCTTCTGTGTCATATAAATTTTGAGATATTCACGTAAATGATCTGCATCGATTTTTAATCTATCCCTTTCTGACTGCAATTGGGCAATACTTATTTGTTCGGAGCCAAATCGCTGCCAAAACCATGTCAGATCTTGGAAGTCCTCCATAACCTGTTTTAAACATTCATTAAAATTCTACGATTTAATTATGTATACTTTTCGAATGTGAGATTAACCTGAAGTGATACATTCCATTCGGATGAAACAAAAGTTTCATATGACGGATCCTCCAATTTCATGCAATCAATAACTGGAATTACTTTCTTATCATCAGATTCGTATTTATGGCAGATTTCCATTAATGTGAGCAATTGTTTACCTTTTTTTGCAACATATTCTAAATGCTTTATTGTATTCTTATATTCGATCGACAAGATTCTCAATTGATCCTTATCTTTTATTTGTTCTGTAAAATTGTTTTAGCTTGATAATGTTAAAATAAGTCAATTTTTATGTCTAATAATCTTTTATATATAGTTAAAACTTATGAAATATGAACTTTACAAATAAAGAAAGATAATTAACTGATGCACACCTGACAAAAAACGATTTTTCATGGTCCGATAAGCTTTCTGAAAATAATTATGCTCAATTGAAATTTCAGAGATGTCTTTCTTAGCAATGGCATTATAAGCTATAATCTTGCTTCGAAATTTTCGTATCTCTTCGAAAAGCTTCGTTACACGCAATAATTGTTGCGCTATTATTTGTTGATCTGTCTTGTCCTTTTCTTTGAGTGCCTCATAATATTTTCGACGGTCTTTTGTTTCTAAAACGATATTATGTTATAAATTCGCTTTTATTTATATCATAAAATACGAAACAAAATTCCATGAAAATATAAATATAAAAAGTGTAAAAATGTATATATTCATTAATAACATTCATTATGAAAATTACAAAAATCTGCTTACTGTTCTGATAGTCTGATAAGATACGTCGCAAATCCTCCCAAGAATTTCGTATTTGATTTTCGAGTAGAGTTGCAGAAATTCTGCGAATATCCTTGCTATCTTCCACGAATGCGCCAATTTTACCTTACACAAAAAGCAGATGGTTATATTAATATTTTCAAGAAATGATGGCCAATTAATTGAGTTTAAGCTTACAAAATTATCTGTCTCTAATAAATTTGAAAATAAATTCCTTATGCTTTTTTCACTAGATACATAATTCTGTCAATATATATCAAAATTACAATTATAAATTATTACTTATAAATTATTAATAAATTATAAATTATTCCTTTCTTTTTTTCGTTTTGACTGATTATATATAATTTTAGCAATCACATATATATATATATATATATATATCAATAAAATCATATAACTGAAAATCTCAAAAATACTTAATGTAATGCTCTTGATATTATTCAAAGACTCCTCCAATTGTAGCTCAATGCCGTGAGTGATTGAGTGTAATAAAATCTCATCTTCATTTTGCTGGTGGTGAATTTCACTGATCTCATTGTCCATCTGGTCAAGCGAATCGTTCAAAATCTTTCGATAATTTCTATCTTCACGATCCATTCTTTCAGCATACATTTTCAATAAGCAATCAATAGTTTCAGCATGTGACCTTATGTTTTTTTGATATTGTTCTTCCGCTTCGGCCAATTCGTCCATCAAGAGACTTATTCTGTGAAGCATAAAGTATAAAAATATCTTTTAACAATATAATTTAAGGTATATTTCATTCCAAAAGAAATCTTTTAAAAAAAGTGCATGCTGACCTATAGTCCTTGATATCAAGAGCTCGTTCGAAATTGTGCCAAGCTACTTCCACATCCTCAACGATCTGTGGCATCTTGACTCTCATCATCATCTCGCGCCATAATGTACGATAACGCTTCGTGTTTAATGTACCGAGTTTGATCTCTCGCATCAAGCGCTCTTTTCTCAATACCTCAGCACGTTCTTTAGCCTCTCGTCGTTTTCGTTCTTTCATCCGCGCTAATCTGGTCGTCTTTTTCTCTTTATCATTTAGAGGAGTCGATACCTCCATCTTAAAAAAATTTATTTTGCAAGCATTTTAACATTCTAAGGCATTCTAATATTCTATTTTTTAATATCTTTCAAATAAAAAACCTTATTGAAAAATGTAATCTTTGATATATATAATACTAATATATAAGATAATATATGATCTTCGTTTTATATACTTACCATTAAATGTTTTTTCAATCTAATTGTGATCAGAGATGTGCCATATAATTTTTAAGCTAAATCTTTTCTATGCGAAGCGCGTGTGTTTTCGGTGATTCTCATATTTTATGAACTAGAACATTCGTTGTATGTACTTCATCTCTTTATGTCGATAAAACACAATTTCTTCGATAATTATCAACTATTTATATGGTAAAATATTACAAATTTAATGTACTTTAATAAATTACATAAATTTAACAGAAAAATTTATTTGACTTTAATTGAAAGATTTACTTACCAGGAAGAAAAAGAGAGAAAAAATCATTCCGTTCCTCTTTTGCAAATAAAGATGTTATTATTCTCAGTTTTATAATATAGTTTCCTTCTTGTAATGTTATTTTTATATTTTATTATCATATATTTTATGTAATTTATTAGACAATTTTGATATTTATTTATATATACATGCTTAATTTGCATCATGCATATTGCCAATAATAGAGTTTAATTGATCCATAACAATTATAAACATGTATTACTATATTTTAATAGGAATAAATTTATATCGAATTTATTTAATAATTGATGGCTACTTAAAACTTTCCGAGATTCAATATGAAAATAACAAAATCATAATAAAAAATATAGGAAAATTATGTTATATAACGATCGCTATGATATAATTAAATTAGCATTGTGATGTGATGTTATAAAGTATATTTTATATATATATGCTGCATATAAAATGGCGGATTTTGTAATTTGCAAAATTTGTCATAATTTAAAAACTCGAGAATATCATTAGACGATAATTATGGATAATTACACATTTTAATATACACACATTTTAATTTCAAATTTAAATTTAAAATAAATTTTTAAGATAAATTTTTAATACAATTTGAAATAAATTAAATTAAATATATATTAATATGATAAAGATAAATATACATTTTTAATATAAATTTAAAAAAGTTTTTGAAAATTTTACCAAAAAATATACCTTAAAAATACATGTTAAATGATCAAACAAATAAATAATCATGAAACAAGGCAAACAATTAATAAAATTTAAATTATTCCCTACTTTATAAATTTTTAAATTGCTAAAAACGAAAATGATGACATAAAAGGAATTACTTTGCATATTACAATTGTGAAAAGGTTAATATCAAAAATAAACAACGTTTGATAACGAACAAACAATATAAATTATGCCAATACGATTAAAATCTCGTACTATTAATATCAATAACATTCAAATGATAAAATAATCCGGATAAAATTTGGAATTCTCTGGAAATTTTTATGCTAATACTCATTTCATATTAGTATGTATTACGTAAAAGAACATCATGGAGAATGTCTTTTCATGGTCAACGACGAATATGGCATTTCCTATATGTAGATAGATTCGTTCCAATTCTTCGCACTGATTTTTTCTTAACTTTTTTGATGACTCATGTTCTAACTATTATTTGATATAAAAATGAAGCAGAAATTAAATTTTTTTGTGGAATATATTTTAGAGTAAGAAATCTCGTAATTCAATATTTACATGTTTACAATATATATATTTCTTCGAAACTGCATATATACGTATATACATATGTACATATTCTGAAAAATTTTTGAATTAGAAATGAAACGATACATTATGTTATTTTTATATGTAACACAAACAACGAATATGAATAAAATATGAAATATAAAATATATAAATAATAAGATATATATTTATTTTATATTTTTATTCCATAATTATCTGTCAGATGTCATTATTATAAACAATTCATATAATATACATAAATATGATTCCATAGTCTTAGTTGCGTTATTCACAGCGCAAAAATGCGAATATTTATAATGCAATCAAATCTTGAGATTTGATGTACAACAGCTGAATATACATTGGATATCAATGCGCGAAGGATGTATCAATAATGTATTCAAGTTTTCGATTTTAAACATAAAATTCCTCTCGAGTCGCTGGACCGAGTTCAATGCCAGAACGGAATGGAGGAAAACAAGTCTCTTCTTTCGATTCTGTTTAGGAAATAATAAAGAAGAGGAAAGAACGACAACCAGTTACTAGATGACGACGAATTTCGACAGGAAAAAGAGATTCAAGTGGAAGACACAAGGACAATTTCGTGAAGAATTTGTCATGAGTTTCTGATGGTAGGGATGATGGTCCGATAATCATCATATAAATATCTTCGAATTCACTATTCTGAGAAGAGTTTAGCTCTACCCGAAAACGTGATCTCAAGCTCAAGGTACATATGTAATGTTCGGACTATCGCATTCTCACTTCTGCTTTTTTTTTTATCGCGATATCACAGAAACGAGACTTAATATAAATTATAATATAAATCATTTTTCTTTAAAAATAATAACATATCTTTTTAGATGGTGGCAAAGTGTTTTATAGCACTGATCACTTTGGTTGTGATTTATGTCCAAGCGCAGTCTGAGCCTATCAAATCGGCTATACCTCAACGAACATTGTTAGCACCCGTGATATCGTCAGAAACCAATACACCGATTATGAGACAAGCACAACTACCGAGCGACGTAGCCGAGATACAGATACGCAATAAGAGGGCACCAATTCTGGGAAAAGCTCTTCTGGGTGGTGCTTTTCTCGGTAAAACTGCTCTCCTCGGTGCCGGTGCTCTAGGTCTTGGTGCCGGCGTTATCGGTGCCGGGGCCCTTGGTACTGGATTGTATGGTGCTAGATAGTAAGTTTTCATTATGCTTTTTAAAAAAATATTAATATCTAAAAGAATAGAATAATTAAAAAATTACATATTTCATATCAAATTTATAAAAAAGATAGAGTACAATTCAGATAACGTGCGCAACCAAAAATTCGATTTATAAAAATTATTTTACTCAATCTGTTAATTTACCACGAGATGTCAATGTTCTCTAATGTTTATTGTTTATTTGTGATAATTGAATTAATACTAATTGACGCATACATAAATTTCACATATTCTCAATGTCAATGATTTAAGAGATTTTTCCTGTGCCTTCATTGTTATTATTCAACTTCGTGATATATATCAAATTATCATTATCATGTCGGAAATTCGCTATGATAAAATATAAAAGGATGTTTAAAAATCAAACGTTTAAAAAAATACTTCCATTTTTTCAGTGGTGGTGGATATGAACAGGGATATTATCCTCATTATCATACCCATTACCATAGCTATCCCCATACTTCCTACCATTATGGGCCGGCTTATGCTTATGGCTGGTATTGATCGATTTAAGTATGTTTACAAGCAAGAGTAAGTTTCAATAATAATTATATTTTTCTATTTTTAGATGATAATATTTTATATAAATAAAAAATGACTTTTTAATGTAATTTTTTAATGTATTAAACATTTAAAATCATTTAAAAATTTATATATTTTTACGATTTATCTACATAATATACTTTTTTCTAGATCTCGTCGATGAATGATAACTATTATACAAGTTACCTCTACTTCTTATCTATATTATTATTTATAATAAGAAATATATGTTTTTCTTCACAATTTGCACATACAATATTTATATACTACACATTTTGTATATGTTTATGTTGAAAAAACAAGACTAAATGTTACATGTTATTTATAAAAATCTTTTATGTCTCTATCCAATATTCTAAAGCATCAATAAAAATCTATTATACATGAATAATCAGTTATTATCCAATTTATTGATCTATAAAGAACTATTTTCAATAACATAAAAATACAAAGAATATTTTCTTTGTACATTAAATTTGAAGAAATCCAACAGAATATCACGTCGATCTTTATACAATTTATATACACATACAAGTATGTGTGTATAATATACATATTATACACACAAAAATAACATACATATTATTATAACATATTATTATATTATATTATTATAATATGTATTATTTAAATACCTAATATATCTATCTTCGCCAATTTATATTGTCGTGTCTGAGTATTCCTAACAAGAACGATATTAGATTTTTTTTTTAATATTAGGATTAACGAAGATAATGTAATATAACCGATGCCAACACCTTTTGCTTGACTGAATGAAAAGTCACCCGTTGTCAAATATCCCATGATTTCTCTATCACAAGAATAACGCACTTCTGTACACTCAGGAAGATATAATTTCGACATCTTTTCAAATTGATCCAATATAATCTTACGGCATGACAAATTATTCGAATCTTCGATTAGATTGCCTTTTAAATATTTAATCGTTTTCTTCTGACGTATTCTCTGCCGTTTTAATCGCTTTAACAGCGCTAAATGATTTTTTCGCAATACTTTGCGAGACTTTTCATTCGGATCGACATGATATTTCTCAATTGGACCGATCCAATTCTTGTTAGTTTCATATTTTTCCAGATCTTCGGAAGTCGGTATGCATATGATCGCAAATTTTTTTGGCGATCCTTTCCTCAACATAGATACTTGAACATGTATTAAACAGTTTTGATATTCTTCAAAATTTTGAAGATCAAATTGTGTATTTTGAACAGACGAGTTTTTATTTTTACTTTTAATAATAGAGCAGATATTTGTTTGTAAAAGCAGCAAGAGTTCACGATTACGTAAAACGTAAAAATTTTCAGTATTCGACCAGCCCTTCATTAAATTTTTCCAGTCACAATAGAAAGGACTACGAATTCCAAATTTCGTAAAATTGACTCTTCTGTTTGGTGGATAACAGAAATATTTCTTAGTTAATTCCTCTTTTATATTTAATGCTTCTTTTATGTAAACAGAACTATCAGGATCATTAATATCTGGTGAATTTGAGTTCAGACTTTCGAAAGCTATCGATTTTGATTCTCGAAGTGCGCCGACTCTAGCACATCGCATTAAAAGCGCAAGCCAAAACGGCATTGCCCATTTGGTCGGTATAATGATATCCATTCCAGAACCTAAACCTTAACATGTAAATATATTTTTAGTATAATAAGTTATTGGTTATATTATGGTTATTATTAGATTAATATCAATTAATAACATTATTTATTAGTACATACCTGAAATAGTTCCAGGTTTCTGAATAAGAAGTATAGGTATTTTCGCTATAATGTTCTCATCGAAATATTTATCATTTGATATACCAGGTATGAGGCACTTACTTCTAAGCTCATTAATCGTTCTTGTAGATACACAAGAATTGCTTATAGTATGACGTATTTGCATGTCCCAGATAGGAGAATAGTTTGCATTAATTGGTAATTGATCAACCGACGTTAATTGAGAAAAGGTTTCTGTTTTACATTTCATTCTCTTATCAGGTAAATAGAAACGTGGATCCAGAACAGTTATTCCCATAATCATATTTGTTGGTAAATGATTCGATGATTCCATAAATTTTAATGTTTTCCACAATTGTTTTTGTGTTTTAAAAGTCTCTATGTTCTCGTGATTTTTATAATATTCAATATGCCATTCTTTATTACGGGATTCCTGTGTACTTGAATCTTTAGAAATTGAAAAATTTTCATCAATTGCCATATCTTCTGCAGATTGCAGAACATTCTTATCTACCAATGTCTTATTTAAATCTTGTTTTCCTGTAATAATACAATCTATTTCTGAGCAACAATCTGATTTCATTAAGGTTGGCAGATGTAATGCTTCTGTTAATATCTTCAGAGTTGATGGACCACATAATCGAAATCTATTTAATCTATTTTTCAATATGATCATTTTACAACCTTCATCATTTGTGTAAAGACAATTTGCAACATAACTAGAATCGATTGAATTTTGTTCAGCATTATCAAGTTTAAATTCAAAACTTGATATAATTTCAGTGAGAAAATCATTATAAAAGGCAGGATGTACCCAAATCCAAATAGTCTTAATATTCAACTCATTTGGCCTCCAAAAGAAATGTATATTACCAATAGGAGAATATGGATAACTGTTTTTCTTGAAAAACATTAAAGTACCTTCTCTATGACCATTAATGTATTTTTTTGCTGCAAATGTTAACGTTAATGGGTTACAATGCATTTTCAGAGTTGTCTTTAGTAAATTCTCCTCTCCTGTTATCTCAACACAAGTATAGTAGGAAATATCTTGCAGCATACAGTATTTTGTAATTGCACGATAATTAGCTCGAAAATTCTTATCATTTGGATAATTTGGAATTCTGTAACCCCATTTATCAATCATATGAAAACGTTTTGCGTGCCAAATATGGGTCTCCAACCAAATTTTATTACACTGTCTACGATTATATTCAGAAAGAAGATTACATGGTCTTCGACGATATTTTCGAGATGGTCGTTTATTTGTTGATACTAAATTTTTGCCATTTGATTTTGCCATCTGTGCCAAATGTGCTTCTCGTAATCTACGTGGTAATCTCTTAACATTATGAGACATAACACGTCTGCGCATATATATAGGAAGCTTTTGAAATATCAATTTGGTTTGTTTAGGATTTTCTAGGAATAAAAATCATAAATCTTCAATATCGTAAAAGTATTATTATAAAGGTAAGAAAATAAGATCAAAAAAGTTCTCTCACAATTTCTTATAATATAAAATTGATGTATTAATGTATGATATTTTTATAGAAAGAAATTCTTGTAGAATTAGTTTAATCATAAATTTAAGGCAAATTTATAATATTTACAACATATAACTTACCTATTGAATATGTCATTGCAGATATTTCATGGATTCTTGAAGCAACGAAATTCATAATTGGCACTTCATGTGGAAGTGATTGTGATCCTCCCAAAAATTCATCAAATTGTTTTTTATCTGCCATTGTAATTATTTTCTTTGCAAATATGTTTTTTATATAAGTATATCTTCACCAAATTAATATTTACTTATTTTTATAAGTAAAATATATATCTATAAAAATATTTGTTTAAAATATATATTTATTATTATCATCAATATTTATTTAATGTTATATTCATACCGGCATTACAAAATCTGATTGAGGTTAAAAGCATGTAATTTTATTTTCAATTTCTAAAACTATGAAAACGTACAAATAGCGCAGAATGCAATTAAAAGAATAATGTCCAAAAAAGTTTCTTGTTAATTATTTTAACAAGAAAATGAATATTTTTTAACGAAATTCAGACAAATTAATTTCATTAATTTCAAAAACTTACTATCTTATTTTCAATTCATGGAGTTACACATAAACGTGCATTAGAATAACTAAATTTGCTTAATATCGACCAATAAGATCATATATTTTTTAGTGAATTCATTGATCTTGATAATTGTCACTATATTGTAATACGTAACACTGAAAATAGATAAGATAAGCCTATTTTTTTAATTTATCGGTAATCGAAAAATCGCAATGCAAAAATTTTTACTATTTCCATATTTTTGAACTTGACCGTTCCAATTCACGCGAGTTCATGTGTAGTCATTTAATAGAACCAGGCGCAACAGACGTTATGTACTTACAACAGAGGTTAACCAACCGTATTATTCATTGCATTTGTTAATTATTACATGACGAAAATCGAATAGTTGTTAAAAAAATAAACTTATTGTGATATTATGTATGTTGTCCTTTTGTTATTATAAAATGTCATAATGACTTGCCTGATGAGGGAAATATCTAATTAACGATTGAAAAAAACTTTATGTTATTATATCCATTTAAATTATAAAAAGACCGTCATCGAAATGAATAAACTAAGCAACATACCACCAGGTATCGATTTAGATGACCCAAGATTTCGTATTAAACCATATCAACAAATCATAGCTTCTTGTACTGGTGCATTCATTACATCAATATTCGGTAAGTTTATGTATTGGTCTATATCCTCATTGTATGATAATTTGTTGTTTATATGTATGATTTGTAAAATGTATTTAATATATATTAATAAATAGATTTAAATTATATGCAATTTTTTTATTTCTTAATCATATGATGTTTGTTATTATTAATTCAACAATTGTTTATAATCATATTTTCTTTTAAAATCGTAAATAAAATAAAAATTTCAATTTATAAATGTTCGTATATTCTTTTTCCTTGATTTTTAGTTACTCCTTTGGATGTGGTAAAAATACGTCTTCAAACACAGCAGAAAGCAATGTTGTCAAATAGGTGTTTTTTATATTGCAATGGTTTAATGGATCATTTATGTCCTTGTAATGGCAAAATGCCTGAATGGATGAAAAGAAATGGAAAATTTAATGGAACAATGGCATGTATTAAGTCATGAAGTAATTAAATTAAGAAGATACTTATTTTTCTTTTTTTTTTTCATTTTCAGGATGCTTTATTAAAAATAAGTAGAACAGAAGGAATAATGTCTTTGTGGAGTGGTTTGAGTCCTACTCTTGTTTTAGCAATACCAGCAACTGTCGCATATTTTGTTTCATATGAGCAATTAAGATTATATCTCAAGGTAAAAATATCTCTTATTTGTTGAAAATTTTATCTCTTATTTTTTTAAAGTTAGTAAGACAGTCCATTATAGTTCATAACTTTTATTTTCAGGATATATACAACAAAGAAATTAAAAAAAAAGGGACTAATAAGGAACAACCATTCTGGATTCCTATATTAGCTGGTGCTACAGCACGAGTTTGGGCGGCGACATTAGTAAGTCCGTTAGAATTAACGAGAACAAAGATGCAATCGCAAAAATTAAGTTATGCAGGTAGAATAAATTGACAATATGAATATGAATATATTTTATTCTATTAAAATGTAATTTTCAATTATTTAAAATATACTCTATACATTTTAGAAATAACACAAGCATTAAAAACAGTTGTGAAATATAGTGGTATTTCCGGTTTATGGATGGGATTGGGGTCTACGCTTCTTCGTGATGTTCCTTTTAGTGCTATATATTGGTTAAATTATGAGACAATAAAAAGGATATTTCACAATTCACAACAAACTTTTACTTTCCATCTAACAGCAGGAGCTATAGCTGGATCAGTATGCATGAATATTTTTTATAAAGTAACTTCAACAATATCCTTTATAAATAAAATTAAATAAAAAATGTTATTGTTACAGGTAGCAGCATTTTTCACTATTCCATTTGATGTAGTAAAAACACATAAGCAAATTGAAATGGGTGAGAAAGAGATTTATTCGGGTATGTATTATCATGAGTAAATACTATTTTCATAATGATTCATCATGTCTTTAATATTTAAAACAGAGATAAAAGATTAGTAATTACAAATTTGCATTATAAATTTTTAGATAAACCTAGTCGCAGTAGCAATACATGGACTATAATACAAAGAATCTATCATCAAAATGGGTTAAAAGGGTTATTTACAGGATTAACACCACGTTTGGTAAAAGTAGCTCCAGCTTGCGCAATCATGATTGCAACTTTTGAACATGGTAAGCGTTTCTTCCAATCATATAATGCTACAGAAGTTATGCAATTTGAGGTCGATCATGATGTACATTTATTGCGACACAAATCTAATAGCACAGAATGACATGTCTACTATAGCAAATTGTACAGATTCATAATAAAAAGTTATATTATAAATGTAATTAATTCTTAATTCATATAATTTTGCTTTTTAGTACTTAAAAATTCATATCTCATACTTAACAATATATATAATTTTAATATTAATATAATTTTAATCAAAATTATTATAACACAGAATAACATAAAGATTAATGGAAAAAGGTTGGTATTATTGCATTTTGCATTTCATGCAGTTATTATTTATATTTATTGTATGATTACTGTTTTGAATAAATTAAATAATTGTGATGAATATTATATTCATTGAAAGAATTGTCTAAATCTTGATCTTATACTTGTTTGCCTATAGATATTCCTCATATCCCTGTTCGCATTAATTTTCAGGCACATTTCTAATATTTTATTCATGCTAAGTATAATAAACAATCATATTTATTAGCGAATCAAGATACTATAATAACTGTATAGAAGAATGTTTAAAGAGGAAAAATTAAATCTTATTTGTAAAAATTTATGCCAATCTGGACAAATTTCCAATATGTTCACGATTCTTCATCTACACACTTTATACTATATTGCACAGCAGCAATATGTATCAAAAGAAACACTAAAGATCTATAAATCTGCCCATGCCTCTTCTTTTATCTAATGAAATAAGTTTTATAACTTTATGAATTGAATTGTGATTTTAAAGATAGAAATAATAGTCAACTATCCAATATTAGACATAAAGTATATTTCAATGTCTGCATTGATTATCCACGGTAGTGGATAAAATCTACTCGGCTAAATTCGGTTGGTCGATAAATGTAATTTGGACTCGTTCAGAAACAGCGAATAAGTATCGCGCGGAAATCAGTCCGTTCCGTTGGTAGCCACGATCGAGAGCTAGGTCGGTTCCTTACGTGATATTTCACACGATTCGCTTCCACTCACACTCAATCCAACATTCCACGGGCCGGGTCTTCGCCACTGTCTTTGGTAAGTGCAATCGCCTGCTACTTGCATGTGAGTAAAATTCTTGATCGTACTTCATTTATCATAATATCGTGTTATAAAGACTCAAGAGCGAACGAGTGCGTGCATTTCGCGCTCCAACATTATCGAAAAGACGAGTTGGAATACATTTGATTGGTAGCTTGCTGGTTTTATTCATCCGATTGATTATCGCGTGAACAAGACCGAGAAGGGATGGACAGCGGCCATTTTCTGCTGTAACCGCGAATATCGCAAGTTTGTCGGCATTTATTTCCAAAATTTATTAATATATTATCAGCATTTGTGAATCTGACTTCACTAAAACTGATCGTGAACAAATATCACAGGGACAAGCATAGAAAATCGTTTGCAAGAAATCATTACTGATACATTACGGGGACGTTACGTAATAATTCGGGGTTTAAGGCGAACAGTTCGATTATAGAGACACACGTTTTGTCGTGGCTAGCTTCACGGTAATAGTGGAGATAATTCCGTTTGTAAGAATCAAACGTAACCGTAAAAATTACCTATTTTGCAGAAATTTTTGAGTGAAATCGTGAAACCGAATCATAGCAAACATCATCATGTATGCCTGCAGCCGATTTATTGCACCCATTGCTAAATCCACCGTGAGTAAAAAAAATTCGACTGGTTTCTTGATTTTCTGCATATTATATAATAATTCCTCTATTATCACATATCTTTTCATTCATATATATTTTCTTCACGCTGCTATAGTTGGTCTCAGGTACCAAGTCCTATTTACGACCATTGAGCAGTGCCGTAATCAGTCGTAGTCAATCTTTACAAGATCAAAATCAAACGTCCATTAGTTTGGTGAGTAGGTTACCATTATCTTCTTCTCTTATGCACATTGCATAACTTTTCGAGATCAAGGTTATATAAGAGACCAAAATTATCGTTCAAAAGGAAAAATTTGAATTTTGATAACTTCAAGTGAATAATATTTCCTTAAATTTTTTTTACAAAATAAAATATATGTTATTACTAATTTTTTAAATCTCCAAAAATGTCAGTATTGTGCAGTAAGGATATTGAGAACAAGTGCAAACAAATAAATATCAAGTGTTAGAGATAAATTATCTTTTAAGAAATATAAAATTTTTTTAAATATTTTGTAATAATTTTTATAAAAAATTGTTACAATTTTTAATAATAATAGTCTATTAATAATAATATTATATTTCAACAATTTCAATTGATAATCAATAAATCAATAATTTGACATTAATCTATATCTTATTATTAAGTTAGTTTTCAAACAAACAATTGACAAGATATAAACTATAAAACTATATTTGAAATCGTAAAATATACTTTTTTAGAATTAAAGTATTAATTTTGTTTTTTAAATTAAGTTATTAATTATTTTTATTAATGATTAAGCCAGTATTAATAATGTTTAACTTGAAATTTTTGTAGTCACCAATTGTGCGTAGCTTCCAAACTTCCACAATCAGCCGTGACATTGATTCTGCTGCGAAATTCATTGGTGCTGGCGCTGCTACTGTAGGAGTAGCGGGATCTGGTATGTATCTGATAAAATGTACAATTAGTGATTACTATCATAAGTTCAAGATAAAAAATTTATATTAATTAACATATTTTACAAAGTGATCATCAAAGTGATGAAATATTCTTTACATCCATTATATTTTTCCAATATTTATATATTAACTTCAAAATATTTATATTAACTACATAATTATTGCTTATAATAATAATTCCTTATAATAACATGTTTAATTTTTCTGTAAAATTTGCATAAAAGTCTCAATTTTAAAATACAAAAATAAAGTTTTCTTTCTAGCCTAAAATATATTATATCATTGAATATCGATAAGTTTTGTACACATGATTTAATTTATTCTCAAAATTTATTAAATGGTTTTACATATTAATGCACAATTCATTATTTTAATTTACTATTGGTTAAAAAAGTTATTCTGCATTATAGGAATTGGTATCGGTTTGGTATTTGGATCCTTAATAATTGGTTATGCACGTAATCCCTCCTTGAAGCAGCAATTTTTCAATTATGCAATCCTTGGCTTTGCGCTATCTGAAGCTATGGGTCTCTTTTGCTTGATGATAGCGTTCCTTATACTATTTGCCTTTTAAATCCACCTTCTTGAAGTTCCCTCATGGAAATGAAGTTGTAAGATAATTCCTTTTTACCCATACTACATGTGATCCATAGGAAATATTATTTTCAATGTTTCGTTAAATAGAATACACACACACATGTATATATATAATGATAATGCGTGCGTGCCATGTGCACGTGCGCGCGCATACATACACAGAGGGGGGAAAAGACAGACAGCAGATAAAGAGAAGGGGGCATTGCAATATATAATTACAAATGTAATATACAATGTATATTGCAAATGTCATTATCTCCATTAATGTGACATGCCAGACTATATTTGTTTGTAACAGTCGATGAATTGCTATTTCAGGTGCTGGAATTGGATCTGTGTTTGGCTCACTGATCATTGGCTATGCCAGGAATCCATCCTTGAAACAACAATTGTTCTCATATGCCATCTTGGGTTTTGCCCTGTCTGAGGCCATGGGTCTCTTCTGTCTTATGATGGCTTTCCTGCTCCTATTCGCCTTCTAAGCTATAATATCTGCATAAGAAATTGCTGATAATAGTTCTAGTGCGTCACTGCCAAGGCACTGTCATCTGACTCAATGAGAAAGGCGGCGGCTGCCTCTGGTGCGCGGGATGCCATGAAATTATTAGAAAAGCTCGAATTTTTGTGGTTCAGTGAGGTGCGACGGTATGACAATGAGAGAAGTGGGAATGTATATCAAGTTATACATGCCATCATATGAACCGTCCCCTCCTAAGCCTTCAGCTTCTTTATAATCATTTCATGGTCTACTGTCTCATGTAGCGTATTACTCACATTGTTATAAAGATAACGGATTTCAGTGTAACCGACGAATAAGACAAATTATTGAAAATTAAAATTAAAAAAATTAGCGATAGTCATCCATATACATATATGCACGAACATATTCATCCTCCTATTAATATGCAAGACATAGCACTTCTCTATGATCTTTTGTCATCTGAAGGATTTATCATTGTTGTGCCGTCGTGTTACGCACGTTGTTAAGGTAACTTGACGATAAAAAAGAACTGTACAGTAATACTGAATAAACATCTTTGTCGTGAACATGTGAATTCTTCATACATGTTGTTTTGCAAATCTTTAACTAAATGTTATATTTGTCCAATTAAATAATCATTAAAATACCCAAATAACATTCAAATATTTCATAAACTTTTATTCGCTAGATTTGATTAAAACTATCGCATACCCAGATATTAAGTTCATTAATCTAAATTATGTGTATATAATTTTTATTTACAGTAAAAGTTATTAGTTAAGTAATGATAAATTATTAATACTTAATAACTGATAATTATACATTAAGTATTATTATCATAGAATTAAAATTAAATAATAATTATATCAGAGTAAAAAATTTTGTTAACCTCTACTAATTATTTAGTGATATTTAATTGTTCCAAGAGATTTTCTCTTTCACGAAGACATGCCCATGCTTTCTCCTGTTCCTTTTTCGTCAATGAAACTTTTCTTTGTTTTGCAACAGTCAATTTTTTATAATGTTCTATCACCTCATTATCAGCTGCACTAATTTTTCGTTTCAATCCTTGTCTCTTGCTCTCTTCTTGGGCTAGAACTAATAATCTCTTCAACTGTGTAACATTGTGATTAGATAATGCGGAAAGTTCTTGTTGACATCTTTTAATCTCTGCAAGGATCTCGTCATCCTCTTGATTTTTCTTTTGTGAATCAGGCTCCAGAAGACCTTGCTCAACCAATTCCTTGTGCATTCGCAATTCCAAATTAATAGAATTCTGCATGGTCAAGTCCCTCAATATGGGCGGATCACCATCACGGAATAATTTATTTTCCGTATTATTATTAGCAATATATACATTTTCCTCCAAAAGTGCAGAGACCAGCCTTTGAGTGAGAGGCCCTGCGATACCATTCGTCTTCTTATCGCTCTTTAATAGCAAATGCGATACATCCGTCCGATTCTTCTTTTTTTCCCGGTTCGGATTTGCAGCATCTTCCTCCTGCAATAAATCATTGTGCGCCCATATCAAACTATAATGACGACCCAGAGAAGGGATTTTCTTGAATTCACTTATATCTCCATGTGTGGTAACTAATTCCTCTAATAATTTGATATCATCAGGCATGATATCGGTACAATAAGGATCTACAGATGCCCAAAATTTGTTAGGCGTATCATTTTTCGGCAGAAGCAATTTTGGTGCATCTGACTTGGATCCCTCAATCTCATGTAGATTCGATACAACTTGACTAGCTGAGCTTCTCACTGCTTTTTGCTTGAAAAGTTTTGTATGCAACGGAGATTGACTTTTTATATTAGTGTCCTTTGGTTTCGATTTCTCCTCACGTATTTTTTTATCAATCGATGACATGCTCTTTCCGCTCTTTGATCTTCTGTCTCCTCGACGTTCCTCTACCGATGACAAACTAATGATCTCATCTTGCAACGTACGATGTCGCACAACTACCGTTGACAAAAGCGTTTCGAGTTCTAATTGTAATGTATCAAGATCCTCCATTCCTACACCTTCCTCTGTTGTGCGTTTCAGGATATTCACATATTTTAGCAGTCGATTATTGTCGACTGTCTTAAAATTGAACATCTGAGACATTGTCAATTCCGGTATTTCCAATGTCTCTGAGCTTATTTGTGAAGGCTGCGAAGATTGTGTCTTTCCGGATTCGCGTACCTTGACTATAGCTTTCTTGGAATTCTGCTTTCCTTTTCCTGACATATTTCGAAATGGATTGCAATAGTCAACAACGTAAAAAAAACGTGTTGTATTAAACCGTAATTATTATTCTTAGCTTCACGATTTCATAAATTTGGATAATAATAATGTATCTGCAATTATAAATATTTGAAGTTTACAATATTCAATCCTTCATAACAAATGGATATCACTACATTATTTCGTTTAAATTGTTTATTTACCTATATAAATAAGTGATATATATTATTATATAAAACAACATAAAATTATGTATACTACTACATACCTTTTTCTCTCGGATTTCTATTCATAATCAGAAAACGATGATAAGTTAATAGGTTAACATATAGGTTACGCACAGTCCAAGGTAAACTAATCTGAATTGATGTGTTGATCTAATCACACGGTGTGTTCATCATAAATTATTAAAACGGTTAAGAGAACGTAAAATAAAGTACACGAGTGAAGCTAGATTGAAGGATAAAATAACAAATTTGATTGAATATCATCATATTGTTAGTAACATTTGCAGTAACATTGAGTTAGTAATATTTCGATGGTATGAGATACGAAACTAACATTAGCAATAATATGGCGTCTCAATTGAATATATTATAAGTATAATGCCGTATTTTGACAAAAAAGTGCATCAGTAATGATTAATAAATATATGCAGAGATTAATTTATTTCGTACTAAAAACGATAACGTATTCTAATGTAAGCTAAATATGGCAGAGAAGGGTGCCCATTTAACTGGAACTACATACATCAGACCTTCTATTTTTGAGATTATTGCACAAAAATCCCTCGCATCTACTCTTGAACCAGCTTTTAAAAAGATTCTTTCGGTACATTATATCGTTTTCTATGACACAGCATTATGATGTTTTTTCGTAAATTTATAACTCTTATGAATATATATATATATTTTATAAATATATGCGCGTCGTACACCCACACACACATACACACATTCTTTTATAATATAAATTTTTTAAATAATTTTAGTTTCTTGTATCTTTTAATCCTGAAAGATATGGATCTATTCTTCAATGGGCAGATGAAGGTTATTTAATATTTAATTTAATTCTTCAACGATATTATTTAAGGAAGTATTGTAAGTATTTCTTTTTGTAAACGGTTTCACAATATAGAATTATTAGAAATGTTTTTTTAGCTATTTATCTATATAATTTATCTATATCTTTTCAGAAAAATAAAATTTTATTACATGTTATTTTCAGCTGCATCATTTTCTGAATCATTTTATGGTTTAAAACGTATTGCAGTAGTAGATTCCAAATTTAAAAGCAATTTATCAAACAAACAGCAATTATTATCTTTGATATTGATTGCAGCATTCCCATATCTAAAAAATAAACTTACACAACTTAGTTTAAGATATAAATTTGAAGAGATAGATAGTTATACTTCAGAAGAGGCAAGTTCAATATATAATAGCATTTCATATTTTTAGATATATTATAATATAGTATAATAATATATTTAAAATATAATACTGATGCAGTAATAATATGTTAAATATGATCAATACAGGGAAGGAAGAAATTTTTTCGTAAATGTATAATTAAAGGGCATACTGTTTTCTTTATAACATATGAATTTCTTGTATTATATAATTATATGCTTTATATATCCGAAAAATCGAAATATCCGTTACCATTGTTAAGATTATTATCCATCACATTGACATATGCTGATCCACAATCTGCCCTTTCTATTACGGAGTTGTTAAGGAAAATAAAATATAATTCATTTACTATTGGCGATGGATGGGATATATTTCAAAGAGTTATCACTAGATTCTTTGAATTGGGTGCTTTTTTCTTGCAATTCCTCTCGTGGTGGAATCAGGAAAATTATGGTATAAATATTATGAGTCTTCCAGCTCCATTGCCTCCCAAGGTAAAAATGATATCACATTAAATTAAACAATCATATTACAAAAGTATGAATAAATGATTTAATAAATTATTGAAAAAATACAATATTGTGTAAGCAGATATCAAGTATCGCACAACAATATCAAGGAATATGTCCACTTTGCCACAAATCTCGACACATACATACAGTGCTCTTAGTATCTGGGTAATTATTCCAATATATTTATAAGAATATATACTTTTATTATTATTTTTAAATAAAATATTAACTTAAAAAATTTAAATCTTTTGTAGATATGTATTTTGTTACCAATGTATTTTAACAGAAGTACGAAAAACTAAAAAATGTCCAATAACACAATATCCTGCCAAAGAAGATGATTTAATACGTCTATACACAGAATAATATGTTATGTATGTATGTATTATATAATTTATATAACTTTATATTTGAAATAAGTATAAGAACTAAAGGCAAGTGATGAGCTTTTTCATATTATAATTATTTCAGATTTCAAATTTAATATTCAATTATATTTGATATATTGTATATATATCAAAAAATAAAAAATTTTTTATTCTCAAAGTAACAGACTACATTTTCATAATTTTCATAATTTCATAATTATTTTTCATAATTGCCATAATCTATTTTACTCAATAAGTCTATGTTTATAACAATTTTTGTTTACATATTATATAATAATATAGAAACTTAGACGTTTAAACAGTTGTATTATAAGGTATATAATTATCATTATAAGGTATATAATGATAATAATGACAATATACCGAGTACAATGAGATATAACATTCCAAAGTGACTCATGTTTCTTCTAATGTATAGTATCAAGCTCTAAATATAGATAAAAGAATAATTATTAGCTATTTATTATTTAAACTTATTATTAGCTATGTACAAATAAAACAATCTAGAAAAAATACAATTTTAATAAAATAAGCTAGTTTATATAATATAATAAGGCACATTTTTTCTAAAGATACATAGGTTTTTTAATAGCAGATAATAATTTTTGTTTATATGCAACAAAATATCAATTTTTTTATAATTTCAATTTATTGTATTAATTAATATTTGTATATTTTTATGAAATGATAATAATTTAAGAATGCTAATATTTATCAATAATTTACTAGTGTCAAATTCATGTTACGATAATATTTTATAACACATGCGCGCATACCACACGCATACACAATGCATACGCTTGGATAGTACACATTAAACATAATTACTAACTTTATATATAGAATACTGGACGTTGTAAATAATACCAATTAGCATTAATATCTCCTCTAATTAATTTCAAATTTAAAAAAATTGGGAAATTATGTCGGAAGTGTTTTCCCAAAATCAATGGAACAAAATAAACAGAACAAGTCAATATAAAATTGTTACTTTCACTGGTATCTTTTAATGTAATACACAATATTGATCAATTATGCCTTCAATTAATCTTTTTATTATATTCGTATAGCAAATAAGTATTCAGTTATGCATTTAGTCTGGCAATGTAAAATATTGAATCGGACGCACTTGTTTATCAGATCATAATTTTAATCAACATTTTATAAATTTTAAAATATGTATCCATATTTAACTATATAATTATATGTATAGATAAATAATAATTTGATTTAAAGATATAATACGATATTTAAAAATATAATAAAGAAAATAAAAAATTCATACGCATACATATATGAATATATAAATATATATTCCAGATCTTACGTCATCATTAAAAGCGAATTTCTAAAATTATATATATTTCGAAATAAAAATTGTAATATCAAAACATCGAGATTGAAATAATTTTCGAATAGATTTAAATTAACCAAATAATTAGTTAACTTTTTAAACGTTAAAAAGATTAAATAATTTAAAATTCTTGTATATTGCTAAAATATTTTATATATTTCTATCTATTTTTTAAATATTCCTTAGTATTATTATTATATAAAACACATTATATAAAACATATGTAATGAGACATTTCATTACATCATATATATGATGTAGTTTTTATATTAAAAATTTATATTAAAAATCACTACAAACTTAAGACATGTATCTAATCGTATTATTCGTATTTCTTTAATAAGTTAAATACGTAGGTACGTATACGAAAATTTAACTCCCATCAGATACCGGATGTTTCAATTTATTCCTATGAATAAGTTTACAATAATTTAAAAGCAAAATGTTTTTTATATAAAAATATAATCATCTACAGTATTCTATAATAATATTCTATATGTAATAATCTTCTTGTATTGTCGAATTATTGATTATATATTTAGTAATTATAATGTACAAAGAAAAAAATATGGATACATATATATATATATATATATATATATATATATATATATATATATATATATCGAAATATGAAAATAATAGAAAATCATTGATTTGTTTCATGCGTCATATATCGATTGAATTAACTACACAATTACGTACTTTATGCATCTTCATTTCATTTAATGAAAATTTCTTTACTGTTCATCATTGTAATATATGAAAAGAGTAAAATATATATATTTTGTATAAACTTGATAATTTCAGATAAAACTTGTTATCATGTCTAAAATTGTACTTGCGTAAAAAATTACTTCAAAAAATTTCTGCAAAAGATATTATATAATAAATTTAGTTCCTAATTAAGAAATCTGATATTGCCATTTGACAAAATAGCAACGCACTATACTGTACGTATTGTATTATATATTGTATTGTGCTGCTGTATTGTATTGTATCGTACATTAATACTATATATATATACGATACTGTATTGTATTGTACTACATCGTATTATATTGTACTGTATTGTATATAAAATATATTCTTGAATATTCTATTATATATGCATTTGTGTCTATCTTCTTAATTTTTCAAATTGGATTGAATGTTATTAATCATCTTATAAATGTTATCAATTGATATACAATGAAAATTATAGTTCTTCAAAGAAAGCAACTCGAGCTTTAGTGGATCCAGATTTCACCTTTTTTAGCGTGCTATACTTATTCTCACCGAGTCGGACTTGTTCTTCATGCAATTGATCCAGTTCGCACTGTTTTTCACCGACTTTCATAACTTCAATTTCGGAACGTAATTCTCGTAGTTGTTCTTGTAAGTGCTTACTCTTCTCCCAATAATCAACCCTTTCCTTCTCGATTTCTAATGATAATTGATCGACATCTCCATCAGCAATGAGATCATATGATGTCAAATCAGGTGAAAGCGGTTCCGCTTCTAGTTGTAGAGTTTGAAGATCCGCTTGCAAATCCGACGGAAGCACTTGTGTTGACGGAAACAAGTTTGGTACAGGCTGTAAATAGATTAGACAAATGTTTATTAAAAACAAATGTAAAATGTAATTTCATATATAATGATTATATCATTACATATTATATATAATGATATAAATGTCAAATGTTAAATAAATATTAGGATACAAAAATATTATATATGACTAAATATATATGATTTTCTTATTACAATGTTTACGAATAAATGCATTATAGATGCATTTACAGTTATAGTAGCAGCGTAGGCGTTTCTGCTAAGAAATTCAAGTAGCTTCTCTTTAGCTTCTTTTTCAGCAATTCTTGCACGTAACAGTTCATCCTTCAATTTTTCCGCTTCGGCAGCTCTGCGTTCCGATTCTTGGACCAATCTTTCTGTTAATAATTCAGCTTCTCTAGTCTTTCGTTCCAAATGAACTTTCTCTTCTTCAGTCTTCATGTTATTCAGCCGTATACGCGTGATTTCTTGTTCGGCTTCGGATGCTTTCTGACTTAAAAGCATTGCTTCCTCTTCAGCCACACGACTTTTCTCAGCTAAAAGATCTGCCGTCTCTTCGGATCTTCTCTGAAAAATGCAAAATTGATTGATAAAATATATAATTATTTATATATATAGCAATTTCCATTAGATTAACGTTATATTTTTCGATTCATAGTTCTATTCATTATATTATATTAACTTTTATATTTTATCTTTTTGTTTATAATATCTTACAAGAGCTTCATTTGCAAGTCGTATTTCTTCTTGATATTGTAGAAGTCGTTGCTCCATTGCAGCTTTTTCTCTTTCAGCTGCTTCTCTCAATTGTTTTTCCCGGGCTAATTTATTTCTTTCAATTTGTCTCCTAATAAAATGAAAATCATTTTCATAAAAAATAGAATCAAATTTTTAAGAAATACATAATGGAAGAACAATCATTAAATTATTAAATGGTATATATATTTTACAGTTTTAAAAATAATGTAATAATACATACTTTTATTTATATTATATATGTTCTTGATAAATTTCTATAAATTCTATATAATCCATCTTTTTGACTACTATTTACAATATAAATTTTTTAAAATCACAAATATTATAAGTAGAAATTTACTGACCTTAAGAAGAATATGTCTAAATATCACTTATAAAAAAGTGATCACTTATCCTATAAAATTCCATAAAATTAACCAAAAGAAAAAGAAGCATACACAAAATAAAATAATAGGATTGATATTGTATCGCAATTTACATTGATCATACGTATAAAAAATATTCATTTTATTCAGAAATGTTTATACATAAAATCAGTATTTAAATTAATATAACATTAATCCCGCTATTTTTTATATCTTTTTTAAAATTTTTTATATTGCATATTTTGTTAGAATAATTACCATGCAAAATTTAATCATAAAAATGACATTTTAATAAACTTGTCAATCACCAAACTAGAAATAAGAATAATCCTCTTGAATTCATGATATTTATGTATATGTGAAACACTGTTTTATAAAGCATGCAATAATATGAAAGTTATATACCATTTGTAAATATGTACTAAATATATATTACTTAAAGCTTAAGCGGTATGAGTTATACATTAAATTAAAAACTGAAAAAATAAAAATATAGAATTGTAATACAAAAACAAAGATATATTTACAAAAGAATTTAGAATTACTTGCCTGGATTTTTCTTCCTTAGCCTGTGCCTTCATCTGTTGTACCTCCATGGAATCTGGTTTGCGTCGCCTCATAAACAGATCATGGTTGCCAATGCACAGGTCCAGAATCTTAACAAATAATATGTGAGCAACTTTGTCACTGTTATGTTCGTCCAATCCTAACGCTATCAAACCCTTCACCCAGCTGCCAACATCTGACTGTTTCTTTACCAGTTTGTTCATGCGAACTTTCTGCGAGAAGAATACGAAGTTTGGTGATGTTTTCTCCACAGGCTTGATTACAAATTTCTTGTCATCAAAACTAATGTGACGGATTTCCGACCATGTGAATGTAGTCTTCGGTGCTAGTTTATTCTCCTTTTCATAAATATTTAATCCCAACGCCGTTACACCTAGCCAAAGATCTGTTTCCTTCTTATTCTGCAAGAGATAAGCTATTAGAAATTTTATTGATAAAAATTTTACATTTTAGTAATACTAGTTCTTAACGATAATGATATAAATATTATATTACGAATACATCTGACATATATCTGATATAATATCAATAATACTAGTCCTAGTACTTACACTAATAGGAAAATAGTTTACACCATACATATCGAGATCTTGAGCAATCTTGAGATATTCCATTTCCGCTTCATCTCGAGACATACCACGATGATCAGCATACCAGATTTTTATTCTATCCTCCCACATTTCTGCAGTCATTTGATATTGATTTATGACTCTTTGTGGAAGTAAATCCTCAGTAGCAAGCATTCCTGGACGATATGAAACCTCGTCGTAATCACCATACTAATAGTTAAAATGCAAATCAGGATTTTTTTTCATAAATATAACTTATATGATAAGTGTTATATTAACTTAATTTTAGCTTCAACTAGTATGAAATTAACTGTTATAAAATAGCTTCAGATAATATTATGAACATCAAAGTACTATTATACAATAGTGTACACACACACACACACACACACACACACACACACACACACACACACACACACACACACACACACACACAGAGAGAGAGAGAGAGAGAGAGAGAGAGAGAGAGAGAGAGAGAGAGAGAGAGAGAGAGAGAGAGAGAGAGAGATAAAATGGATTAATCCAAAATCTACTTGTTAAAAATAGTATCATGATAGAAATGAATTAATAATTAGATTTGAATTTAATCATTAATAAAAATATCTAATACATCTACAAAAATTTAATTATTTTAGATTTAATTATAAAAATTAATCTTAATTAGTTAAATATATTATTAATTAATGAAGTTATATAGTATATAATAATATAGTAATATGTTATCTTAAAACTATTAAAAAGAATTAATTTTGTTATAATATATTTTTTATAAAAATACCTTTGCTTGGACAGCATAGGAAGCAAGTAATACAGAAGCTTCAGGTGGACAATAAATATCCATGGATAATATAGCTTGCTTAACTTGAAGGAAAAACAAATGTTGTGTGACTTCTTGTACAAGCTCTTCGGCTACATCCTCAGGATAAAATTTTGCCAAAAACATGAATGGTGTTGTTGGCTGCTGTGAAATACCTTGATCTTGAACTATAATCAGTTCATTATTGTCATAATGAACATAATAGACATCGAATTTTTTATGTTAAGCAAACAACATCCAATTAAAATCACCTTTTTTGTCTAATTTTAACCAAGAGATAAAACCCTTTGCATCCTCATATTGAAGTCCGAAATACCATGTTTCCCTCAATCCAATTGTGCGGCACACCAAATCAAACAAATCCCTACCTGTCGATCTCCACTATCAAAAATTCGTTAATTTATATTAATGTAATTACTAATATAATAATTAAGCAGCCATGCAAATCTGCAAAACATTGTATCAAACGATTACTAACCTCCAGATTAAACTCGAGTTCTGCATCTAAAGTGCAGACTTTCACGGGGAAAGATTTCCCAGTCTTCTTTCTACGAAACGGTGACATCCTTATTTTTCGTTATGTTTATTCGGCATCGCGAATAAATTATACAGCGTTATCTGATTATTATCGGAAGAAAATTCGAGATGCTAAATCAGAATTCGCAACACTGCCGGAAAACGTCTCAATGCGGCGTCCACATTGTTATAACTCGTCGTTTTCAGATACGGCGAACTGGATAAATCTAACCTAATCTACGTATGGCATGTTTTCGACATAATCAATCATGTTAACATAAACGTAACTAAATGGTAAGTATGACTCTACTCGTTCAGGCATTTGAAGATTTTATTCGTGCATGTCGTACAATCATATCCTATCGAACTCACTTAGTTCACATGATATCTTATAGTCCATTTGATACTTCACGAGATTGATATATTTATTAGATGCGTGTATATATATAATATGTGTATGTGTCTATATATAAATATGATTAAATTAGTATTCCTTAATACTAAATTTTTTTCCAATTTCCTAGTAAATTATGATCCATTTTTTAAATATATCTGCATTAAATATTTGATTAATGAAAGTATAACATTTAATCATATATACATATACATATATATATATTTAATCCCATCAAATATATTTATTATTCCTATAACTCTAGATTCTAACATTTGTGTAATTAACATATACATTTATATATCACATGTATTGCATATGCTGCATACGCGATATACCTCTATTTACCTACACTTCCCTATTTTACATTAGCTTTAGAAAAAATAATTTTTAATCATAAAATTAAAACAGAATAGTCACATCTAGATCTCCATTTTATATTTATATTTGTAGATGCATAATAACTGAAAATTAATAACTTAAGATCTAGGTCGTTCCTTTTTTTCCTTATAAAGTGCAAGAAGAGAAACATTAGCAACTTTCACTACTTTAAATCTTACTCCGGGAATGTCACCAACAGCATGACCTTTACGTCCAAAACCTGCCACTAATACCTCATCATTCTCTTCAATGTTGTTAAGACATCCATCACGTGGAACAAAAGCTGTAATCTTCTTACCATTTTTGATTAGCTGTACTCGAACACATTTTCGAATAGCTGAATTAGGTTGCTTAGCCTCTACGCCACTGTCAAATAATAAAATTAACTATAGTTGTTATGTACATACAAATGTTTGTAAAACTGCATACTATTATGTCATGTTATACATACACTTTTTCCAATACAATGCCTTTGGCATGGGAAGCACCACCAAATGGATTAGCTTTCCATCTAGTTCCCAAGTGAGCCTTTTTATAGTCTTTGTCATTCCATCGCTGTTCACGTCTATGATTTGTATGTTTGCGAGCCGTGCGAAGACCTCTCGGTTTACCTACAAAACGAGATAAACAACTTAATTATGTTCAATGCGTATTATTCATCTTTTTACATAAGAATATTTCTATATTTGAATGAAAGCTAAGATTATGTTACTATCAATTAAATAGTGTGCTATTTAACAACTATATTTAAAACTTTCTTACATATATATTCGACATATTAAGGAATTAATAGATTAAATTAAAATTAAGAAAAAAAATTTACGCATAAGCTATTTAATAAACTAAAAGCAGATATAACAACACTATATTTGCTAAAATCTATACTTCATAATCATTATTTTAAAAATAAAATATTTTGATAATAAAAACTTATAATCGTACCCATTTTAATCCGCGTACTTCAAAGTTAATCACAACTGAGAGAATTCATTTCTATGATATGCCGCTTACTGATGGATATTTATCTGATAACATGGAGACATTTCGTAGTTATGTAGAAGTAACTAGCCTCATGTTAGTTATTTTTATGTTGTAAATAAAAAACATCATTAGATTTTATTGTATCGTTTCATAGATGACGCTTAATTTATAGTACAATATAGTGTATTATGACTTTTTAACCTTTTGCATACTGTCACGTATTTAAACGCACAATAATTTTAATTAATTACTTTTAAATGAAACAATCGTAATATATTTATATATTTTAAAAAATATATTTCATATGTTTAAAGTATATTTAATATTAAAAAAAAAAAGATTTTGAGATAGAAGCAAGAAGACAAAAAAGAATAAAACAACACATGTGCCAAAGGAAAGAATCCAATAAATAGTAAAGTTCTTTATATCGATAGTTTTGTTATATTATTACAATGTTTTAATCTTGATTTTGTATTTCCTCATTTTCAATGTTTGCTTTCCTGTTTTCCATAAAATCAGTACAAAAAGTATAAAAATATATAAATATAATCAGTATAATAAAAAGTTTAAATCAGTATAATTTAAAAGATAATTTTTATCTTAGATGTTATATATAGAAAATAATAATTATTGCATTGCATAAAAAGACAAGCTACTGAATGAATTTTTGTTTATTTTATTTTATTTTTGAGATATAATTTTATAGCTAAAAAGAAAGTATAATTTTATAGCTAAAAAAGAAGTATTAATTTAAAGACATTATGTATTAATTGGTTAAAACTTTAATTAAATAGGATATTAAATAGGATATTATATTATTTTTTTTATAACTTCATTAATAATATATTGATGCGTTTTGAGAGAATCTTTTTAGAAATATTAGAAAAATGAATGATGGTCAAAGCCGAAACAAAAAAATAAAACTATATATTGTTTTTTATTTTCTATATTATATCAATTATTATATACTACTTTAAAATTTGTTATTGCATTGCATTTTAGAATGCATGCTATTTCCAAGTATAAATAAAGATTAATTAAACAAACATTTTATGTAATTATCTTTAATCTTAATTAATAATCTTATTAATCTTATTAATCTTTAATCTTAAAGATTAATATTAGTAGTGACAGTACATAATAATAAAGAATTGTTTAATTATATCAGCCAAGGATCGCAGTAAAAAATATAAACTAATATAGCTAATTGTTACAAGATAATCCTTAAACATAGATAACATAGAACAAATATATAATTAATCCATGATACGTATGTTATATTATATTATACTATAATTTAATATCGCATTGTCAAAGTTAAATCACTAAATTAGCCAATAGTTATCATAGCCTATTGTTCTATAATTCAAAATGCAAGTCAAGCTTTTCTACATTCATTATTCATCCTTATAAATTATATTGATGAACTCAACGTAATTTGATGGTTGTTTTTTCCGTTATTCTGTCACATTTCTTGTTCTGTTCACAGCAATAGAAAATGGAAGAATCCTATACATAGGACATAAAAATGATTTGTTAGGTATGTGCTAAATCTCATTTTGTGTGAGGAAATTCAAAATCAAAATGCAAAACAAATTTTATATATGCTTTGATATTATATTGAAAGTTTCCTAAATTTTAAGAAAAATAATTAATTTTCCTAGTTAATTAAATTAATGTTATAATTCTAAATTTTTTTACCTAAAGATATCCAAGTACAAAAAGTAAATATCTAAAGAATTTTTGCAATATCACGTAAACTTTATGATATAAACATAAATTTCTATCTGTCACTGATGAATATTTAAAAATCTAGCTAAAAGTACAATTACAATAAGAACTCACGCATTTTTGTGACATATAATATGTGCTCATTTAATTAAACACAACACTAGAATTTTTATGTTATGGAAGAGAGAAAGAGATAAACTTATAAGCAGATGTTTGTATGCATATATATGAAATTACGTCAATGCATGCAATTTATGCAAACATGTGTTGTGCATGAATTGCAGTGAATTTATTATTTATTATAGCATGTATAATTAAATTGCATATATAATTATATCGGTGTTTCTGGTCGGACTAATTGCAATCACTGATGCGTTAACATATCGTTTTTAAGTACAGGATGTCATCTTGAAACGCAGCCTTTTTTTCTGTACGAAAAATATCATAATGACAATTATATCTAGTAAAATATTCAATAATTAATTTTTCAAAACAATTCAAAATATAATGTGAAAATAAATTTATATATACATATCCACATTATTTTTCATAAAATAAGATACTTTTTCTTTTTTGGAAGATTATATTGATCTTGATTAAATCGACATATTGGGCCAAGCTACGTTTCGATTTTAGAATTGACATCCCATGTGATCGATCTTATATAAAAGAATCTCCACTACCATTGACAAATAGATTAAGTTTTTAATAAAATATATTACAGAAAAAGTTCAAATCGCTTATATATATGATATATATATATATATGTGTATAATATATATTTATATATTATATATATATATACACGTATATATACATATATATACTCACTATTTATGTATGAGTATCGTGTATAAGCGCAAAGTGATCGTAACTAGTTTAAATACCCTCTCGCTTTAGTATTTACATTTAATATGCGATAATGGTATTCATCGCACGCAGTGTGCGGAAACGCCTTGCATTCATATTTCTACTGGCACGTCGATTAGGCACGATCGTGTTCTTTTTTCTTATGATGATACATTGATAGCTTCTATAACCTGCAGATACGTCGGTGTTGTTCATGCTTATCGTTAATTTTAACGCGGGCGAAATAGATATACTCACTCAACTTACCTAGATATCTCGCGAAATATTTTTCTGCATTCCCGCGAAGAATGTCATCGGGATTAATATCATTTAAAAGTCTTTGAAAGTCGGGGAAATAACTCTCACAAGGTACGTGCTTTATCGTGAACAGGATTCGTAAGGAATTTGTTTCAATGTTGGATAGAAAATAATAGATGGATCATTCTGGAAATAGGAATAGAATCGTTCTCTTTTGTGGATAGTCCACGATACAAATGCCACTACGACGTACCACGTTTTCCTCTTTTGTATACTCGGTAAAGAAGACGCTCTACGTGTATCTACAGTCAATGTATGTTGGAATTATGCTCATGCTTATATTGTTTTCCCGGAGAAGTCCAATAATAGTTTGACGAACATTGAATGCAACGCATACGATCATTTGTTTTTACAAATTCTCCCGCTTGAAAATTTGTATGCAACCATACATACATACAAATATCACATTGCAAATAGTTTGCAAAGACACGTTACAATTTTCTCGATATGGGTATGCTGCATAGTTTGCACATTACAAGTTACAGTAAGGCTACATTTTGCTTTCCCCAAGTCGCGGTGGAAAGAAAATATAATATTCTAAACGCACGTTCCTAAATATAAACGATAACGCGACCGTTGAATAACGTACGTTAGAAAAACTGTATGCCATTGTTTGACAAAGTTTGACTGACTTATTCAGATGGTCCTTGACCCCAACGTGACTTAGTCCTCAATACTTTAACAGGTGTAGAGTTGTCATTCATTTTTCGCTTTATATTGACCACGATACCGCTCTTATTTGAAATTTTCGAAAGAGATGTAACTGTCGGGGTTGCTGTTGTCGTAGCCACCTCTTTCGAAATATCTATTGTTGGCGGAATCGATGGAAACGCTGGGAAATCCTCGTCTTCGAGACCGGGCGGCTTCGGCTGTTCTGGGGCAAAAGTTTTTTTGAAAGAGTCTGGAAGACTCTTATAAGGTATACTCGATTCTAGCACTGTTTCTGAAGGGAGTGAGATCGATGAAAGAGTTTGTGATGATGGTGTTATCGAGGAGGAACTTATCGGATCAGTAGATGAAGTCAACACAACACCAGCACCAGGAGATGCAAGTAAAGATGGTGGTGGCACAGACATGCTAGGTGTCGCCGCGGCAGCAGCCAATTCTTCTTCTGCTTTTCGGATTAGATCCAGATCACTTAGGCTACTCAGCGTACTTTTATTCTCTTTCGGCACATCTGATGATATCTTCTCTGATTGATTAATTCTGGAAGAAGGTGAATACCTGCTCGTGTTTTGGTAGAGTGATGCGGTGCCTGCCGCAGGTAAGAAAGACGCACTGGGTTTAGATGGAAGATAAGGATCCACTTTAGAGGATTCCTGTCGTTTGACGTTTGCCAGGATCTCTTGCAAATTCGGCGGTATAGTGATGTCCGAGACTTTATCAAGAATGGGTTGTGCGAATTTACTGATATTTGAAGGTGGAGGCGGAGTGAAGGAGCGTGTATCCGATGGACTATAAGCTTCCTCGCAGTCATTAGTAGGTGGATCCAATCCCAAACCCTGGAACGAAATTAGAAATGTAATCATTAACAAAACTCGTATCATTGTTTAATACTGCGATAACATGTACGAGCAATATTTGATGATAGATATATTATTTATATCTGCATTTCATTAGTGCAAAATAATATTTAAAGTAGTAAAATATTAATGACATGTATGACAAATAAGGAATATTACACAATTCCAATTAAAGATTATAAAGTGAGTATGTTAACTCATAATGTCAACTTCCGTTATTTAGTCTCATTCATTCATGGTTCATTCTTTTTTAATTACATCATTAAATAAAATTATTTTTAAAAGAGGAAATATAAAGTTATTAACAGATTTCTATTTCGATGAAGATATCGACTGATCAATATACAATTTAAAACGAATATATATATATATATACATCTATTTACATATTCCATAATATTCATCAAACTTGTGGATCATACAGATCTCAATATAAATTTACTATTCTTTAATTTTCTATTTTTCTGTGTACCGTAATATATTTAATTATGAGAAAAATATATAATCGTACAATTTATTTATAATCTGTTTATATCCAGCTACATGCTGTATATAATACAAAAACATTGAAATTGTCTCGTTGCTCTTATAAAATGCTGAATTTTTTTATTCTTCTGCAAATATTTTTAACATAATTAATAACTCCGCGTTCGAGCATATTTAGAAGTATGAATTTAAAGCAGCTCGGAATCGGGATGCGTGTGGGGCGGGTAAAGATAAAAAATCAATTTTATTTACATCAGGGCAAACAGAAAGATCACGATAACAATTGAGATCGCGGAAAATAAACCTTATGAAAATTCTCACCGGCAGAGTGGGCGTCGCTTCATCAAGAAATGACGAGCTAATGCTCTGTATTTGTTGTTTCTGCTCCTCGATCTGTTGCTTCTGCTCCTCGATTTGCCGATTCAATTCGTCCATCTTTCTTTGTAACTCAGTGGAATTCTTGCTGGACGATGAAAGACTGACAGTGTTATCAGTGACAGTTTCCAAATCATTTACATCATCATCCATCTCACCAGGACTATATGGTTCATCACCATCATCATCTAACACAACTTTGCCGGGTGATGAAGTCAAATCAATCTTCGATGACAATTCCGGCACAATCTTGCATATAGTTGCGCTATCTAATATGCCACGAGACATACCTATGTGCGCTTTATTTAGAGATTCTAAAGTCATTTGCGTTACTGGTGTCTTTTCTTTCGTAGAATCTAATGCGGGTGTTTTGTGATATAGCATGGATGGTGAAGATGAAGGTGGTGGTGACGAAGTCTTCGGTACGCTGATTAATGGAGGAGTATAACTTCGATCAGGTTCTTTCTTTGTCATTTTTGTAGATACGATTGGTGGTACTGCCATTAATCGTTTTTTCTTATTGAGAACTATAATGCCCAGAAGCAAATGCGGCCGATTCTCCTCAAATCCGGGTCCCGTGAGTGGCAATAGAACTGGCGGCACTGTACTTTGGCTTGAAAATGGCATTATATAAAAGTCCTTGATATTTTTTGAAACGTTACCTACGACACCTAAGCGACTTCTACTATTTAGATAACTATACAAAGTTATATATGGGATTTTCTCTTCGTCATTCGCAGCCGTCAATCTAATGACCAAAATCTCTTTTGAACCAGTTCTTTTCATTTTTGAAATATATTCCCATACAGTTTCATGACTGATTCTACCGACAACATCAACCGTATCTGGTAAATCATCCATTAGATCTTTCGCATTGCCACTCACTTCTTGCGCAGTTATGAAGAATTTCGCGACATCGACCATGTTTACAAAACCGCGCCAGACAGTGTGCCAAGCACCTTTCGCAGACGATTCTTTGTCGATCTCTGGCTCCTTTTCTCTTTCCTGTTCTTCATTTATATCAGGAGTTTTAATTGTAACAGTAGAACTAGGTTCCCTATCCGATACATCGGAATCGTTTCCATCGATCGTATTCGTTGTTGCTTCATCTTCTATGTGACGCCATAAGCGATCCTCAATCGGTTTCTCAACCATAGGCGGTGGCGAACTGTCTTTTTTCTCTGTATCTTTTTTGCGATCTTCCTCTCTCTTATCAGCATCTTTGGATTCCCTGCTTCCGCTACGATTTCTTAAATGATTATCATTACTTTTGTGTCGATCTCGTTCCTTTTGTCGACCTCTCTCTCTGCTTTCTCGTCTATTCATTTTATCTCGATCTCTATTCCGATCTCGTTCCTTATCCTTCTCGCGTCTACTCTCTTTATTTCTGTTTGACTTCCGTTCTTTACTCTTATCTCGTGTTTTGCTGCGATCTCGACTGCGACGATGTCGGCTATGACTTCTTTCTCGTCGTTCTTTGCCTTTTGACTTATTGCTATCGCGTTCTCTACTTCTCTCCTTATCCTTTCTCCTTCGTTCGTCCATACCTCTCGATTTTTTTGTATCCGTTCGTGACTTCGATCTATCCTCCTTATCCTTGTCTTTTTCCGCATTATCGATCGTAGAACTTATGTTGTCACCACTGTTTAATGCGGTAACGATGTCCTGCACTGGCGTTTTAGGATCAACATGATCGATGCCGCCGTCATTTTCGATTATCTGCTCACCCTTGTGAGTTTTCACAACGATTGACTTGGCTTGAGCCATCAAATCGAGTTCGTTTTTCTTTATCATTTCCAATTGATGCTTTGTTTCCTTCTCTCGCCACTCAGCCAGTTCTTGACTGGCCATTTCATCCGGACTCAATCGCACTACCGCGTCCGGCGTTAACGAGCGATCGGCGATCTTTCGGAATAATGTTAAATTTTTAGTATCTTTAATGTTAAATACAAGGCTTCTGTACTTCGCTTTGTATTTCGAACCGGTATCTTTAAAGTATTTGTACATTTCGAGTTCTATATTGCATGCTAAATCGGCAATTTCTTCATCGGATAGTTTCAAATCTTCGGTTTCCTTTATACGACTTGACAATAATTCCGTCAATGTTTTTCGAATGTTTACTCTGATAGGTTCTGCTTCCGATTTCTTCACCGGGATCGATTTAGTTTGTTGCTTCAATTGGGAAGGTGATGGTTTCGTTTCTTGCTTCTTTATTGGTGTTGGTTTTGGCGAACTTGTCGTTTGAACCCGCATCTGCGTCGGTGGTGTGACTTGCGTTTTTGGTGCTAGTGTTTTCAATATCGTAGGACTTCTTCCCGGTGTCGTCGTAATTATCGTTTGTTTCAATTGTACCGGTTTGCTGTTTGATGATGTTATTTGCTGTTGCGTAGCTGGAATTATCGTGATTTTCTTACTGGATGTTAAAATGGTTTGTTTTGATCCAGCTACCTTCGTGTAGATCATCTTTGGCATAGTTTGTACTTTAACTGGCGATAGTTGTGTAATTTTCGCCTAAAAACAAAATTTGTCTAAATTTGGATAACAAAATTAATCTAAATATTTCACATACTTGAAATCTAAAAACTTAAAAACTTGTTCTGTATAATACAACATCATTTACGTACAGTTTTTCCAGATGTTTGAATCTGCGTAACGAGTTTCCCGCCTATTTGAAGCGTATTAATATTATTAGCGCCTATCACCTCGAAAGTCGGATTCTCTTTTAACCACGTCCGCAGATTGGATCTCGTAGGAGCATCTGCACCTGATAAATTTATATGTAAATGTATATTATGTATCAAATTAAAATTGAATTGCGAGCAGAAGTTGCAACATTTTAATTCGTCAAATCTTGACCTCCAAACTGCAATGTTAATTTTTACAATTTTTTTTAATTTTTAAATGCTAATATAAACTTAATATATAGATGATATCAAATTATATATCTTAAATAAGATAATCATCAAAATCTAAATATCATAAAATCAATATCATAAAATGACTTTTTTGTTCAAATGAACCGTTAATTTTTATAATCCAATGTTTTGTACATTATTTACTTACCAGTAAGAACTTTACCAGTTTTTCTGTCAAAAACTATAACTCTAGCTTCGGTTTTTGCCTTCATAGTTTCTGTAATTAATGATTTAGTCGATTTTGCGTTTGATCCAGTTGGAGTAACAGGTTTATCCTTGGTTAAAGTTTCTTGAGCATGCGCGAGAATACACGCATCTGAGCAATAAATGCTAGAATTTCTGGCTTCTTTCTTACAAACAACACACTGCATTGTGCCAGAGATTGGTGTGATGCCATTATCAGCGGAAGAACTCGATGAAGGCACTTCTTTCGTCGATAATACAGGCTGCACTATTGGATTTTCGATTGTCGAATCAATTTTCATCTTCTGTTTTATAGATATCGATTGCAAACTCGATTTTGTCTTTTCTTCCTCAGCTTTTTTCTTTAGACAATTTGGACATACCCATTCAATGCCTTTTTCCTCCATTTGTTGTCCTATCATATGTGTAAAATAAATAACATTAAATATATTTAATCTTTTATTAAACTTAATATATTACTAATTATATGTTGATTTTTCTACAATATAAAATATAGATTTATGTAATGTTAATAAATAAGTGAAAAAAGCTGTCACATAAATCTACATTCAAAAATACTTTATTAAAAATTATAAGCGTTTAAAGGATTACCTGAATTATTTTTGTAACTCATTAAATAGTTTAAATTATTTATTTGGAGATAAATAACTTTCAATTATTGTTTACATTGTTTTGACTTATATACAAATTTTATTGTTGTTACAGCAATTATTTGAAAGTCCTCTTTTTCTTAAGAATTTTAAATTTTCATTTGTCTAATAACTGCCTAATTCTTTGAATGATTTTACATATTAAAAATTGTGGTAAATATATTTTGAATATATTCATTCATCTCTTGTTTTTGTTAATTTCGATTTAAGATGTAAATAATAATAAAGGCAATTAGTTCTGAATAAGTAATTCTGTCTTATTATACAGATTATGAGAAATCCATTATAATGAATTATAAGACCAATTGCTCTGTTGATGAATGTTCATGTTCAACTTCTTAATAAGGCATTTTTTAATTTTAATTCTGATTAACTTTTTCATTCAATCTTACTAACATTATACAAATTTCTCAACATTTTCGGACATCCTATATAATAAATATCTTTGAAAACATTGTTAATATATTAGATGCAAAGCTCACCCATGGCTTTACTGACGTGCACACATTTTCCATGGAACCAATCCTCGCAAACATCACAGCATATCATAAATCGATTATTATGTGGTCGTTTACAGATACACCATAATCGATCTGGATCATCTTCTGAATCTGAATTGTCTTCTTCATCGTCCTCGTCTTCGTCATCTTCTTCTTCATTCGTACTTGTTCTTAGTTCTTCCTTATTATGTAATAGTTGTTGAATTTGCGGTCTATTTTCAATAAATGAAAAATATTATTCCTAAAATCTCCCTATTTTTATCCGACAAAATAACAGTTTGTTTTCTAAAATAATTATGTTTCTATTACATTCTATATAAACCCTATACATACATATACATATATGTGTGTGTATATATATATATATATTAACAATATATATATATATTGAAGTTAAAAAATTATTAGAAATAGATTTATAAATATTTTCTCTAATGCAACAAGATTCTTTCGTATTTAATTTTATAGATAATTTATGTTTTGTTTGCATTGCAAAACATACATATTTATAATAGAGCTTTCAGTAACATAAGCATGTAAAAAAGTGCTATTTTTAATAATTATTTAAATATGCTATATTTTTACCATTTATTGTTAATATGGAAAAATAAATAAAAATTAGCGTAAAAATTAGTATAAAAATAAATGAAAATGAAGCGGAAATCAAGCGAATGATATTGAATGATAATAACAAAATAATAATGATATTAATGCACTATATTAGTTTTAAACTTTAAAATGAGTGGTGGAAAGAAATGAAAAATAATTTTGTATATATGCTTTCATATCACAAAAAAAATTATATTTTTGGCCTATAGCAATATTCTTTCCAATAAAGAAAAAATAGTAATTCTAATTAAAATCTTCAAATATTCATGCAGAAGAACTCCAATAACTAAGCTAACTAATAATACAAGTAAATTTAAAATGTAGCATACTCACGTAATCTTTTCCACTTTTTTTATTGATTCGGAACTTTTCTGCGGCGTTTCAGTTTTTGCTTGCAATCGTTTACTTCTGGTAGCAGGTGCTTCAATGGGAGGTAATGTGATCACACGACCGCCTCGAACAATTTGAATTGGCTCTTTGTCATCTTTTGAAGATTTTTTGCCCATTTCTTTTGTATTATTCGTCGAAGTCATTGGTATTATTTCTATAGACTTCGATTGTGATTGTTCAGTTGAAATTAAGGTAGATGTAAGTGTATTACTCGTTGTTAATGGTTCTGACACTGGCGATACAGGATCAACCAATGCAGGCTGTATAATCCAAGAGAATAGAGCTTTAGTAAATTTTTATATCTTAATTTTCAGATATCTTAAACATTATTTGTTATTAAATTAATTAATATATAAACTAATTTTAACTTATAATTATATAATACTGTTATATCACGTAAATTATATTAAATTATTAATTAATAAATATTATTACATATATAAATTACATATATATTTCTTTTATTTTTCGCGCTTATATTATTAAGTCCAATTAACTTTGTACTTTACATTTAGTACTAAGATATATATTCAATGAAGATATAAGCAGAAAAAGTATAATAATATCAAGATTATTAGTAATTCATATAAATATAACAATTACACTGTTAATCGGAGGTCTGTTTTCTCTTATAAGAAAACAGATATTTTATCGATTATTGCAATTATTGCTAATTATTATATACTAAATATTATGTACTAAAAAAAATGAAATAATAAATACTAAGTCTTTTTTAGAAATATTTTTTGAGAGTTGATTTTTAGGGGAACTGAAGAAAATTTGTTTATCATTTTTATAACAAAAATTTTAACTATTTTTAAACAATTTTCGAATTGTATATTATATTACAAATTTTAATATTTATGAGTTTCATTTCTAACATTACATTTTTTTATAAAAAATTATGTACAATACATACATGCACGCGCACACACACACACATTCACACTATATCAATATTTCTATAAAGGCTAATTCTGTTTCTTAAAGATTGGAAATATTTATCATATTTACATGTTCTGTTAAATCCACTCCAAGTTCCTCTTGTAATAATAATGCTTCGGCAAGCAGTTCTTCCTCATGCTTAGTAGCTTCCATTTCTAAAGTAGCCAATAAATGCTCTTCTCCTTCTATACCACCTTTAATAGAAACGTAATTAGATTCTACTTATAACATAAGTGCAATATAAATGATATAAAATGTTTCAAAGGAAAAAAAATTAATAAATGTAACTTAAATTTGGATTACATAAGAAAACAATTCTATAGAAAATACAGGATACATATAAAACATATATATTGTCATTTGTCATCTGTATAAATCATATAAAACTTACTACGTTTAGAAACAACATGATTTGGAGGTAGTACCACAGGTTGTGTTCCCTCTGATGAGGTAGTGTTTGGCACTAAAGAAACATACGATGGCATCGCAAAATATAATTTTATATAAATATACATAAATATGCTTTTTCATCAATATAATATAATGTAAAAATCAATATAATAGAAATAAAAAGAAAAAGAAGCAATACAGAATAAATAATACAAATTTCATAATATATTTTTTATACAATATCATATTGCATGCATTAATTTATTATAAAATAAAAGAAAATGATATAAAAATGATAAAAATAGAAAAAATTACCTTTATAATTACAATTATAATTACAAGCATAAATAATTAATCCCAAAACTCATACTCGTGAATAAATAACGTATTCACAGCAATTTAGAAAAGCAATATTACAATTTGGAAAAGCGATGATCTTTTCTATATTAGGTAGGATTTGCAATATTACCTGAATCCAAAGACGATGACAAATCTTCAGGCAAAGATGGCTTGATTTCTGATTTTTGTTCTTCTTTCTCTGATATTATATTGTTACCATTATACAGATTTAATTGCGATTCTGATTGAACAGGCTGTTCTAAAACACTAGATACTATCTTTTTATTGACATTAGAAACAGTGTTTTGTGTTATATCCGAATCGAGAGAGATGCCAATATTTGACGAAGCAGTTGATGAGATAGAAACAGACGATGAACCTGGAGTAGATATTGATGGAATTGCGAGTGCCGCAGCGTTTTCCGGAACCTTTCCATCATTACTCGAACCGACTCGTCGAATTATATCTGGTGTCGAAAAGAGTGCAGGGCCTAGAGTGTCTGCTACGTAACCTGGAGCTTTTCGAACATCCTTCTTAAATTTTTTTGCATCTAAAAAGATCATGACAATATGACCATATTAACATTTGAAAATGTGATTCAATATATTTGTTTCAATTTGCTTTTTATATTGATAATAAATAAAAAACCAGATACTGACTATCTAATACTTTGTTCTCCGGTTTTATAAGATTTTCCTCTATTTTTGGAGATTGCTCCATGGCATCGTATTTTCTCTTTTCCTTCTTTATGTCGCCAGGTTTGACCTTTAAGGATACACTGCTAACTGATATAGGAGCCTTTGATTGCTGCTGCATTGGTAAACTAGTGGTCACATTTAATACAGCTTGCTGCAAGGCAGATTGCGGCAATGTTGCGCTTGCTTGAGAAACTGACGTGTTCGAGCTCATTGTCTTAGGTGTGACTGGCAATTGTATTAATTTGCCATCTTTGGTTGTGAATATCTTTGTGCTGACTTGATTTACGAATTTTCCTTTAGATATCATTACAGGTTTTTTAAGTCCAATATTTTTCAGCTCGTTCGTTTTCATTGGAACTTGTTTTTGTACAAATGTAACTTTCTGAGGACTTTTACCTTGACCAGGTTTAGTCAATATCATATCACCTTTAATCATGTTAGCATTGATTAAATTTGCCTTCACTTGATTCGTCGTTTGAAGCGGTTTTTCGTATGTAGGTGATGTCTCTTCTGGTATCGATGATGATGTTTCTGCAAACTGCGACTCATCTTTTTTCTTTCCACCGAGAAACTTGACCTGTCTCTTGTTTTTAGTAGGACTGAATCTCTCTAATGTTGTTAAAATTATGTTATTTTACATACGATGTAAACTTTATAAATTATATATATTTGTATAAATTTTACTCACCTGCTTTATCATCCTTTTCAGGAGTCTTCATTGCATTAACAGCAGCAGCCATTTCCATGTCTAAACGTCGCACTTGTTCCATGTCCATCTGTTTGTTTTGGCCTCTTCTTCGTATAGCGGTCATGCTACCACCTCTTGTAGTAATACCTTTCCGTCCTCCTCGAGCTCTGACACTACCTCTTCTTACATTGCGAGGTCCAAAGTCTGAATCGCTATCATTATCAGATGGTTCCGATTCTGAAGACTCTGTGGATGATTCTGTCATTTCGTCATCCTCTTCTTCCTCGTCGTTCTTACCTTGTATTATAAACATTATATAATTGTTACTTCTTAAAAATTAAAAAATGAGATCGAAAATCGATATATTTTATCGTAATGATTCCAATATTGAACATGTTTGATATAAAGTTTTATAAAATAATAAAATGTAAATATAAAATATTACTAAATTTAAAAATATATTGATATATTATAATAAAATTTAATGAATTTCATTATTTTTCAGATTTGAAAACTTTCCATTTTATCATCAAATTGAAATAAAACTTTTAATACATTACAAAACATAGAATTAATATCATATTAATAATATAATTGTTAGGGTAGTACCTTTAGACATTCCTTGTTGAATATTTGTTATATTTTTTGGTATAGGATGATGTCCTGATAATTTTGGAGTTCCTCCAATGTTTGTATTAATTCTAGAAAATCCAGTATTTCCAGGCGTAGATACAGCAGTTTTACGAATCGGCCTATTAATCTGTTTATTTTGTATTGATGCCTAATGAAAATATTAACAATATCATTTAATTGATCACTTTTAATTTATAAGATAAAAATATTGGTTTTATTATGTATAGTAATTATGCTTACGCTTTTTACAATATTTTTGTTCTTAGCAACGCTATCTGACATATCATTGGATGGTGGTACAACTGTTGTTCGAGGAGAGGATGGTTGAGTTATATATCGCACATCATCGGAATCAGGTGAATCAGCGATTGGCAAAGGATCTCTTGGTATTGGATCACTGGGTGACATTCTGCTCGTATAGCAATGGTCCAATTGTATATTGTATCGCATTATATTCTGCTGTTCTTCTAATGATAACATATCTAAGAGAAAAACATACATATATACATATATACATGGAAAGATCCTGAAATAGTTAACTATATTAAGCTATATCGAAGTAATGAAGGATATATAACATTTGTATGTTTGCATAATATCCCAAGAATTTTATAAAATATATCCGTGAAACTGTTAATGTATACAAAAAATGTTATATATAGCATTGAAATGATAAAAAAGCTTGAACTTAACGAAAAAAAACATAATATATAATATATAAAGTACCAAGCATTGCAGTGACATTCTCGCCAAGTATCTGCTTTGCCTCTTCGCTTTGGAGAGCTGTTTCTAATCTTTCCAGCTGTTCTGGATCCATCTCCATAAAAGGATCTACCAACCCGCCTGGGTCAGTATTAGTATTGGCGCTTACCGAGCTTGTTGTAGGATGTGCGAATGATGGTGGATCTACTGTCAAGGTTATGTCCCCATTTTCTGTATTGGCTTGTTCTAATCTTACTACACTAACATTAGCACTTGTTTGGGTCACTAAAAATGTCAAATGATTCAATAATATATATAATATAAATAATATACCAAATATTAATATAAATATTATTATTAACCATTCTATATATTTGATAATTTGCCATATTAATTTAATTAACACTTACTCATCAAATTTTGTAAAGTAGCTTGATCAACAGAAAGAGTTCCATCATCATTGACGACAATAATTAATGTGTCGTCCTTCTTCTCAGATTCCTGCTCGATGAAGTATGAATTAGACATCTTCCTACTTGAGAAACATAATATTTATCAGTCATATAAATTCTTCAAATATTTTATGAGTAAATCAAAGCGAAATGTATTAAGATTATAGATATAATTACCAGAGCTAAACGGTTTACACTTGTTGTTTTACAATCTTGAATTTCAAAGCTAGAGCGAGATTAAACACATCCGCATATCTTGCTTTATGCGAATCCGGAAATAATAAATGATCAGTAATACAAATTAATTGTATTTGTATATTAAATCCGTGTTACCGTCAAATGAGAATGAAGATGATTATCGCTACATAGCTATATCACTATAGTATAACACGCGTTGGCTATATACAAAGAACGTAAAGCGTTAATGAGATACTGGTTGGGCGTCCGATAAGACAACACCTTGTTATGACATGAAACGAGTATGCACGTACGCGATTAGCCTATAATCAATAAGTGCGATTTCGTGTTATACCGAAATATTCCCTAAACGAATAAACAACAATACCGTCGAAGACGAGTAAGCAGCCATTTTGTTCAATCTGCGTTGAGCAACGCAATGTCGTCGTGATGATATACTTCATTCAAGTCACTCAACGTTTACTTGCTCCCTTTTCTCGAAATTACTCATTCATCTGTGAAGCGAATTAGTGATGAATATAACACAATTTCACATAAAGCACTTCTGCACGTTAATACGTGATATTTTCCTAGCGATTCATCGCGCCGTCCTGTGGCAAATCGGTCGCAACATACATGTATCATATACATATACACATATATGAATATAGTGTATATATACACATACCCACCCGTTATATCCATCCCACACATACCACACACAATTACATGTTATATATACATACTTATTACGTACTATTATAATACGTGATATATATATGTATGTAATGCGCGTCGTGTAACTCAGCGCGCGAATTTATACAAAATGAAACAGAATGACAGAATAGGACCGGAAGTGTTTGAATATATTTCAAACATAAAAATATGAATAAAAATAATTATGTCACGTTTAGATAAATTCAATCAATTATGTATTGCATCATAGATTATAAGCATCGTAATGGCTGCGTTCCAATATTCATTGCTAAAAATCTATAGTATATCGCATATATTATAAATTTATAGTACTTACAATGAATTAGAACATATTAGATATATATTAGAGATTGAAATTGAGATTTAAAATAATTTAATCAATTATGATAGATATTATTTTAAATCACAATTTTTTAAATCGCGATTTTAAATTCTAATTTGATGCAAAATGAATAAATTTATAGAAATCAATGAAAACATAAAATAAATAAATTATATATTACTTAGTTTTGTAATTGTCAGTACTTTATAAAATGCACAATCAATGACCGAAATATTATATAGCCTATAAAGAATTCATAATATTTTGCAATATTTCTAAAAATATTACTGTCATGTCTTGATCTTTAGAAAACTATTGAATATTGGATATTGTATATTAGACGGAGACATCAATGAGAATCCAGCATAAGATTTCTTAGCATTAGCATGATGATAATGTATATATGATGTATATTTAATGAGCATATGCTTTACAGAATATCATATCGAAAAAAAATTTAGACCTAACCATAAAATAATAAATGAACTGACTAATCAAATATATTTACTGCATTGAGAATAAGTATTGATACTTTACTGTAATAAATTGACTTCCTAGTTATAATTAAACTTCCGAATATAAGAGCTGTACTTAGTAAATATAGACCATACTTTAGCTATATTTGTATCTATCTTTATGTGTCTATATAAATTTAAGAGCAAGATAAGAAAGAATAATCTGGTCTTAAACCTTAATTAATTATTTTAATTAATTTAGGAATTAGTAAATATACTTGAAAATACCAAATTTTTTCTATTATTCGTTGTCATCTATCAATAATCAATGTTCAACAGAATGTTCAATATGTCACTATTGATCGAAAAGTACTAGATACTAGTGCTTTTGTACTTTCGTCGAAAATAGCATGTTCCGTTTCATTCATAATGTAAAATGATTTTATGTTATATTTAGTTTATTATTTGAACAAACATTTAAGGATTACAATTTGAGGATGGCAAACAAAAATATAAACGAAGACAATGAAGATATTTGCGAAATTAATGATATGGAAAATGAATCGAATCAAATAAAAGATATTCAAGAGAAAAAGACTGTAAAACCCAATAAAAAGGTTAAGAGAGGTATCATATATTTATCTACGATTCCGAAATATATGAATGTTACAATGCTTCGAGAAATATTTTCGGCATATGGAGAAGTGGGCAGAGTATATTTGCAGTTAGAGGAAAATGGTATTTTGTTTTTTATTGTGATCTTTATGTAACAATATTAGCTATGTATAATCTTGATCTATCAAAAGTAAAACAAGTTTAAATTTTAATAGCAACTTTATTTTTCATTTTTGTGATTATATAATATTTGTTATACACAATCTAAAGTGTAAAATATTTGTTATCGTAATTATATCAATTTAAAACATAATCTAAAATATAAAATATTATAGAAGTATAAAATTTTACAGAAGCCGATTCGGGCAAACATAAAAAACGAAAAAGACACTGTAAACATTTTACTGAAGGTTGGGTGGAATTTGAAAAAAAGAAAGTAGCAAAATTCGTAGCAAGCATATTAAATAATAAGCAAATATCATCAAAAAAGAAAAGCAAGTTTTATGATGTTATATGGAATATAAAATATTTGCCTAGGTAAAATGAAATATTTCTAATTTTATATTGATTTTATATAATTGATACTTATTTATATTTTTTTCTCTTTGTATAGATTTAAATGGATTCACTTGAGTGAACGTTTAGCATACGAGCGTGCAATTCATAAACAAAAACTTCGAACAGAAATAGCGCAAGCTAAAAGAGAGGTTAACTTCTTTTCTTATAATGTGGACAGAAGTAAAAAGTTACTAAAGAAACAACAACAAGGAGAAGAAACAACATTTGAGTTGCCTGAAGTGAAACAAAGAGATACCGATGGTGAAATCAGAAGCAGAAAAGCAGAACTTCATATAGAGGATAGATCGGAATTCCTGAAATCGATATTTGGATAAAATTTAATAAAATTATATAATACTCACTATATTATATGATTTTATAATGTATTCATAGTATTTCAGTATGTAAAATAGCTATTAAATTTATAAAGAAAATTATTATGTATATTAAAAGTTTATGTTTACAAACGCGTTTTTTTTTTTTCAATTTTATTACTTTTATACTTGATATGTTAATTAAAAATTGATTCTATTTATCCTATTTAATAAATAAGTTATATAATTTCACTAATTTCAGTAGAAAATAGGATAATATTATTAATTCAAAATCATTTGATTGATTCAATATTATTGATTTAAAATTATTTAATATTTATTATTCACAAAAATAAATATTTTTGTATTCAAATGGCATACAATGGCATTAATGTATATAATTCTATAAAATTCTGTATATATATCGTAATAATCATGTCAAGAATAAAGCTAGCTGAAATTTATTTTATGACTGGCTTTGATCGAATATAAAAAATATAAATATGAATATAAATCGAATATAAAATCCTATATAAATTGAGAGAAAAATTGATTTATTCTCTTTTCCAATAATTATATTTATCTTAAAAAAAGTTTTGCTTACCTGCTATAAAAAACTAATCTTTCGCAAAAATTGAAATACATGCATAAGTATGCACATGTATGTGCATGAATAACAAAAATATACACACAAAATTTTAGGCTTACACAATTTTAGGCTTACGAAATTATATTTGCACGTGCGCATAATCAAATGCATAATACAAAAAAAAATATATATATATATATACTTATATATACATACACATATATATATATATATATATATATATATATATATACACACACATATATATATATATATATATATATATATATATATACACACATAGTTATATCTATATACATTTATTCAATTATCACTTTATTAATCTTCTTTACTTATTGATCTAATTAAATGTTTATTAGTAGAATATATATTGATTGCTCTAAAAAAATAAGGTCAAATCAAGGTTTAAAGAACGGAACAGTTAACTAGATTTCTCTCTCATAAATAATGCTTTCGTAAATAATATGAAAGCGAATCTCTCTATTCAAAGATTGCATATAATTATTAAACCTAAACGAAACGTAGAGAACAGCAAAAATAACAATATATTTAAATAGTAGAAATACATATAAAATTTAATAAAACATATCTAAAACAGAAGAAAATCTCTGAAATCGTTTTATGTGATTTCTTAATTCCATAAAAACTAAACGGGTAATTGCAAACAGAAAATGAATTATTTCTCATCAATTAGTTCTCATCAAATTAGGTCAGATAAACAGAGAACTGAATGTTACATTTCAACAATAAAATCCATAAAAGCGATATAATGATAAATGCGATAATAATATTAAATAATTAACAACAATCGATTATTACTTATTTCTACATCATTGATGAGTTCCGCTATTTTGTGCGTACTCTCTTCTCTCTCTATCCCACGATCAAATACTTCAAAATACATGCGCGTTTGTTCGCCCATCATAATCTTAAATTACAATCAATAGATAGCCGTCGGGACGGCGCCAAAACACGCGTCTTTATCCCGCATGACTATAGTTTGCACACGTGGCAATATAAAACTCGCTGCAATTGACATCATCGATGGTTGAGATATTCCTTTTCAGATTTTATCGTTTGCGAAATCGGCACAACAAAAATCCGAGCACATGCAGCTTTCTATAGAAAAGCTGCTTGAAAATTTCGTTATAATTGCAACAATATTTGGAGTGAAAGTTTTCCCTCATATTAGCTTGAAAACCTCATGAATAAAATTTCGATGACAGAATTGGAACAGAAATTTTAAGTAGTTTGCCAAAAATATTAAAAGTCCACGAACGGATATTATAATTTTGATTAATGATGATTATAATGATATTATAATGATATTATAATTTAATTAATAACTGAGTTTTAAAAATACGGAAATAAATCTACATTTTCATAAGAGATATTTAAGAGAAGAAGAAAAATTTTACTATAAAAAATAATTCAAATAAATTAAAATTTTATTGTAAGATCTAGAATTTTAAGTGATAAATTTAAAATCTTATTATGCATGCGCACGATTTAAAAGAGAATACAATTTAGCAATCTATATTTTGAAGATATCATATTTGCATAATTTATATAATTTTACATCTTTTATCAATACCATTTCCTTTCTTTGTTTTATCGATTTCAAAAGATCAAAGCCATTACCATTGATATAATTAAATAAAGAACCTTTCAGAAACTTCATCCCTCATTAGATACCATTGACGATCTCTATAAATGTTTTCATTAGATGCGATCGGGGGTGGATCACCCTTGATAGTAATAACCGCTCAAGGCCGTCTTAGCGGAGCCACATCACTCACTCGTACGCGTGTGCAAATGCCATCAAATCGAATAAAGAACGAAGATGTAAAGGAAGGAAAGAAGGAAGGAAGGAAGGAAGGAAGGAAAGAAGAAAGAAAAGAAAAGAGGAAAAAAGGAAGGAAGAACGGAAGAATCGCGAGCGCGCGCAGGACGACGCGCGTGTCGTCAAGAGGGCAGAGCCAACCTCCATCGACTCCAAACGTCCTCACCCTCGGCAGTCGGAACGCCGCCGTGAGGGATGCTGCGTACGATGGTCGACAGGGTAGTGCAGTGATCGCGGCATATTTTCCAAGGGTGGATCCACACCCATGTCCCGTGATGCGTCACGAATTAGTGTCAAGGGCGCATGATCGCGCGAATGCAACGTCGCTTGATATCGTTCTTTCCGTTCGCTTCATCGGTCTCGGTAAGCCTCATATAACATATAGATAAACTTGGAATTCGCCAAAGGCACGTTGGAATGTTACGATCGTCAATCGTATGATATAAACACAGAGATGATACGAGGAACATTGAAGGTGCCCTTCGAGAAATAACGATAAAATAACAACTATTATACAGAACAGATGTGCGTATACAAGACTCATATGATTAATTTCCATTCATTTATGATGTTTTGGCATGATACACCACCAACTCTGAGCATCAACTATTGATAGGACCACAAGCCAAATTTCAGGCTAACATATACATTTGAATTTTGCGTTATTCGATGCAAAGATCATGACTTGATATTGACATAATATGATTACATTGGAACCAAAAACGCGGGAAAGAAGAATAATGCTTTCTTTTTTGAATTGGTGATTGAATTAATTTAATATGCGTTGAATTGTAAATGGTTTCGCTGGAATGACATTGATATCAGAGAACGCGGTATGGCATGCTAAAGAATTTTCGCGCGTTCCTTGCGCTGCTGCCATTCCGCAGTCGCCACGCTAGAATGCACTTTTCGAGCATCGTCGCATATAGGGAGCTTTTTATAGAATAGCGCATATAATCGAGGTATATAAACATCCGATGACACTGGATTAATATCGTATTAACGCGCATATTATAGCATTCACTATGCATCGTCGGAAAAGATATATAAATATATTAGCATGCAGATCGCACGTAAAAACATGTGTATATTATTTATATGTTTCTTATTTGAAACATCTATAACACTTTATCCACACATGGAAAGTTGCAAGAAGTTTTAAGGATAAATGAAGGCGTTCTTTTTTATCTATCTTTAAAGTAAATAAATCATCTCTATCTTCAGAAACAAATAAAGATTTATATGGCTATTAAATTTATTTGACTATTAAAGTTAAAATACTAACAAAAATTTTTTTTATGAGTTTCTACTTTCTACTTTCTACTTTCCGTGTTAATACAAAGCTGTTTTTACAAAGGGAAATTCCCTCAATGCAACGCGACATCGACATACAATTGGTCACATGTTTCTGTTTGTAATTCTAACATAATTTTAAGTATTCAATAGTAAAAAGTGAAGATATTTATCATAATATCACAGGATCATAACGAAAGATATCTACATTTCACCAAAAAGGCGGAAAATGACAGACGGCATTGAGATAACGCAATTTAGTCTACGATAATCGTCTTCAAGAGCTAACACAATGAATCGAGAAAATGAGGAAGTATGTTGGCAATATGTTTTCACATTGTCATTGAATTTTGATTTATAACATCAATCGCACATATCAATTTTGAAAGAATTTTTTTAATTTGGCAGAAAATTAGTTATATGAATTAAAGAACTATATTGTAATATATTAATCGTAAGATTAATATTATTAATTTTCATACATCGATAAAAACTTCGTTTTGTAATCGAATTTTCTTATGGATTAATATATTACATTACAAAATTTTAAAATTATTTTAAAATAATTTTATTTGTGATATAATATAATGTAATATAATATAATATAATGTTAATTCCATTAGATATCGCATATTATACCTGGCAAATCTTAATTTTAATAACTGCAAATGCTTGTTATCATATATTCTCTCCCTTTACTCTTGCTCTCGTAAATGGCCAATGACCTCGTACTTATCAATTTTTTACTCTCGCAGCAGCGACCAGTCTCTCAGACATTATGTGGCGCGTTACAAAAGGAACCAAACTGTAAATGCTTGGTGCTAACCGTGCTTATTTACGGTTGCCTTGCTGCAGTAACCTGGTGCAGATGTGCCAACGTTACCAAGGTATATAAAAGTTGGTTCTTCCATTCAATTCATTATTGAGTTATCATATATAAATAACTATTATGCCGCATATGTCTATCATATCTTTTCATATCTTTCCTCATTATGTAAATGAAAACTCCCTCTTTTTCCTTCAGATCATGGTTAACTATACCAAGTTTCCTATTAGAAGCACAAAGCAGGTATCGTCGCCTTGCGATGACGGCTATATATATATTCCGGTATGTATTACTAAGAAGAAGTATAAATAAAAGAAAAGATAGTTTCTTGCATTCTTCCTCTATATCATGAATCGAGGATACTCGTTTATACCCTTTCTTTTATCGTTCAAAAATAACTCAATCCTTGTGTTATTCTCTCTTTCTTCTTTTTTCAATTCTCGCGCACGCTTGGATGCATGCCATACCATCCCTTCTTCTATTCTTACTTTTTCCTTTTCTCTCCTTCTTTCGCTTTGTTGTACAGGTGGCATTTATGGGGATGCTCTATCTGGTTTATCTGGTGGAGTGCTATCATTCACCGATCAGAATCGATTTGTTGCACGCGGAGAGCCAAGATAGCGTGCTATCCAAATTGGCGCAGCTAAAAATGGCACAACCTAGGATATGGTGGAAGGCCATTTCCTATCACTATGTACGCAGAAAACGGCAGATCACCCGTTACAGAAACGGAGATAATTATACCACTACGCAGGTGATCCATCGCCGCATTTTTATTAGATACACATTCTTTCTTAATATTTCTGCTAATCAAGCGCGATTTTTCAAATAATCTTAAAGATATCTAAAAAATTGTAAAAAACAGGTTTAAAAGATGGCAATAAGATTTACAATATCTTTATGATATCTCTTATACTTTTTCTATTTCAATGATCATCTTTCAATAAATATCATTTATCATTTGTTTAATTCATTCGTTTTAAAAGTTGAATATATAATTATATTGCGCAATGATTTTCGTAGCTGCAAAATATTTAAGAATGAAATTTCGAAATTTTTTTCGTTCCTTCATTCTATTCCCTCATCCCATTAGGTCTATTACGAAAGGGTGAATACGCATTCGGCCACTTCTCACTATTATTACGATTACTGCGGGGTGAAAGATATCAGCAAGGAGCTAATACTTGAACCAAAAATACCAATCACGAAAATTATGCTCACTAAAGGTTTCGCGTTCTCGAATATAAGATCCGCCACGGAATTCGAAGAAGCGCGATCGCGATTTTTCGCTGAACAAGTATGAAAAAATACATTATTGTAAATGAAATATTATATTTTGTATTATGAAACTGAATATTTCGCACGCATATGGCATTTGTTTCTTTAGGAACTCAGTGATAATTATATGGAGATGAGAGAAGGACTTGATCTCGGATACAATGTTAATACGATGTTGGTCGCTGTTCTTGGTAATCCTTGGTTCACAAATCGTTATATTTATTGGTGCCTGAGTGCCTTGCTGCTCAGCTGGCCTCTGAGAATAATCATCGAATATAAAACGCAGTATGCTGATTATCAGGTATAAAAAATGTTGTAGAAAAAATTTATTATTTAAGAAGACGCTTTTATATCGTTCTGTTTTTTAAATATAATTATAAAAATTGCTACATCGTTTACTTGCATATCCACGAAAATAAGCACAAATGCGTCATCAGGTCACTAAATTATTCGGTGTGAATTATGATACACCAACGTCCAGTGAGCCCATTCATGCATCCATGAGCCAGCTGAGCCAACCAGGATCTTATATGTTGGCGCCCAGTTACAGTGAAGCATTGTTGATGGATCCAGCGACACCGCGCAATGAGGAACTCACGCCAGAACAACAAAATTGGCCGATGCAAGCAACAGAGACAAATGTTGCGACTGATATGGTGCCTAGTTACTCCGAAGCGCTTCTTTACGAACGTGCCGAACAGTTCGATCAACAGAACGCGACTATGAATGTCACCAAAAGTGGAAAAGCAAATGATACAACGACTACTTCCCATAACATGGTCGAACGGACAAATGATGTTCGATCGTGTCCATCAAGTGGACAAACGATGTTACCAGGAATGCCGTGCGAATGTCATTGCCCTTGCCCATGTCATGAGAATAGTAATAATTATAATATCCAGACGGACGAACGTAGCTATGTCAAGATGAATTCCAGCAGCGAAAATCTGCATGTCAGCAACCTGCCAACTTGCAACCTGCCAACAAACGTTGTAGTGAACGATACATTCGAAAATGAGATAGCAACCTTAAGGACAACAGCTGATGGCCGATTGCATCCTCCAGCGATCACTGTATTTCACCATTCCATAGATGATCAGGTAGAAGCATCTCCAAGTAAATGTGGCAGCTGCGGTAGGATTTCCGCAAGTACACAAACGATCAATTCGGATCAATTCTCTTCTCGAAGAATCATGAAAAACAAATCCAATAGCAGCTCACAGACGAGTTTTACTTCTGCCGCATTCGAAAGAGAACACGGGGCTATACCGCGCGACATCTCCGAACCCAATTTAAGATCACGATCAGAACAAACAAACGCGTATCTAAAGAGTAATATCAGAAGCTTAGAGAACATCTTGGAGGAGGAACTTGCAGCAAATGCAAACAAAACCGTTACCGCTAATACGAGTTTACCAAAATTTTATAGTTTCGAGCAACGACAGCGGAGATTTCCAGTTTCCCGTCGTTCCCTTTCCCTCGATGAAGCAGATGTTTCTCCAACGAGATACGCAAATAGTAACGGAGCTATTCCGAAGTATGAACCGCGCAGCAGAATTATGGTGAACCCTATGTCGAATGAAGCCTGCTGGAAATTGCCAAATTCGAAGACATATTTTTGTCTCAAGTCGATCTTGAAGCAAAACAAACGAAGATATACACTTGTTACTGCGGATGAGTTCCAAAATCTGGCTGACGCGAACAGGGACCGCGAATGCATCGATAACTTCAATAGAAGTGAAAAGAGCGATCATGAGATTCAATCTGATAGATCGATTGTTCGTCCACGCTCCAAGGAGAAACTGAACCCAAGAAGAAGGATGCCATCGTTCGAAGAATTCATGTCAGAACGAAATAAAATGTATGTTGGAGACCAAAAACGAGAAAGTTTCAGGTAAGATTCGTTATTTTAATGCTGATTCGCGCTAATCATCGCAGTATCTTATTTTATGTAACTCGCTGTTTTTCTATCGTCTCATATTTTTTGTGATAATTGTAAGTAAGATTAATTATTAATAGTTTATTAATATTATTTATCGCTTATATTAATATTATGCTGTGCTTTATTTCTGCTTACTCATCACATAATGCGGACCGCCGTCCGGTACTATGGCTCTATTATATTAATAATTGGTAATCTTTCTCTTTCTCCTTCATCTTTTCTCTCTTCTACATTCTTATATCAGATGCTAAATCTAATGTATTATATTTATTCCAATTTATATTATTATATATTATATTAATATATTATACACACATAAGTGTTTTTTTCATGCTTTATGATTCTAATTTTGGTCTCTCTAAATATTTATCTATGTCGAAAATAAATATCATTTTTTTAGACCACTGATCTTTGCCAGTCCAATACGCGAAGTCTATCCAGGAGATCCTTTCGGTGGCAAGAATATCGTACCAGTTGCAAGCTCGATGGAACGTGGCATCCAACAAAATCCTGCTCATCTAAATAGATTATCAATCGATCGTGATGCATTTCGATCACATATCCTAAATGATTATGGCGAAGACTGGAGTATCCCAACAAATCGACGTTCCAATAGCGTCGGCTATCCATCGCTCGTTGTACGTCCGTCATATCGTTATTCGGAAAGAGAATTCCATCATCATATGCATAATGAGCCATCGACTCCAATCAATGCAATCGATAATGCGAATAGAATTGAATCACTACGAACATATCGAAATGATTTCACATTCTTAAATACCGCTGAACGTTACATGAGCAGCAGACCAGTGCTTCAAAATCCCAACGAGCAAGTAAATTCTAACAGTGATAATAGACTCAGTGAAGACAATCCAATAATCTCACGTATGCCGAATAGACGATACCAGCAGCCGAATTACATACCGTCCACTGGTTTGACTAGATCATTCACGGAGCGCCGTCCGCGACTCGCTCGCATCGATAAGAACTTTCGCAGGAGTTTCACGGGTCGGGTAGAGGATTATAGAGCAGAATATGCCAGACGTACGAATTTTAGCATGGAAACTTCCTTATAACGTTGATAGATGTACTGATTTTACGGGATCGAGCAATCTTCTCGTTAGGCATCAATTCGTTCGCTATTATAGGAAGATTATTAAATCCCCAGAATAATTCGCAACAATAATTTTTACGCCACGGTTTACCCATTAATGGCCATTAATATCTCATTCCGAGAGATAAATTTTATGATGATTAAAATTAAGTTAATAATAAATAATGCTTATTTAAAATTGTCAGGATCTAGTTTTGAATTCAAGCAAATTGAAATCTTTCATATATATATGTATGAAATCTTTATAATTGATATATATTGATATTGTATGTATGTACATATATAATGTAATTGCCTTTAATGGGATAATTTTGCAGACATTTCATGATATTTAAACATATGGAAGATTTGTCAAATTATTATATTTAGCACAAAATTAATCGAGGCCAAGATTCATCTTATCTTGTCGAAATTGATAATACTGATTACTTAATTAATTAATCACTATATCGATCCCGATGTTGCGATTTTTTAAAAATATATCGCGAATGACTACGAAAGAAACGAGGAAATTTTTAATTTTAGAACCAATCGATCAAGACCATTGGTGCGACTCATCTTTAGATCTTCCGAATGCATACAGTTTTTCTTCCTCTATTTACAATATATATATATATATTATAGGTATATAAATAGATAATGAATATATGATATATATATATATATATATATATATATATATATATATAATCTAATTGCGAATTGCTAATAGGGGAATTTTCAGTTAATCTATGCTGGATTAGTATGATTCAGCCTTACCAAGAAATATTCCTTCATTTTGCAAATCATTTTATTTATGAATATCCGTCCTTATTACCTGCAAAGTAATCATAGACGGAAAATAAAAGATTATGTAAACTCGCGAAAAACGTTATTTGAATTCTATAAGTTACTGCTCTTTTAACTTAAGCTAATTTCGTTTAAGAATCTCTTGAAAAAGGACCATGATATTACATGTACTCCAGAGATTCCAATCAAGGGATGCATTTTACAACATAGTGAAAATTATAAAAATGAGCAAATTTACTAAAAAAAAATGGGCTTTCATTAGGCAACATCTAGTGAATCTATTCATTTTTATAATTCTGTATGTCGCATATATATACTTGATTCCTCGATTGGCGGAGATAGAGGGATAGAGGCAAGAGAAAGGGCATATCAGCGAAGCTGATAAACAATATCCTTGTTCACGCATATGATGTATAAACATCACGATCTGCCGTGTTTTCAAAGCTTATATATTATTATATATTATAGAAAAAAAGTATTTATATATCTCGGAAAAATTCCGAACAAAATGCACTAAATGTTATTGTAGCTTGTTAGATAAAGCGCATGTAGCGCCGAACGCGTTAGTGCCGATTTGCAAATCTGGAGCGGAAACATGGAGAAGTATTGATTAAGAATAAATTGCAGCGTTCAGAAACGATTTCGCGCTTCTGCAGAGAGATGCGAGTTCAAGTACAATTGATTTTTCGGATTCATGTGCCTCGCTAATTGAGCAAAGCCAATTCGAAAGTTAAACGCGCAAGTTATTATATTATATTATATTAAGTGTATAACAAAGCTGTATACAAAATATCAAGTCAATTACACGCGCAAAGCTACCACGAACCTAGGCCAAAACTATAATATTTTTCCTTAGATCGTCGTAGATCGCAGAATGTTTTGAGAATGCTTTATTATAGAGTCAAAATTCAACAAGTAGCTGATATAGACTTGTTACGAGAGCACTTGATACATATTTTGAGAGCACTTAACATTTCCAATGAATGCTCGGTCATATTTGCATGAAGCATTTGAGCCCTAATTTCGAATACAAATTAAAGAAAATTCTATGCGACGTTACAAAAATTTTGTTTTGCATCTTCTTTCTTTCTTTTTTGTATTTTTTAAAATTAATATATCTTTAATAAACAAGATATATATAATATTGCAGTATCGCGAGAACATAAAGAAACGAAAGAATAGAAATTTCTTTCGATTATTTAAAATTTACATTCGAAGAAGAGATTATTTTGATCTTGTCTCCATAGATTTAAATAGTTTAATATATTGAGAGATATATTATGTATAATTGCCTTCTCTAAAATTCAACCCTCATTTCACCAACATTTGGTTAGAGAATCATATCTAAATTTTTCTTAAATCTTTTTCTTTTCTTAAATTTTCCTATCTGGTTAATTTAATTAATTTAATAAATAAATCTTAATTAATTAAAGTCCTGACATATAGATATCTATTTAATTTATATTATTTTTTTAATTATATCATTTATGAAACTATAGAATACTTTAATTAGAAACAATTATCAATGCTTTTTTCTTAATGAATTTTCAGCATTTTCAGGAATTTTCAGTTTCCAATTTTTGGAATTTAGTACATAGTAGTTATTTTTTTTCTTATTATATATCGATCGTATTAAATGAACCTTTGTTTATCTGTTCTATAAATAATCTATGATGATGCAATTTTTATTCAAAGTGTAAATGTAAAAATGCATGGAACTGCTAAATATTACATTGTTTTCAGATGAATTTCTAGAAACGAAAAATCAAGATCAATAATATAATGTTTTGGATCCTATAAATAGGATTATTGTAAATGACACTTGAGTTGCATATTTTTTAAATGAATAAAGTAAAGTGAAATAATTGATATTTAAGCAATCGCTGAACATGTTACATTATTGCGATTATTATTCTTAGGGTATGAGAATGTGCGTGTTCATATTGCGTTATATATATTATATACCTTGAAATACATAGTATAGCGTCTCTTTTTCAAAAGATATTATAATCATTTCTAATAATTATTTGAGATATTACAACATTAATAATTAAGGTTAATTTTGATATTGATTTTACTATAGATTGATATCTTAATTTTTATATTTATAACTATCATGAAAGATATATTGTATATTTGAACGCGCGTTCAAATTTGAATATGACCCATTGCGCGTTTGTGATGCGCGCGCTTTACGCACATTTAACCGCATATGCCTTTGCTCGTGATTTGAAACTTTAATTAATTAAAATAAATTCGAAGTAATTCTAACGCTAAATATAAGCAGTATCGCGCGTACATACAAAATCGTTGCCAAAGCTATTTCATATATACATATATACACGAGACGCAGACTTTCTTTTACTTTATGCGAATTCCTCGCTCGCTATCCGAGAAATTCAATATACTTGTGTAGACTTATATTAAAAATCGCATAATAACTTGATTAATTTAGACAGAGACACTAATATTGAAGAAATGTAACGATTGAATGTGATATAAAAATTATTCATAAATCCTGTCGAAAAAAATATTTTAAAAAATCTTGAAATTATATTACTTAAATCTCATTGCTTTTTAGCAAATGCGTGAACGCATATCTTGATAACATTATACATTTATCAATTTTCTATAAATGTCTCGAAATTGACTATATGGCGATATATATATGTCATAATTTATATGACATCTATATTCTCGGACCGAGCTGAAACGAAAGAAGAACCCGTACTTCTATTTCAAGATCTGCTTTCGCCAAAAGCTAATAGCATTGATAACAATAATATTGCGACACGTTTAATCCGAAAAAATCTAAAATCGATAAAAGCGATCAGAAAAAATTCACCAAATGTGATTCGGTGGTAAATAAAATATAAGGAGGAAAACGTTGCAATAACTTTCTTATTGAAAAATAATATTTGTACAACGAAACATTTCTTTTTTTTAATTTTAACATAAAACAGGTACTTTATATATTTAAATGAGGTCCGTTATATATTTAAATATGCGTACGCTTATTATGTACAGCTATATTACATTATCGAGTTAAATGTAACAAGCCAACGACAATGATTTCGTCGTTTGAATCTTTCGCGGACAATGTAACATACTTTTAAGGCGCGCATAAAAGAAATTGCTGTTTCTGAACAATTAACGATTAACAAAACTTATGCCGTCTAAAAAAAGTGCTCTTCTAATTAAATGTTATTATTATAAGTCAAAGATGATAACACGTAATAAAATGAGAAAATACGAATAAGAACGAAATTACACGCGCAGTACTGTCATCAGTACGAGTCATCTCTGTGGTTGAATGTTATAAGAGAGAGAATACTGTGTTATTAATATTAATATATTATTATCATTATTGATATTATACAAACCGCACTTCTGCTGTACAAAAAATATGGCTACGTAAGATAATAAAGGTTACCAAAAAAGAAAAAAAAGAAACGAAGGAAAATATGAATTTTATCGTTGTGTCAAGAATGAAATAAGGAATATGCATTGAATTTGCTGATCATATATTTCTTCTTAAAATAAAGAGGTAATTTTAATAAAAACTACGACATAGTCAATGATAACGTGATAATAAAATCTGCGACAAGTCGAATCACAAGAAACATTCCAAGCAAATATTCATGTAAGATAATGCAGATATACAGTACGTGTGTATACTTGACTACATTCAATATAGAACGCATTTTCATGTGTATATATATATAAAGATTATGCACCAATATCAATGCTTTAAAATTTTCCCAAAATCACGAAAAAAAAGATTCACTGTATTGTCGAAAACGATGTTATGTACGTACCAATAATCGCAATATACACAATATATGTCGATAGAAGAATTAAATGTTAATTTACACGTATGCCATATAAGAATTTATCTTTCGTAGATTAGGAACCTTTCATCCTTGTGCACATATACATGCGCGAGATTTTGTCATTTTAATAACGTATTTTTACTTAATTATACGATAAATAATCTTTTCTTTTTTGTATATGTGTGTGTGTGTGTGTGTGTGTGTGTGTGTGTGTGTGCGTGCGTGCGTGCGCGCGCGCGTATGTGTGAATGTATATATGTAATTGTGTATATGAGTATAAATCATGTGAATAGTTTTGTGTCTTGTATAAACTGAATCAGAACAATGGGACTCTTTATTCGATTGGACTAGTATTATAAATAGACAATTATATATCAAAGTTGGTGCTCAACAGATGATGTATACAACATGTCGATACAACATTTCATTTTTATATATAACATAAGAACTAATTGTTGTTTTGCGTGAATCCCTGCCGCGTGTAATACACTCGATAATAAAGCGTTTTACTTCGCCAAAGCGAGTACGAATTGTCGAACTTGAGAAGATAGACTCCCTATAAGCAAAAATATGGTAATGATAGATTAATAATTAATTATTATCGTAAAATGTACATAGGATGATATATAGTGTGGCATAAAATTTCCTCAAGAACTCACCTCGCCTGGATATTGATGACTGCCAGCATAAATCTCCTCCTGCGAATCTCTCCTATATACCTTCAAATGAACGAAATTGGAATAGTCAATATATTAGTGTATTCACAGAAAAATTATATAATTAAAATGAAAAGTAATGATAACATTGATATACTCACAGGTACTATAACGCTTATAGGTGGTGTAGTTGTCCTACGCTCAGGTCGAGGATTACCGTTCACCGATCCACTCTCCACATCTTCTTGTGGTTCATATTCTTCCTCATATTCATCCTCCTCGTCCTCGGATTCGCTTATGTGTACTGACACTTGATTTGTCTCTGGTTTCGACCATTCGAAATAAACTCCGAAACCGATATCATAACCGTCTGTCGCGAATTCCCAGAATAGACAAGTGCCGTCTTCATGCGTTGGCACTCGTACAGTGACGGTTTCACCATGGCCGACCTTGATGACCGCATCGCCTGCTTCTCGCCTGATGATTTGTTTGAACTCTTCCACTCCTTTTCTCGTCCACATCTCCGCGGGCGAAATAGGAGGCCAGTCCTCCATTTCATCAGAGTCATCATCGTCCAGCATATTCTCGTTTGCATCGTCCTTATCCTCATCCTTGCATGTTGTATCTTCGGATTCCACACTTTTCTTCTCCTTTTCCTTTTCTTTCTCCTGATCCTCAATTACTAATTGGTTCTGGTGCAATTGCTGCATATACTGATGGTAATGCTGCTCTTGCAATTGTCGAATCAGGACACCCTGTTGTTCAGGATTGCCAGGATACTGTTGCTCAGCGTACACTTTGAACTGATAATATGTTTGTTGATTTAGAGCATCTTGGATCTGTCTCCTCTGGATTTCTTCTTTCATTCTTTCTTCCTCCTGCTTCTTTCTCTCCTCTTCTAATTCCTTAAACTTCCTATCCTCTTCAAGTTTCTTAGCCTCCTCCTCCTGTTTGAGTCGCTGTTTCTCCTCAAAATCTCGTTTTTGCGCTTCGACCACAGTTCTAAATAAAGGACATAATTTGTCAAGTAATACTATAAAACCTTCCATTGCTTGTTCCTTAGATATATCCCCTAGATTTTGCCATGCCAAGCGTCTGTCCCTTCCAATCACATCCAGAACACCCAATGGTAGTGCATTTTCAGTTGTGCATTTTCCATGTGTGACTTGTTGTGTAAATGCTACTAATTTTAATTTATCTTCATAAGAGAGATGAACAGCTTTGCCTTCTTTTTCTAAACAAATGAAATCTCTTAATAATGATTCCATTATAAAATATAATATATATATATATTTTTTTCTTCTTTATCCATTTATCCATTTACATACTTGAAATTATAACATCACTTATAACATCAAAAATATAAATATCTTTATTTATATATTTTCTATTTATACAATAAATAGATATATAATTATCACATTTATTTCTGTTTAACAATTCTACATTATAAAGTAGCATTTAAAAATGCAATAACTATTAAATAATATAAATTTTTGCTTACTTCTTTCAATAAAACTTTTGACAAAATTAATATTTAGTAAAATATTGTTTATCCTCTTTAATAAATTCAAATTAAATTAGTTTGCATCAAATACATTATTCGTTTTTCTTTGACACAAAAATTTATATAAAAAATAAACTCGCAGAAATATAATAAATATAATATATGTTTTCCAGAATCCAAAGATCAATGATTATGTTAAGACAAATTCTCGAATTTGATCATATTGGAGCAAAACAAACCATCACGTTAATGAAAATGATCAAGTTATCTTACCTTTGTAAAAATTAAGCGCAAGTTTATAGAGTTCCCGCGTCTCGAAACCCCAGAGTCGAGGCTCCGGGTAATCGAAGATCTTTGCGCTACCATCATTTTCGGTTTTACTAACCGCTTCGTCATCCGCCTGAGCAGACACGCTCAGCTTTTCAACGCATTCGTTAAGCGCAGCCACATCTTCCTCGTCAGCAGCCGCCATTTGTGCTCGCGTTTAACACGTCGATGACGAGTAATATCAGTCGTACGCCTTCTTAACCTCGTTCTCGGTATCCTGACGTCGTAATCACCGCTGCCAGGATTGCGACGTTATCTCGCATTCGGCATGGCGGATATACGCGCACCAACGTGTTGATGCACGATAATCGGCACGAACGTCTCGACAAGGCGATATATCAGTCGTAGTGTATGGGGTAGAAATTTTATCGCAACGAAATCGCGGAGCGACGTAGAATATATATATATGTACGTGTAGAACGTGCTACAATCCTCAGCGATACATGTTAAGTCTTTACACCTTGACACGTACGCGTTTCTCGAACCCCACCGCGTCTTCTTTGCGCGTTTTCTTTTACTTGGTAACGCGCAACGGTTCGATATACGACGGAATAAATAGAAAATCCGTGAAGAAATTCACGTGCAAAGTTCCGCGGAATCTTATAGTCTCGTGCAAGTATTGAATCGTAATGTTTTACATTACGATTCGCTTAGGTTTATTGTATGTTTATGCGCGTTTTACTCTGGATATGATCGCAATATAAATAGTTTTTTACGAAGAGTATTCCATAATTAACTTTTTAATTTCACTATCACTATTGATATTGATATCAAACAGAAGAATCGCACATATTTATTTCATAAGATTGTTTACCTCAAAGTTGTTTACTTTCTCTGTTTCTAAAGCTTTCTTCTGCGTTTTATACATTATTCGCATATTATCAAAAGAAAAGAAAATATAAATAAAAATAAAACTCGCGCACAACTTTTCTAAGCGCTACAGTCAAGTATCATTCAATTTTCATTGAATATTTTATAGATGTTATATCTTGAAAGCTATAGCATACGATATAGTATGTACAGCGGAATTGCATTTGTATTAATTCCTGTGCTTGAAGAAAGTTATGTAATTTATATAATATAATATATCAAAATAAAACATAAGAAATATAATATGAAATTATATAAACATGTAATAAGAATTTATTCGGGTATATTATAATTCTATAATACATACCTATTTGTATATAGATAATCTTATTGAAATCCAATTAAATATAAAAAAAAGTATCTTTTTCTTGCGGGAAGAGGAAAATTAAAATTATATATAAAAAYCCCGCCGCTCCATTTTATAATTGAAAATCGAGCACTTAAATTTAACTCTGAAATTTAAGTTCATAACTTACTTCAGTTTGAGATTAATTATTTCTTACTACAAGATATATATTCATATTTCTTGTGATAATTTCAACAATTTCTTGTAAGTTTCAAACACATAATTCGTTTTTTCTATTGCTTTGATGTTTTCTTGATCATTGCAATATAAAGTGGAAAGCAATAATGATGTTTTTAAATCGATGCGATAACTCGATTTACCATGTTACATATTGATTATTCAAGCGAAATGTCGAATTAAGATTTCATTGCATTTCCAACGATATGCGTAGAAACGATATCCAAACATCTTTAAGTATGCTACGCATTTTCTTTGTTTACGGCAATGTCTATATAAATGAGAAGGAATGAGAGGGAAAGCATGGTTAATCACACAGCGCTCTAAAATTCATATTTATATTTGCCTAGTGAGACAAGTATTCCGTATATGAGGATAAGGTGTGGTGTCTTAAAGAGAGACAAAGGGAAAAAAAAGAAGAATATTTCGAGCAACTTTTCTACAAATCCATTTGTTTTCCGAAGACAGAGATGTCCGATAACATGGAACGAGACAAAAGTGAGAGGTTAAACGCGAGAAAAATCGAAGAAGAGGAGATGAAACGTGAACTCACAGGTAATTAAGATTGTTTATGTAATAGAATTATGAAAATAAATGTAATTACTGGCGAAAAATAACTGTCAATTAGATTTTGAATTTATGGATTTCTATAAAATATCATTAAGCTAAATGCAATCCTTATTGTACAATCAACTGTCAAAGATTAAGAATGATATGTCAAAAGCAATCGTTTTATACCTAGTTCTATTGTTATATTATTATAATATAACTCTATTTTCGATATTTCTCCTTAAAATGTATTTTATAAATCATAGTGCGCAATCGATTTTTTCTTGCATAATTATATTAAATTATATCTGTTGATTAAAGAACTGTACTTATAAGAATCCATTTGTTATAAATATAATGATGTGATTGATTATTTATGTAGGTATTGGGATATATGAGCCAGGATTCACATATAACCAAATGAAAGAAATACTTGGATTTCTCAATGAATCTAAAGATACATCAAATGTTATTTTCGATAATAAAAATGTACAAAAGGTATATAATCATGAGTAATAATAATTCTATAATAATAATTGATTTAAAATTGAAAACAAATTAATTGCACTGACTTCTATCAATTTCATTTATTTGAATAACAGAAAATAATATATAACTGACCAAGATCTCTATTTTTTTTATTAAAAAATATTTTATTCTTATTTAGAATTTGCTTTATGATGTTTATTGATCATTAACCAATTTTTTTAGGAAACTCAATATTCTGATAATGAATGCCTGTCAGAAACTAGATCTGATACAAATGCAATCCAACAGTTATCTAGAACATCGCATGCATATAAAATAAATCATGCATCCCCGACAGCACACTCCGAGGGTAAAACCGTCCGCTATTCTAGCAGTCCAGAATCTTCACCCCTCTATGAGGTGCGAAATCCTATGTACAGGTGCAAGAGTTCAGATAGTGATGAGTTCACTGAAAAACAGTATGAAAACACGAATTCAATTGTGCACAATACAAATCGATTCTATTCAGTAAGATCAGGGAATAGCTTACAAGCTGCATCCTTCGAAAAAAAAACGAATCAGGATACGCAAGACGAAATCATAGAGAAATTAGAGAGATGGCAATTAAATCCGCTCGATATAGTCATCAACGAAAATGATGTGCCTTTGCGGCAACCCTGCCGACCCATGGCGCGAGAACGTGCACCGTTCGAATGTTGTAAAAAGGCAAATACACCTGAACAATGCGACCAAATAGCGCGCGTTCTAAGCCAGCATTTAAAGGAAATAGCAAAGTTGCGGTACACTTGGCATTCCCCTGCTAATTCGGTATTTCAGTGGGGCTCACCCATTCAGGTTGGTACCACCCTGCAATCCCTTTCATATCGCATCTATCGTTAATGAGCGCGAGTTTCTTTTTCTTTCTTTTTTTTCTTAAGAAGGAGATTGCATGCATTTCTTTTTCTATTATTGTTATAATTTTCGTTCAATTAGTAATTTAATATTACATGAAAGCATGAGTACATCCAAATATGAATTATATGAATTTTGTATTGTTTTCTAATTTATTAGCAATAATTTTTTTTAAGCATTAAATTCTATATATTTTCTTTGGGATAGCATTAAAGAACATACTCGCTTTTTATTGTATTGTTTTATTATCTTTGATTGATGGATAATATATAATTTCTTCTTACGGTTTAATCGACTTGCAATTAAAATCAATATTTTCAAATTTTCTACAAGTTTTTTTTATAAAAAAATGATCAAATTAAAGTTATCAATAAAATCAAATTATGTGGGAAACTCATATTTTCTTTGCATATTCTTTTCGGACTGCATAATTATATATTCAGACTATATATTACATTGTATTGTAATATTCTGCATTTAAGATAAAATGCATTTATTACATCTTGTTATATTACTACTGCATATAACTTCCATATGTTACTTGCTTCCATCATCTTAACTTATACCAATATAGATGTAAAATGATTTGATGTTTCATCATCATTATAGATCAAGGAAGATATTTGATATTTTTTACTAATATTATGGAATTTATATGAAATCATGTATACACAAACGTTTACAAAGTTATTAAATCTGTAAATGACGAAACAATTTTTGAATAAATTATATTTGCGTAAAAAAAGGCAGTTGTTTACTTTATTCGATCTATTCTGATTTTGATCCTTGTTTCTGTAGATCAGCACTGCCAACGGTAGTTTGGATAGAAAAACATTAATAGACTCTAAAACTGAACAGATTAAAACAGAATGTACATACAGAGATAATCACGAACGAATTAGTAAACATAAATCGAGTTCTTTTATTACTAATTTGAATAAAGAGAATTCCAGCGAGGATGAATGCGACAATCAATATGATTTTGCTCATATTAAGAAGAGAAAGATTCAGTCTAATAATAAATCGAGCAATGTCGAGCATCAACGTCTCAACGAGAAGATGATATCGAATGCAATCGCGCATCAAGAGCACTCTTTCAACGATAACAATAATGATATAAATCTCGAAAATGAGCACATTGAATCTCTGCATGTTAAAAGAAAATTTGAAGAAGAGAATGAAGAGTTGTCCCCTGAATTGACCACATATCCGAGAAAAATAGTACCTCCTAGGGCACGTTTGAGTTCGTCTAGACAGAGAAGAGGAAATGTCATCTCGAAACCATCACTAAAACTGCGATGCATTGATGGAAGTAAAGATGTTAATCAATCGAAATACCAGAGAAAGGCTAATACAATGACAGATAATGAAATATATCGAGCACTGGAAGAAGACTGGAACAGTGAACAAGAGGAAGAAACCATAGTGACAAAAGATTTGGAGATTCAGCCACTGATAATGAAAGAAATGCGACCTCGAACATATAAAAAGCGACTATTTAATAACACCAGAACAACCAGAGAGACAAGAGCTATGAAGGAAGAAGAGAACAAACGGGAACGAGATAAAGAAATAAAACGACTGAGAATCCACAAAGAACAAAAGAAAGAAGAGGAATTGTCCAAAATAGATAATAGAAATGGAAGCTGGGAACACCAGTTACTGTCTGAGGATGAGTCATCTGAGATAAATCAAGTAAGTTATTAAAAAACACAACTTTTTTCTTTCTCTTTCAAATAAATATTATAAATAGCAAATTATAATATAATATACCACGAACTATGTTTATTACTCTTTTATTCATAGGAATTTGATGTACAGAACAGTAAACAGTCTAATGTATTTGTTTTCTCTGGCAATATACGCTGTCCTATATGCAATAAGCTGTTTTCTCATAACGAGATAGAAGATCATGCTGCTGATTGTGAGCAATTCGAACTGAATGACGAAAGAGAAGATAACAATATAGATCAATTTGAGTGCAGCATATGCAATAATTACAAGACAAGCAATGGCATGAACTATGAACAACATGTACATCAGTGTATATATAACAGGAATGACAAAAGGCATTCGCACGGTATGTACAGTGTTATGCGTATCTTCGTTTCTGATTTCCGATAAATATTTTATCCTATTGTGGCTTGATGATAATATTTTTATGTATTTTTATTCAAATTATACCAAAAATACAAAAAATCTCTTTTCGTGAATTACAAATTTGAAAATTTGTATTTATTGAAAAAGATGTATTTGCATTTAACTGTATTTTCCATTTCTTTTTTCAGAATCTAAAATTGTTAATGTCGATTCGGCATCTACTTCATCTTTTAGGCATTACAAGCCAATCAGTGAGCAAAAGGATTCTGAGATAGATTATTTAGGACAGTTTCCCTCCAATAGTAGGACAAAGATGTATAATAGTGGCAAAAAGAGGAAACGTTGACTGATTTTATACAATCTCAGTGAAAACTTTGTTTTATAGATGTACAGTTGTTTAGTGTGGGATAAAGAGCATTTTGGAACACAGAGTTATGCAAGTGCTATTGTTTAATATCAATTGAACAATATATAATTATATCGCATTCATTTAACATTCCATATATATATTATAGTACGATCTAGCATTGTACTAAATATAGGGTGCTCCTATAATTGGTGATTCTATAATTAGGATAATTTATTTTTTGTGACATACTTGTCAATCATTTCTCTCTGTATAGTTAATTGTTTGATAAAAAATAAAACCTTATTTTAAATTTAGAATGGATATATACATGTTATTATTAAAGTTTTTTTAATGCATTGTATTATTGAAAATCATATAATAATATATCATTTTTAAGATACAGATAAGATTTGATAATCAATTTGGATCGATAGTATCAAAGATTATAAAAAGTTAATTTTGTTTATGTAATAAATATTTTTGATACAATATAAATAACTTTTAACATCTTTTTAACATCTTAAAAGATATAGAAGATGCATATTCATAATGATATAATTGGATTTTATTGCGAATTTACATAATTTTGTTAGTATGTTGAAGAATGTAAATAGCAATGTACATTTCTACATCGATAGAACTTCTGTTTAATTTTATTAAATGAAATGAAAAATTTAATTCATTAATAAATTTTAGCTAGTATCCAGTTAATCTTAAAAATCACTTCTATAATCAACAATTTCAGAAGGTTTACAAAATATCTTTCACAATCAATTACATTATTTAAAGGTATATTTCTCTGCCAATTATATTATAAATATAATGCAATGTCCAAATAATGAATAACATCATATCAATATTTATTCTTGATATCAAGGTTATGGATGGATAAACATTGGTGTAATCAGAAATGATAATCAAGCAATAATGGAGAGATATTTGTTGAATCTATAGATTGGACAGATAATAAGAAATTGTTCCTTGGATAAAACATTACTTATTCTTGTCTGCAGATGTAATGAAACTTTGTACACCTCGCACTAAAAACAAGGTAATTAAAATAAATATAAAGTCTATATTGAATTATTTTCAATCTTTTGCAGATATTTATTATATTCAAATGCATTTGCTATTCGGTAAGATGAAGTTTCTTATTCCAATGCTGTGGATTTTATCCTTAATTAATGTATATTGTGAAATCATAACCCTAAATGGAATCTGGGAAGGAAGTATTAGAAATTGCAGTAAATATCTTTGTCTTAAATAATAAAAATATTTTTTCTTATAGATTATATATGGTATATGATAAAAATATAATATTCATACAAAGAATCTAATATATATAAATATATGTTTGTGTACGTATATATCATTAATTAATTAAAATTATAATAAAAAATATTTATTACAGGTGAAAAATTTGGAATATGTGATAATGGTAAGATAAAGAGAGAAAGCAGTATTTGCTTACATTATTCTTTTTCTAAACCTACAATAATCTTATAGCTTTATTACCTTTAGTTTAATTAATGATTAAACTGGTAATTATATTATTTTGTAGATATAAATTTTAAAGCAATAGTTCCTGGAGGAATTTATACAGATTTATATCGGAATAAAGTGATAGAAAACAATCTGCTTGGAAGGAATGATATCAATAATCGTTGGGTTGGGAATCAAACTGTGATTTACACGAAAAATTTTAATGGTAAATTAATCGAAAAATAAAAATAAAATAAATAACAGAAACTTTTTTTATAACTTAAATTTATGATTTAGAAAAAACAATAAATTTAATTTTTAGTGACTCATGATTTTCTGGAAGCTCGTAGGATAGTCTTAGTCTTTCATGGAGTCGATACATTTGCCAAAGTTTTTTTGAACGATCATGTAATTGGAAAAACATCGAACATGTTTTTAAGATATATCTTTGATGTAACAGATTATGTTAAGGTAAAAAAGAGAAGGAAAGCGATAGAATGAAGCAGCAATAATATTCGTATTTCAAGATGATAATACGATTAATTCCTTTTCTCATATATAGGAAGGACAAAATGTGTTGATAGTTTCATGTTTCTCGGCTGTTAAAGCAGCCGAAATTTTCTATAACATACAAAGCAAAAATTATATTGTACCACCGGTATGCGTACCTAAGGAATACAATGGACAATGCCACATAAATCATATTCGTAAAATGCAAGCTAGTTTTTCATGGGACTGGGGTCCTGCTTTTCCCTCTGTTGGCATTTGGTAACTAAAAACTTGTTTTAACAACTTAATTATAATATATATTCTCTTTGTTCTTTACTATTTGTATTTTCTTTCTCATTATAATGTAAGTTTTCAGGAAGAACGTTGAATTAATTCCTGTAAACAATATATTGCTTAATGATCTTACGGCTGATATATATAAAGAGAATGACATTTGGAATATTCTCATTACGATATTCTTTGAAGTAACACAGAACAATAATGAAGAACTCATAGAAATCGGTTGTCACATAACATCTACACTACATATTTCGCAAAGCGAAAATATCAGTAGTACAAGAGAAATCCTACTCAACCCAAATAGGAAATATATAAATGTCAATATTTTACTCACTGTGCCTGTGGTAAGAACATTCATATGAATATTAATTATAAAAACACTTACTTATATCTGATTCGAATTGAATTTGAATCAAATTAATAAATTCTAATAGTCTATTATTATTTATCTTTTAAAAGGAAATGGTCAAAACTTGGTGGCCAAACGGTTACGGCGAACAGCATTTATATTATCTATCTACCAGTATAGCAACAATGAATGATGTGTTATATAAACAGATTCGCATAGGTTTCAGAACAGTAGAGTTGATACAAGAGCCTTTGAAAAAGGGATTGAGTTTTTATTTTCGCATAAATGGTATACCGATTTTCGCCAAAGGCAGTAATTTTATTCCAGCCAGCATCTTTCCCGAATTAGGTGCGAAGGATAGTACCATTAGACATCTATTGCTATCCACCAAAGAATCGCATATGAACATGTTGAGAGTATGGGGGGGTGGCATCTACGAATCCGAATTATTCTATAACCTGGCTGACGAATACGGAATCATGATCTGGCAAGATTTTATGTTTGCGTGCTCCATGTATCCCACGAGCGATTCATTCTTGAAGAGCGTACGGGAAGAAGTGCGACAAAACGTTATACGTTTAAAAAATCATCCAAGCATTGTGCTTTGGGCTGGTAATAATGAAAATGAAGCGGCACTTTACGGTAACTGGTATGGCACCGATTCTGCTGAAGTATATAGAACGGATTATGTGAAGCTTTACATAAATTTGATAAAGAGAGAAATGGAGGAACTAGATTCTACAAGGCCATTCGTCGTATCGAGTCCAGGCAATGGAGCATATGAAGAAACATATAATTATACCGGAGTAAATCCCTATTCGAATTTCTATGGCGATGGTAATGTATCATGATATGTTAATGATTATTATTATTATCGATAATAATTATAATAATTATAATTATTAATTAATAATTATTATTATTATCATATTTTAAATAAATTTAAATCGCTTTTATTCATCTAAAACGGTATGTTTGATGGTGTATTGGGTACTTGTCTTTTTCTAGTTCACTATTATAATTATCTAAGAAATGGATGGGATATCACTCAATATCCGCGAACAAGGTTCTGTTCCGAATATGGATTTCAATCTTGGCCATCAATATACACGCTAGCAAGCGCGATAGACAGTATAAAAGATCTTCATATGGATAGTGATTTCGTGGAACATCGGCAACATCAACCACACGGCAATCAATACATGTTGCTGTTGATTTTGCATAATTTCGTCATACCGCGAAGTAATAATAGTGTCCGAGATTTCACAAATTATATATATCTTAGTCAGATCAATCAAGCAGTTTCTATGAGAATTCAAACGGAAGCATATCGACAAGCCAAATCCGAAGTGAATTCTGTTGGAGAGGGCATGACGATGGGAGCTCTCTATTGGCAGCTGAACGATGTTTGGCAAGCTCCTTCGTGGTCTTCTATAGGTAATGATTGATTTATTATTATTTCGAAATTAAATCAACTAGTAAAATTAGTAGCCTTTTCTTTTTTTAAGATATGAAGAATCTTATTATAGATCACATATATATATATATCACAAATATATATTTATATATATTATAAAACATGTATTATGAAATATTGTAATTTTTTTTCGATTTTGTTAATTATAAAAACTTTTTTCCGGATTATATCTGCAGATATCGAAGGTCGCTGGAAAATGCTTCATTATTATACTAAAGATTTCTTTGCACCTGTTATTGTCACACCGCATTTGTCTATTTCTAATATGCTCACAATATATGTCGTATCTGATCGATTGGATACATTAACTAAGTGTACAATGAAAATTCACGTTTACAATTGGACATCTTTAACACCTGTATTCACAAAATCTTTTAATGATATTACAGTAGTTAGTACCATCAGAATAACATATATACTCAGTCTATATATATTAATATTTATATGACCATATCAACTCTTTCAGGAATCTAATGCAGTTATAAGGATTACATCGTTGTGGTTGGATTTGTTTTTGGTTGAAGCAGGTTGCGGAACATTGATATCTGCCAAAAAATCCTGCATAGCTATTTTATCCCTCACGGATAAATTCGAATTTTTAGTCGCACCGATTAATTATATATATCCTGATGCATTGAAAAATGTGAAGATTCCAGTAGCTAATGTTACTGTGAGTAAATGCTTGATATTATGACATTATGACATTATATTCTAAAATTTGTTATAAATACATTTATATAAATATCTCTTGTTTCAGATGAAAATAGTGGGGAATTATTTACCTGGAAAATTTTCCAACCATTCAGATTTTAAACTTGTGCTATCAACAGACAATATAGCATTATTCGTATGGTTGGAAGTAGGCAATATATATGGTCATTTTTCCGAGAATGGTTTCCATATGTTTGAGGAGGAGAAGGAAATCATTTTTCATACATATGAAGCGATTACGCCTGAATTACTGAAGAATAATATAAAACTTACTACGTTGTCCAATATTTATAGCACACATGATAATTTCGATAATCTTGATGTAATTAGTTATTAGAAAGACGAAAAGTATATATTAACATAACGTTGCAAAAATTTTATTATAGTTATATTATGGTACATATCGAAAGTGGTTATTGTACATCTAAAATTTTTACATGTATAAATGTTATACATGTAAAACTTTCTATGGGGCTTTATAAATAAAAAAATATCATTTATATTATTATATTATTTAATTATTAGCATGTTTTTAAATTGTTTTTAACAGAAAATAAATGTCAGTAAAATATAAATAGATGTTAACAATGTTAACAATCACAGTAATAAATATAATCATTGCTTCTCTTAATATCATGAATATTAGATTAGATATTGTATTTCGAATACAATTATTGTATTTTACAAAGAAACATGATATACATCAAATATTAAGAAAACATTATATCTTTGGTTACATATTTGTGTGATGTGAAATATATATCATAATATCAGATCTTCCAACCAGTAAACTAAAACTGGGTATGTAAAAATATCAACAAATGTAAAGACTATAAATATAGTAACTATATTGTTACAGATCTATATATATTAAATTTCTCATTAAAATAAGAGATTTAAAAATTAAAAAAAAAAAACAGAATTATGTGTATAAAAATGTGTATAAAGAAAAACATTTTGCTTTCATGCATATAAATATTTCTTAATTTAATAAGCGTAAGCTACGATTCTCCTATAAATTTGTTTACATAAAAATATGTAAACAATTTATGCACTCATGTATCTGCTGTACGTTTAGTCCGGCTAGTCGTAACAGCGTTAACTTCGATAAAATATTTGATATCGAACTTTTAAGCCTTAGATTCTATGAATAAATTTTATAAATATTAATTAATATTAAATATATTAATTCTCGTTAATGAAAACTGATGTGATTATGGCGTTTCCGAACATCTTGGAAGAATAACATCGTCTTCGGGCGAGTATAAGTATCGTCGGCTCAGATTGATGGCAACCATAATGCAACAGAGAAGCAGAGGACCAAAAATTGCCCCTTCAACGCCCAAACAGAAAATTCCACCCGCTATCGATAATCCGGTTAAATAGGGATGTCCACCGCTGAAAGAAATAAAATATAATGCAATATAAAACAAAACAATGCAAAACATCATCAGAGAATATCATCAAATAATTATACCCTTTGATTTCTTTATAAAATTCCGTCACTACTATGTTACATGGGAGAAAATGGAAGAGAAAGAAAAGAATAGCAGTCATCGAACCGCGAGTGAACCAAAGCTCGATAGTAGCTGGAATACAGGCGAAATATGCGTCTAAGAAAGGAACTGCACCCAACATCGTCGCAAAAGCCGATGGCAAGTAGACAATTTTCACTTGAAACAAATTATGTATGAACCATGTCCACATGCCGAAGAAGGAGGCGAGTTTGAATGTCGCCGCGAACACACCGATTACTGCTTCTTGTAATGCCATGGCAATCCTAGACAAAATCAATGCTCAATTTTATTAATTCTTTCTTTTTGTTGAGTAAAATTAATTTTTCTCAAAATTACTTAATTAATTCAATTCAATTAAATAAAAATCAACTTACGTGCTTTCTAAATGCGGCATACTTAAAGATAAATTTTTTTATAGAATTCGCACGAAATTCTTGCACTATAAGCATATAATTATATTTGAAATTCTAATACAAATATATTTACCTATGACAACTAGGACTAAACATCGTCGTTAGCTCGATGGGTTTATAAGTTTTATTACTGGAATTTAGTAAATAGAATAGAGTTGTAAAGAACACAACCTGAAACAAAAACTTCTTATATTTCACATCTCTTCTTTTCTAAATAAAACTTTATGAGACGCAATGCGTACCGTGCTGAGCACGAAATTAAGTACTGCGGATCCGCTCATAAGTACGATATAGAATAGCTCTGTGAAAATCGTTAGTATTACAGACATATTGCCTTTAACGATACTCCAAATCGAGTCAAGTACCGACATCAGAATGCCAATGTTCTCTCTAGCAAAATTTTGTATGCTGGTCATATTGAAGAAATCTATAAGAGATTTTATATATGGCATTATTTCATATTATTCTATATATGTGCGCGCGTACGCACGCATGCATCTCTCCCCACACACATACAATTCTACTAAATTATTTAGAAAGCAGGATATTTACGAAGTGGTGTTTTCCCAAAACTTTCTTTCAGGCTTTCCCAAGCAGAATATGCAGATATAATGTTCACAGTGGGTCCTATAAGATTTGGATTCTCATTCGACATCATCCATGCCTGATAAAGACGATCCCAGAGCTCTAAGACTTTCTTCTCCATCTGTTCTGTCTTTAACGGATCTAGATCTTTTACAAGACCTCTTATCTAAATAAAATAAATTATAATGCATAAATAAACAAGAAAGAAAAAAGAAATAAATCTTTTACATACTCCATCTGATATAGCAGTTCGTCCATATGTATAAGCATTATCTAAAATACTATTAACAGATTCCTCCCATTTCTCAGGAACCCAATCGATATCAGGATTGTTCATTAAAGACGAATTCAATATCTCCCCTGTTATTTGAACGAGATGTAAACCTTCCGCATAGACCTAGGAAAATAATTAATTAATAAAATCAAAGATAGATTTACAGAGTAAAAAAATAAACTGTTGCACCTGTATCGTTATGAAAATGGATGCACAAGTTGTAAAAATAATCAATCCGAATATCACAGCAGTGGTTGCCACTGCATCAACGGAGCCTTTCAAAACATCCCTTAATTTTACGTCTATAATGATGCTAACTCTATAAAGACCTCTGATATTGGATGGTAAGAGTGCCTGATGCCGTTCCAAACACCATATCTTACTCGCTTGCATCACCGAATCATATTGTCTATATATTATTGCCCAAAAGCCAAAATAATGACCTAGCTGTTTTGCAATATAATATACTAATGGGATTATCAAAATATGTGTAATCCATTTATATTTCCAGAGAAGCATACCGACACATGCATACAATGCACCATACATATATTTATTAGTATCAACTTTATCATCCTGTATATCTAAAGACATTCGAAATTCAATTTTTAATTTGTTGAGCAGATAACGATCGCGCAGTGTTGCACGATTTATAGAATGTACATTATATACAGGTCGCAATTTGCGCGTGATTATGTCCATTGTGGGATAAAGATCAACATTAGAATCAAGAGACATCGACTTTTCGCCGAGTTTTGGTGCGTTAGAAGTGTTTTTAACTTCTGTTATTTCAATAGGCATTGACTTTTTTGCTTCTTCTTCTTTAACTGATTCTTGAACTAACTGATCCGTATCATTTCCTCCTTCTGGGATCTGATCATTCATTTGCTTATCTTTTTCTAAGTTTTTATCTTCATGCAAATTAGGCAATAAATCGTTCATTAATGCAAAACGTGTGGCCTCTGAGAATGTCAAGTGTCTACCATTTAGTTCTTGAGTTTCCATAATTGATATCACTTCATATATAAATCCAATTATGCAAAAAATTTGTAGGATAGTAAAGACCAATACTCGATAAGCTCCTGCCATGTTCGAAAAATACATGCTAATAATGAACCATATCACAAAAGATGTATAATGAAAACGAGTAGAATTAGATGGTGTCCAATAAATATATAGTATTGTTACATATCCAATCAGAATTGTGGAAATCTACAAAGTAAAATATATTTAATCAGTTACATAAAGAAATATTATGGTATTTAATGAAATATAATTAAAATATATTAAAATAAACAGAAATAAATGCAAAACAAATTACAGTAAAAATGTTGCAGGTCAGAATAAAAAATCCAGAGATAGTAATAAAAAGTTGAAATATCTTCCACACAAGGCATGTCATTACAGTAGGTGTGTAATGATAGATGCCTATAATTGCTAACAGCAATAATGATGTTATAATGATGTACTTGATATGTGTCCTGAGAAAAGATCCTAATTTCTCAGAAACATTGTCGAATATATGTACTGGCAACAAGCTGATCTTGATGATTAGAGGAGTGTGTGATGCTTCAACATTGGCAAACCAAGATTGTACTGTCGTAGCTAATGAACATTTAAATGGGAATAGAACAGAGCCGCATAGCAAAGCCCATACTAATGGTTTGACAAACGGACTCAATATAATATAAAGACCATAGCCAGCTGCTGAAACGAGACACAAAAAGAAGAGTGCGACAGCATTATAGATTCCTTGCTTCAAAGCTTTCTCATGTCCTGCACTGAAGCCGGATAACATGTTGAGCAAATTTTCCATCGGCGAACGAATATTATCCATGATTTAAAATTAATTTAAAGTTAAATTAACTATTTACTATTAATTAAATTAATAGCAAAGATTTATTTCCCAAATATGGGAAATTTTCTAAATTGTCTTTAAATCATCATAAGTACAAACAAAAAATAAGATAATATTTCATCATGAAAAAGATAAAAACTATCACGAACACTGCGATACACTATTTTTATTTTGATATCAAGTAGTGAACTGTTTTTCAAGATTTCCAATCTATTTCAAATTATTTGACACAACTTTCCTCTGATAATTATTTATTAATTATTTAGTTTTTTCTTGAGATTTCCTTATATCATATTTTTAATATTTCTGATGAAATACTGAGTTATTTTTAACATTCTTCATTCCTTTTCTCTTAGCCATCACTTATAATGTGATATCAGCCATCTTTACCTACACACGTATATAGAATCAAGAGCATTAATACCATTCGGTTTCAATTACCGACCTTCAATAAATGTTCGAAGTCTAATATTTTCTGCTCTAGATGTCCGTCTGTATACACTATTGCTACTCAAAAGTAGATGCAAAAAGCAATATTGATGTAGGGATATCATATATATATGATATCATATATCATATATCATATCTAGGTCATAAATATGTATAAAAATAATCAAACATTTGCACTGTAATTACGATAAACTGTATATAATGTTTGTAAGATTTTGTAACGTTTGTAATGTTTGTAACAAAATAATAAATAAATTTCCATTAAGTATTGATAAAAGAGAAAAGACAATTGATATGATTATATCTAAAATCTTTTTCATATCAAATCATATTATATCAAAAATTGTTTCAGTATCTATCTTAAATTAAATGTTTTAAATTTGTGTTTAATTATAATATCTAACTAATTAATAATTAATTCATTAAAATATCTTCTTATATTAACATTACGTCCTGTGTTTTTTCTCTTCAATGTTGCCCAATTCTAGTTAACATTGTAGAGGAGCATTTGGAACTTTTTACCACAAGCAGGTCGCTTATGAACTCTTCCTCTTTTTATCCGGACTTAGAACCGGCAACGGCAGAACTTGACTCTATCAGGCGGGGCTATTCCAATATGATTTGTATGGCGGAAGAGAAAGTTGAATATTGAGAGAAGATTGAGTATGTTCGATTGTAAAATCGAGGAAGAGGCTTTATTTTGGGTCGAGACTGGGATCAAACTTGGGTCTTCCGATTGCCAGGCAATCCGTTCTCTGGACTATTTTTCTCCATAATTAAAATATCTATTATATAATATTAAATTTAAATTTAAATTTAAAAAATTTAATATTTAGATTTAAAAGAAAAATATTGCTTTTTCTGTAAAATATTCTTTAATCAATGGTCTTCATGATAAGTCTCTCACGATGACAATGAATATAGGAGAAAACGTATGTCTAAAGTGGATTTCAAATATTTATCAAAGGTCGGTAACCGTAATTATAACACACATATTGTAATTGTAATTTCGTCATCTCATTTTTTTAATGTCGCAGTATATATTAATATATTATATATATATACATATAATGTAAATGTATATTATTAATATATTATATATATTATATATAGTGTATATTACTAGTTACAATTATTTTCTCAATTATATTATTCAGATAAAAAATATGTATAACATATAAATTATATACACTATAATAATAACGTACAAAATACGTTAATTTTATTTAAAATTAATTTTTAAGAATTTAGGAAAGAGAAGTTTGTTCCATTATTATACTATTTGAAATTTAAATAATTTTTTAGTTTATTATCGTTTTAGTATTGAGTTCTACTATTGAGTTGCATTAGCATCCCATTTTTATATTATGGCAACTTTAATCGTTTACAAACCAATAGACAAATCATGGATCAACAAACAAATCTTGAAAATTAAAAGTTGAAGGATATTAAATTTTTTATCATTTTATTTCTAAACTTGCAATAGCGAATTTGTTATTTGGATGGAAAAATAATCTTGCGAATGCTGTAAGTAGAGAAAATAAACAAGATCAACTCCATGGAAAGTCAATAACTGATTGATACAGTATTTTGTGTTTTTAAATTGAGAAAAATATAATGAGTACTGAATACGTCAAAAACCAATAAAGGTCATGTCACGTGAGTTTCTGGCGGATTCTGATAATATGGAAAAAAAAACTTTAATTAATATTTAATTAATATATTAATATATTTATATATGAAAATAGGATTATTATAAAAGAGGAATTTGAAAAATAGATAGAGAGAAAATATAAAAGCGTGTGAAATAGAAAATGATAATGGATGAAGAAGAGGGAACAGAATAGTAATTAAAAGGCAAAAAATTAAGAGATAACATGTGAAAGACACATATTGTGAATGAGAAAAACTTAAAAGAAATTGAAAATGGCAACATGATAAATATGAATTCTACTTTCAAAATCATAATATTAACTAAGCGATTTAAATTAAGAGAAGAGATATCATATTTTTATATATAATATAGTATACTATTAAATTAAATTTATTAATTAAATTTCATTGTTGTTTTATTTATGTTTTATAATATAAATTTTTGGTTCATATGTGTATAAAGAATGATTTTCTTTCCCAGAATAACAACGGATTACCTTGTAAAAAAGTTTCTATCATAAATGCATTATTTTATATTTGTAATATAGGAAAATAATGTTTTATTTTTTAAAATGAGAAGATTTTTATTATTGTTCCAAAAACTATACATTTTCACGATAATATATATATATGTAAATGAATAAACGGGACATTTGTTGAACATACAAATCCGGTAAAATAATTTGAATAAGATTCATTAAGACACAGAGAATGATTCGAAAAAATAAAAAGAATCATAATGCGCGCAAGAATTCTTATACAGTCTTAACTTTTCTATCATGAATGCCTCTCGTTTTTACATACCGTTGAAGATTGTTACCGATACTTCGGAATTACAAGAACACGAGTGGCTATAAAAGACTATTATCGCCTTTCAATGATCATGCAATATTTGTAAATGCTTATGAATGCGTTTTTATGAGTGTCTGATTTGTATAATTCTTGTTTCCTCTTTCCATGTCGTGCATACGCGCGCGCGTATGTGTATAATATATATATATATATATATATATATATATATATAATGAATGTACACATGTGCACGATACATCATTGATGTATAACTGATAAAATTTCTTGTTTGCTAAATATTGAAGTACGCTGCGTATTTATTCATATGCGTTTATGTTGTGTATGTGTGTGCGTACAGCACCTCATCCTTATAAAGTCTAAACGACATGTTCATTAGGATAAATTTACATAGAATCGTAGAAATACTGTAACAGCTGAAAATAGCATATATATCGTCGACACGAAATATAATGCATTAATCGAAAATAATCAATTTATGTTGTTTTTATTATGAAGAATGAATTAAATATAATATATTTTATTTAATTAAATTTAAATTTAATTAAATTTTAGTTAAATTAAATTTAATTGAAATTAATTGATTCATTTTCATTTTAAATATATCTTTTATATTTTACCCACTATCTTCTTTCTCTCTCATACATATTAATATATACTTCTTTCAATTTAAATAGAAGAAATTCAAAGATATAACTAAAAAAAGTAAGTTACTCCTGTTTAAGCGATCATTCCATTAAAGTACATCACATACATTAAATGCGACAGATTTAAATCGATTATCAAATATATGTTATACAAATGAAGCATGGCCTAAATGCAGAGAAAGAAAAAGAAGGAAAGAGGAGAAAGAGAGAGAGAGAAAGAGCGGTCCAATATCTCCTTCATAGTTTTTTCGATTTTCACATTACAAATACATTGAAAATGTGACAACATTTAAGGTAGTATACATCGTATCAAGCAGATAAGCATTTGCTGATCAATCGTCGAGTGAGAGTTTATTGCGCAAACACGCTTCTTGTATCTTTAGATTCGGCAACATATAGAATCGCTTATACGGGACATCTAGAGAACGAGAGCGTTAGTTTAGTGGGAGAGAAAGTTTTTTGTTAAACGATCGACAATCGCATGTCTATACACATGTATCTTACACGAGTTTCGTTTTCAAGATTCCTGAATCCTCTCACTGCAGCCATAGAGATCACATCAGAAACCATCTATTAATCCATATCTTTATACGTATATTCCGTCTACATAAATTACGATATATGCAGAGAACAGTCAACTTATTGATCGTTAACTTATTACAGCGCGAAGAAATAAAATTTATATGATTTTTTATTTCACATAATTCGTTTTATAATCGTGTATTTTTTTAAATGTGGTTGCGGTGAAGATCCGGAATCCTTAATTGGACGAAATGCTACCTTAGTGCCATTATCCGACGGCAAGCTCGACGATTATGAAAAACGCTATTTGCTGAGGATGACCGCGGCAATGAAAGACCCAATGAAAAATGGATATGTTAGCATCTGAAAACGCTCAAGAGCTTGTTAGATATCTGTTCATTTGTGATGTGAGATATTTTTCATTGATTTGATATAGTGCCAATAAGCGGCTAACATCAGCGAAGTAACAAAGTTATTAATTACTTACGACTGCTAATTGACGGCCGTTGAATAGAAGAAGTTTAAGCGGTATGAGTGATCGAACGAAGAACAAAAAAGAAAATAATAGTATTGATAGCGGTTTTAAGATCTGGTCTATCGTTTGCAATATCGCATGGTTAACGCGCCATGTCGAAAATAAATAAATACACTAGCAAACTTTATCATAATCCTATATCGTCAATTCACTAAGAACTTAAACTTCTAACACTCCGTACAGATTAGAAAAATATTCAGAAACTGCATTAAGTTCGAATTAAACAATGTATCATATGCATCAATAGATTCTCTTTTTTTTTGGATTCTCCTTTTCTAACGTATATAATCGATATAACAGAAATAAATAAAATACCACTGATATTACTTTCCTCTACATTGAATGCTGAATAGTTAGCACAGAAAACGCAAGATTTTCTAAAATTGATGAATTGTTGACGAAAACTACACGAAACACATGTGTAATATAAAAAGTGCATAACAAATTAATATCTTAGAAAAATATTAATTCTGAAGAAAAAAAAACTTGTTTAATACTTCAGATTTTTTTGGGATTAATATTTTTATTGAGTAATAAAATCTTCAGAAATGTACTTTGTATTCTAATTATCATGATCTATATCTCATAGATAAAACTACTGATACAAAACAATTATAATCAGAAGTTATATGATCAGGAATTATCTATCAAAACTTCATCTTTTATTAAAAAAATCTTTTTAGCGGTATTTTTTTAGATTATTAATTTGTCATGCGTGTTTTACCGCGCAAACGAATGCGCAACAGAATGAGAAAACGTATCATCATCAATGAGCGCATAAAAATAATTTCAATACGTAATTTCGAATGTACTTTTTTTTCTTTCACGCTTTAGCTTAATAATTTCTTAAAACCCTGTGATCCCTTTTGCATGTAAATACAGCGCAAAATCGTCAAGAAATAATTTGCAGCATTAATGACATTCTTTTGAATAGCATATTTAAATATATCTTAAGATTTAATATTCAATTGCGCTTTTTGAATACTGGATGGTTTATGTTATTGCACATTAAGTGCATGCATCATGTTTCTTCATTTTTTTCCGTCTCTGAGATGATTAATTTATCTCACAGCACTAACGAACGTTTAGATAAAAAATTCATTCAGTCCAGATGTATGAGACGATGATATGATTCACCGACTTCACATTTGAACGTAACTTAAGTCGAAATAATGAAAATATCTTATCCTCCTATATTTGGAAAGTAAATCGCGGTCTCAATACATACATACGTTACATTATATACTAAGTTATATCCGATTTCTCGAAGGAGCGCAAACACACCGTAAACTTTGTCGGCGCAAATAATCACACAGTTTACACATTAGAACTGGTCGTTTTAGTTTCGTATGTGATGTCATACGTTGCCGCCAAGCATCTGTTGCATTGCATCTGGTTACGCACAATCGTTAATTATTCTTGCTTTGCACTTGCACAATCGTTTGAAGATCGGTTATGGTCTTTTCTAGCATTTCGAGCCATGAGACGTTGGTCAATGAGCAACGTAACTGATTTGTACAACTGTTTGCAGTGGTAACCAGGTTTGGCGGTGACACAGTACTTGTGGCAATCTCCGCTTGAACAACATTGCTTTGCTTGTGTCTGATAGTAGTAGCGGCCATAGCTGTTGCTGCGGTTTTGCTATCGTCCCCGGAACTGGAAGACATCGTATCGTTCATCGACGTATCCGTTTTGTTAATTTTTGCCTCCGAGATATTCTTCTCCACATCTGTATCCTTAATCGCATGTAGATCCTTGTCGCTGTCTGTCTCACTATCATCACTAAATTTACGTCTTTTGGAGGGAGTCTCCACTTCCGGCAGCGAACTGTTTTCCTTTACCGTAATAGTCCGAGTACGCAACAATAAAGTCTCTAGAGCCGGCAGTAAGCTGGAAGGTGGTTTCAGTCTTGTGCTACTACTGTATACAAGTGCTAAAGCACGCAAATCGCCAGTCAATCTATGCGCTGATGCCTCAACGTCCACCGCTTCTACCATCGCAGTTAACGAGCTAACGAGGTTGTCAATGAGCAAACATGTTTGATCGGTTAACACATGGCTAGCCAACTTCGGGAAGAAAGTCTTGAGGAAAGCATGTATTGCCGGCACACCTAACGATGATCTCTCGTCCAGTAATACCGCATCTACATAATCCACTGTATAGGAAGAACAAAGGAGAGATGCTATGTGCTTTCTATCTATATGCGTAGCGGCATGTACATCCAACCATAATCTAGGAAACAGAGCCAAGTGTAATGGAACACCTGTAAACATAAAGTGCGTTTCGAATCGATCGATTTAGGTCTGCTGATCAACATGTTGTCCATATGTATATCGTATATCACTTACCCTCGAAACCAAGCATAGCGCTTAAATTCACCAATGCATCCGACATGCAATCGTTATTAATCGCCAATCTACACATGACGTCTATTAATTCATGATAAGGTAAATAAAACTCAAGCAAAGCGCTATCATATTCTTGATCCACCCCTTTTGATGCCTCCAGTTGAGAGTGAGGTACTGCCATTTGTACCATCGGCCTAGCTGGTCTAGTAGGCATCTTTCCAGATGGAGTAGATCTTCTCGGGAGATATGGCCCAGGTGGGACAGCGGCATGGGATTCCTGAAGGGCCGCATGGCAATGTGACAGCAATGGAGCCAGAATTAGTATTGCTTCGGCGGGAACAAGCATTACGAGTTCTTTCAAGAGATCTATAGCTAGATTTCTCATATCTGGCGGGTTGTAGGTATTTAATAACGTTGCTAGCTTGCGCAAGACATCAGGCCATTCCTTACAATTTGCTAAAATATTCCTAGCATCTGGCCCATCTCGTGCTGTACGCACACATCTTACAAATTCAACAATAATGGCGATCAGTTCAGCTAAATCACCAGCGACGTGACATGCCGTCGCTTCATGATACATAATATGTAACATGTGAAACGCTTCCAAGGCCATACTTAAACCACCATTATAAACGACATATAAGCGATCATCGTCCGATTCAATGAGAATTCTGAAAGAGAATGTAAACATCAATTTCTCAAATTAATATATTAATTTTATATATAATTAATATATTTATCTATTATAAATTAATTATTATATATTTTGTAATACGTAATATATATAATTAAATTTCAACTTTCATATTTTAATCCGTTTGCATTTTAAAATATGACTATTGATGTTACAATATTGTACCGAAAAGCAGAGATGAGAGTTGCCCAACATGAACGACCATCAAGTCCTTGTAAATAAGATGTTAATGTGCCTCTTCTGAACGATGCAATCTCTGTCTCTTCTTGTTCCGTTTGATCAGGATGTCGTGCAACTAACAATTGCATCAATTTAAACAATTCATCTACAGCCTAAAATCATATATAAAAAAAGAAGTTCGAAATTCAAAAATATATAGAAGTTTACCCAAATAAATTATAGAACGGGAAAACTTACAGTTGAATATTGAGTAGGATGAGGAGTAATATTTTTGAAAGCCCATTGTATATTTTGATGTGCTGCCAATTGTCTTGTAAAAGTACGTGATTGCTGGCAACAAAGCCTTAATAAGCCGTAATAAGCAGGTAACATAACTCTGTTAAACATTACGACATCTTGATCTTCATGATCAGCTCTACAATTAATAAGAAGAATAAATTCAACTTAGAAAATATAAATATTTTTCATAATTTATGAACAATATTAACTCTTTACATTCGATTTATGCTTTTGGTATAATAAAATCAATATTAATTTTATAATTAATAATTAATATTAATATTAATTTTTATGTTAACATAAAATCGTTGTATCTTACATAATCCAAATGTAAAGGATCCAAAAAAATTCAAAAAAGATTAAGAAATATTAAATAACGCTTACAATATATAATTAAATGCAATATTCTTAGTTATGTGTGGGTTGTGAAGTATCATTGCGATGTTTTCTGGACAATCGGAACATACATGATACCAGAACAAAAGTACGGTCTGTTTATTATGATGCACTGGAATGCTCGGTTCTGATAGTTTCGGATGAAAAAGTGTCCACAGATCATTAAGATACTGACCAAACTATAAAATACAAAAAAATATATATTAGATTTACCAAAATTTCGAAATGAAAGATCATACGTTATGATATATAAATTTACTTACCATTAATTTTTCAGTTTTAGATACTACGCAATAGGTAAGTAATGCAAAATAGGCAGTCAGCTTCATTGTACCGTGAGTTTGTATATCGATATAATGTCGTGCTGGTTGCAATAATCGTAAAAGTGCCGTATAAATTTGATGCAGTATTAGAGTTGCTTCTGGTGACAGTTGAAACTCCTTAGATGCATTACATCCTAGACCGAGACGATGAGTGCTACGGTAACCTTGTCTAAAATGTGTAGATGGTACCAGAGATACTAGCAAAAAGGCAGCAGCTGAACGAACTCTTTGATTGGAATGCTCAAGCAGAAAATGTTGCAACCATGTATCAAGTCCTTGTAACACCCAGGCATGTGCTAGTTTGCTTCTCGTGACTGCAAGTGCCAGCCATTCGAGCGCACCATGTGGAGCAACTCTTGCTGCTTCCCAGACTCTGCCAAGGATGAGTTGTGTCATACAGGGCAATCCGCTCAATCCTGAACTTTCTGTTAACAACGTCAGTAGTTTAAAGAATGGTTGGCATACATCAGTATGTTTCATTATTGCCTGGAATATCATCGTAACAATGTGTATAGCTAATCGGTCGTTCCAACGGCATAATGATTGAATTAGATTCCTAGTTTGAGTGAGATTTATAACATCTCGTGTTTGTTGGTAGAGAAACGGAAAACCTTTGCCACCCGCTACGGAGTTTAAATCCGCCGGTGACAAAGCTAATCTATGATCCTGTCCTCTGCTGCGTTCAACTAAGTACGCGATTAATGTAATCATTTTATCCAATGAAGCGGGCCGCAATTTCTCAGAAGGTACGGTCACGATCTCCTCTTCTTCTTCCTCCTCACTAACTGCATCGACGAATTCATGTGTTTTGTGTCCAAGATAAAAATTTACCATTGTAGAAATAGCTTGTACTCTAATAAGAAAGATGGCTTCATCGTCCCCCATCTTGCTGAACTCATACAAAAAGCTAAAGTACTCAGTAAGATGCTTGAGATGTTGTTTGGCGTGTTCCATTAATGATAGCAACATTCTGACAAAACACGTAATGCAAGATCGGGTACCGACGGTGTTTACGTCATTTTCCTCATCGCAAAGTAGATACAAAGGTGCCTGAGTAGCGCGCAATCGTTGTATTACATGGATGCATAATCGTTGAAACATCTGCCTGACCATCTGATTAGGGCACTTGACTAGAATCTGAATAGGCCACCATGAATCGCCGGCCATCCGTTCGAGGAATCGCGCGCATGCGCCAGCCGAACCATTAAATTGCTTTGTCAGTAGTTCTACCCATTGCACCATCGTTGGTTTCTCTTTGGCGTGGATAAATGTCTCCATAAAAAATGAGGTGGATAACTCCGCGGATATCTCCGTGATATCCGGCTGCACAGAGAGCAGTGTTTGCGGTATGTAACCGCAAATCTGCCACATGAAACCAAAATACGTATGCTCGAATATGTTTTTATCCTGTAAAAAATGCATATTATCTTGCCAAATCCAATCCTCGAGTTCTTTATTAAGTTCCAGTGGCAGTGATTTATTCATGTTATCGCGTACTAATGAGGACGACGATCGTCCATTGTTATCATTGTCTATATCATTTTCAATGGGACTCGATACTGTAGCTTCCTCTTCTTTCACTTGATCACCGGGATTGGCGCACCACTCGTAAAACAGCATATATGCTGAATTAGTCTTCTCGAAACTAAAGTCCATGAACTTATCTGTTACTGAATCATATGTCTTACTAGTCATTTCGCCACCAAAGCACTCAGCTGCGATTTGATTCGGATCGAATGGCTTCACTTCAGCATCGTTGAATAAAAACCACTTGTCCTTGTTGGGTGATGTGCGATCTCTGATAAAACTATAATAATGCCCACCATCTGCCGTTCCTGTATGAACAGTCACGCCAATCAAATCATATTGATAATGCTCCATCTCTTCTTCCTCTTGCTCTTCTTCTGCCATATCGTCTAGCAAAGATGTTGAGCGTCCATCATTCTCCGAGTTTTTCTTTTCGGACGCCGCTTTTTTCTCGTCTTGATAGTGCTGTGGCATAAGCTTCTTTTCGACGTAACCAGACATATCGAGTCTAAGAGGGAAACTGAAATGCGTGTTGACTTTTTCTTTCAACATAGTACCCATATTGAAAGTATAGCGCATAGTATTGAAACATAATATATGCGGCAATTTTTTGAAACAGGCACGTTTCTCAGCTCGTGCTTTCTTGCCACACTGCGAACATGTATACATATTATCACCTTCAAGCGTGTCTTTTACGGTTACTTCGTCTAGGCTTTCATAAAGATTCCTCATATCTGCCACTTGACAGCGGACAGTATAGAACTCTTCTAAAGTTCGACTAACATGTTCACAATCCAGTGAAACAACATTGTTAGATATTACACCGCAAAACAATGTTTTCACCAAATTCTTTAAGTCTGATGTCATTTCTTCTAATTTGGAGACAAGGTCAATAAAGAATTCGGCCATATCTTTTTGTTCGCCTGTATTCAATGGTTCGTGATTCATTGTATATACACGACAAAAACTTCTCGGATTATACGCTTTTCTCTCAGATTCCAACAAATAAGCAAACATTCTTTGTAGCTCCCGTAAAGTCAGTTGATGTTTATTTGCCCGACTACAATCGGCACCTAGGATAGAGATACGTGCTTGTGGCATCATGTATAAATGCTGCATACAACTAGCCATATAACATGTTGCTCCCAGATTTGTTAGACCTACATAACCGCAATCGGAACGTCCATCCTCATGAGGCCAGTAATCCCACGGATACGGAGAATGTGGTCCGGGACGATGTTGGGTAAGTAACTTCTCGTGTAGTATTCTGTAATTATCAGGTGCCGATTTTACCAGTTCGACCAGCAGGTCAAAAGCTGCCGATCTTGATGCTTGGCTTTTGCATTTAGGAACATGTTTGCTTCGTGGATTTGGTAGAGCAAACAGAAAGTCAAATATCTGATCCAACAGATTTTGTCCAATCTTGCCCTGTTTACATGGTGGATTATGCGTCATTATGTTGCATGTGAGATTGATCAATCCGACTAAAGCATCGTCCTCCACTGTATTGTGTCGTGTTTCTAAATGATCTCTATTGAGTACAGAATCTATCACTCGAATGGCCAATGCCTCGAGATCAATAGTCGTTCCAGAGCTATCATCAACAGGATTTTCCCGAATCACCTCATCTGGAAAAGAATCCACTAAACGACAGATCAGCCAAAAGTAATCCTTACAAGCCGGACCGTAGGGCTCTTTCCCGTCGTCTAAGACAGGATGAAGATGCAGCGGTAAGTCTGGTTTACGATGAGAAGGTTGCATAGCTTCTGCGATCACAAGATGTTCTAATAAAGTGTTCAACATGGGTACTATCAATCCTGGGACTTGATCCGAATTGTCGTCTTCTATACTAGTATTACCTAAGCACAGTCTATACAAGGCTGTACATACTTCGCGTCTCACTGCTGGTTCAGGATCCTCCAATATCAATCTGCGCAACCAAGTCTTTCCGAACGGCTCGGAGGACGAAAATAAATATTGTCTGATTATAGAGTCGCTATGCACCCAACATACTAACAACGCCATGGCATAATGTATTACTTGTGATCGACCGAATAATCCTGTTTTGTAGTGATTTGGATCGAGTGGTAATGAAGCATCATTCAGGATACTCGTTATTCGCGGCATTACAGTATCAACGTTCATCATCCGTAACATCGCTTCACTGAGTTTTGGTACCAGCAGCGGTTTATCAATTTTGTTGCGTTTCTTTTCTTCTTTTACAACGCCAAGATGACAGAGCTGTTTCAGCAAGCTTGCAAGACAATCTTGTTGCCATTCACTACCGTCTCCTTGTTCCAGACAGCCTGACATGAAAATATCAAAGAGATGTCGGAGTCCACCATGTTGTACGAACAGAGTAGACCAAGCTATATCCTTTTCTTTATCATCTTGGTTATCATCCGCATCTCCACCACCTTCATGTGCCATCGTTGATGTGGCAGAATTGCTTGCTAATGATTGATTCGTTACACCTCGTCGACTTAGAGACTCAACTATGTAGAGGGAATACATCAATTTTTGCGGACTTGCTGGATCGAGTAATTCTTGAAGGGATGTCTCACCAAGTTTTTGAAAACCTCGCAGTAAAGTCGGGCTTGTAGGAAGCAAAGTGAGTGTGTCCCAAACTCTCCTTGAAAGTACTTGAGCTTTTGTGTGAGGAATTTCTTGACCACCTTTTACAGTCGTTTTCATAGCACTGAGAGTTCGCATTAGCGTAAATAGTTGCTCAAAATACTGTGGTCGAAGTAACAATAAAGTTGGTAAAGATTCTCTAGGCGGAGGTGGTAACAAGGAAGGCGAATCTACATCCCGTTTACTGCAACGACCACCGCCGCTACCTCTACTAGCACCTGGTGAAATAAATACTAACTGTCCATCTTTAAAACCCATCTCTTGCAAAGTCTTCTCATCAAAATCGATAGTTAATTCCTGGCCCTGAGTGATCATTCTGATAGGACCATCAATAAGCAATGATCCTAGAACCGACCCACCATTCTGTGTAGAATTCGCAGATGCTGCCGATTTTTCTTGGATGTTCTGCATATCATCCCACCATTTAGCCACTTCAGCTCTCAAATCCGCTATATAGTCGGTATTAAGGAGAGTAAAACTTGTCTTCTCTGGTATACCAGCAGGTTGTACAAAGATTCTTAATTGTTGACCTTTTTCGGATGTGTTCATAGCCACGTGACTAGCTGCACCTCTGCCTTCCAATACCCAGCGACGCAAATGATAAGCGTAACGTTTACGAAAAGCTTCTAAATGAGTCCGGAGCAAAAGTAAGGCACGTTGTATGCAACGTAAACTGGCTTCTTCATTCATTTCAAGATCGGCACTAGCTGCTGCAAGGTGGGTCATACATTGCGATACAAATTCTGCCTCCTGTGTTAGTTGTCGCGACATATAATAACCATTGAGATATTGTATTGCCGCCATGCTAACATCCGTGCTTTTCGCTTTCAAAGCAATCCGCCATAAGAAATCCATGCCCACTGAATCTACGTCCCGCAATGGTCTATCCAAGTGTGCTGCGGCCAGACGCGCTAGATTACATAATTGCTGAAATAGACTTAAACCTGTCATACTGATAGTTTCCGGTGGCAAACTTGGTAATTTACGCATGCATAGATGTTTCAGTGTATCCATTCCCAATGCATGCTGTTCTGTAGATTTTGCTTGACTCAATAACCAACTGAAAAGCTCATCCGCGCAAATTGGATCTTGTGACAAACATTGCCATAGGATGTCCACTTGTTCCAAACTCAAGCGAAAGCAATCAGGTGAACCTAGAGGCGAGAAGATTGATGATAGAAACTGTAGTCTGACTTGTATTTCCGTTTGATGTGAATATAAATTGCTTTTCGGCCCCGTACTGGTGTATGTCTTCAAGTTATTAAAAAAATGCTTCATCATACCGCGTTCGCGGTCAGCCCAGGTGGTGATCGTATGTGCGTCCATCGCGCCGAATTGCTGGAAACTTGCAAGTAGTTTTGGGAGTAATCTCAACGACACAACCACGGAACGATTTGTCGCTAGATTTTCCAAACAACCTTCTACAAATTTCATCGGAATTAGACGATCGACATTGAAACACAAAAGATTGCATAGAGCTTTTTCCGCTTCTAAAGCGAGGCCTTCTCCTAATTGGCCTATTTTGTCATCTTGAAGAAGATCCCACAACAACGTATTACCCGGTTTGCAAACTGTATCCAAATTAAATTGCGAGCTTAATCTTGTGGCCGTTTGTCGAGCAGTTCGCACTTGTGTCGATTGGCAAACCGATCTTCTAATTGTCATAGTCGAGTGATGAGGATGATACGCTTGCATTTGAATGGCAGTTAAATGACGCGCAGCCAATTGTGCCAATTCCTCTTCACAGCCGCTCTCTTCACCATCAAAATCCGCCATGTTTTTTTCGCTTTTATTTGATATCCTACTGCTGTATGAACCCTCCTCATCTGAGAGCATCTCATCCAATCCTGATGGTAAAAAGGTTGGACCAGTAGCATGTACTAATCCAGCAAGCTCGGATATTACCGCACCAGGACCGTCCGCAGCAGCAAGCACACCAGCTACATCACTATCATCTTCGTCATGTGAACTATCGCCCGAGTCTGCTGTACGATCCACATTATATCCCACTATAGACATATATTTAGTCTTATTGGCGCGTCTCAGCAATGCTGCTGTAGTCGGAACTTGTTGATCGTTCGGGTCCAAGGCCATCGCTTGTTGCTTAACGCGATCTAATGCATCGATACTCTTCGGTTCATCTAATGAAGCTAAAGTTCCGACATCTAAACTACCATTTAATACATCTTCCGTTCTGTTTTTCGCATCTATAAGCAAATCCTTTGATTTCACATTAGTATCTTGACTAACGATATCTTCTAATGTTTTCTCAACGGCGCTCAGCGAGCGTTTTTGTGCTCTTTTTCGTTTGCGTAAAATCTTTCGTTTCTTTTTTTCCTGTATGAACGTTTCCTCTGTGTTTGATTTTTCCGTGTCCGCTTCAGCATCCGATCCGCTTTGCTTGTTTTTTAATTCGTCTCGAATATTATTTGTAGAAGGATTTTTGGTCAGTCCTCCATTGCACTCAAATTTATTAGAATTTAAGCTTTCAATTTCATTAAGACTTGATTCGATAGCGGTGGTCGTTAAGTTTTTTGTTTTATAATGGCCTGTAATATAAATATGATATAAATTTGTATGATTAGATTTATATAAGATCGTATAAGATGTATAAGATGATTATGTATAAGATCTAATTTAATGCAGATCTAATTTAACGAGCTTTCATCTACCTTCACTGGCATCACTACTATCAGTTCTTGCTTGTTTTCTAGGCGATGGTCCTTCGGATGGTGCTGGGCTAGGCTCTTCCTCATCATCTTCTGGACTACTGCCGTCCATTCCACTCGGATCACTGCTGCTACTTCCGCCTACTCCAGCAGTGCTTCTCAACATCTCTCTGTTTTTCATTATTAAACCTCTCGGATAAGCCGAGCGACCAGATGTCCAGATAAATTTGATCAAGGCTGACGCTAAAAACAAACTCTGCTCTGTGTGATCCTTGGGTTCTAATTTTCCTAACAAGGAATACAGATGCAGCACAGGAGTAGGGGCCAAATGTTTGACCAATGGTGCCAACAGATCATAAACCGGACGACCGCAATGCTTCAGCTGTGCTGCTTGCCACATAGTGTCCATATCTGAAGATGTAATTCTACCTTCCATCGCCAAAAAGCTTAATATAATGTGACTCTGTTTAATAACTTCTACATGCAAGTTTGGTCCGAATATGTGTGCAATAATATTGTTCTCCGTCAACCAAGTGGCGAGCGCGTGTCCCACCTGCTCGACTTCGGCAACAGTCTCACTATTACAAAGCTCATTCGATGCAGTGATGTGTGCGTTTATTTGCGCCACGCCGGCCAGCCTCATAGTCAGAGTTGTACTAGTAAAATATTTAAATGCTAGATCAAGTCCATCGCGATCGAAACTTGGGAGCACAGCGTCTATCGGGTCCTTTACCGCGCTCCACATGAAATCTGGACACATAAGGAATTATTATACATTTAAATGGAAATATAAACGGAAATATATTTGCGAATAGTCGAATTGATATATAGATATTCAGAGTTATTCAAATAATATACCTGCCATGGTCCTAACAGCTGGAGTACGCAATTCCTTATCCCCCAAACGACACATATATTTCATAACACGGCTACGCAATGGTATAAACAGTTGAATCACGCTGGCGTAATTCAACCAAAGTTTCAAATTACAAATAACGGCGACCATAGAATGGGCAAGGCTAACAGGCAGTGTGCTTTCCATATCAAAACAAGCGGACATCAAATTAAAGCCACCTTGATGACAAAATATGGATACTGCACGAATTAGGGGAGCTGGTACTTCAGGATCGTGCGGTTCACAGTAACCACCTTCATCCTATTAATTTTATAAAGTAAATCCATATAAATTAATAAAAAATAATTCAACAATTAATCACACACATATACCTGATATGTAAATCATAATCATACCTTGACAGGAGCCAGAGGGTTAATTACACCACCGTGCTTCATAGCAATATAAAGAGGAAAATTAAGTAAAAAAATTTTTGAGAGAAGATGAAACAATCTCTCCTTATCTTGTTGTGACCATGCTTGTTTTGCTTGAACTTCTATCTGTGTATGTTCTATTGTATCACTGGATTTTCGTTTATTACTTTTTTCCTCCTCATCCTTTTCCTCTTTAGTATTCTCCTTGATAATATCTTGGTGTTCATTTTGCTGTATAATTTGCAACTGTTGCAATGTACAGAGTACGACGCTCTGAGTTAGCCTTATAAATCGATCAAAATTTTTAATTTCACGATAACAGCACATACATTGTCTAAAAAAAAGAAATAATAATATTGATTACATCATAATCATATCATAATCAAACATTTTTAAATATTTAAAAATATCAATTATAAGATTTTGTAATTTTCAAATGATTATAAATTTTTTGCTTTGAAGAGACATTATAGTGATTCACTGAAAATTTTAATTATAAGTAGAAACATTGACTTATAGAATATCATTAGGATTATATACATGCATATGCATGCATCTTGCTTTATCATAAATTTATATAAATTTATATAAATTCATAAATTTATCTTGATTTATATAATGAAATGAAATTATATGTTTTAATTATATATTAATTATATAAAGAATAACTGATATTTTAGCAGGAAAAAGATATTCTAATAAAGAAACAAAACAAAAATATTAAAATTATCAAGATAAATTATAGATAAATTATACCTTTGTACCCATTGATTAACATAATGCAATGTTGTGTCTACATCTGTCACACATAACATTACTAACGCATCTTGTTCCTTCGACGAACGTTCGTCATCTAAAATATATAATATATCAATCAGAATTTTATTGTATGTTAAATCTAAAAATATAATCTAAAATATTATATTTATAACATTTTTATAACATTTTATGTGTATTTGCTTTACGTAAACTTTCACTCTATAACATAAGCTTGTAAAGCTTTAAATAATTCTGAATGTTTTGATTGATGAATATTATATAGAATATATTTAGATATCAATTTTTAACAAATTGAGTAAACTTTACAATGATGAAAATTTTCAATGATGAAAACAGCATTTTTTATTAAGACAGAATCTCTTATCATGTCAAGAATGGTTCTCATTTATATATGAAAATATTATAAAATATAAAGATATTTATATAATGATAAATTAAGCTAAAGTTCCGATACTTTAGTCGAACAAAAGGTCAACGATTAAGGTTATAGGATGCTGTCTCATGTTGATCACGTTTCGCAAGAAAGAAAGACTTCGAACGAGCAAGCATGTATCTCCATATTATTTTGGTTCAATTTTTGCAAAAGAATCGAAAGAATTCGATGAACCATGAGTCTCGGTCGCAACCGAAGTACAGTAAGATAGGTTAAGGATCAAGAGAGAAAAACGTTACTGTGTACAATGCGCTTACAGGAAAGTAGAAGATCGTGAAAGTCGACGCATACATCGCACATGATTCCCAGGTTCTTTAGCCCAGAATGAGGCTTTCGGTCACGTCGATTTCATCACTTTATCAAATATGCAACGCCGTCAATGACAATATTATTAAACATCTCCCGTACGTATTCGATTATCCCCGATGGTCACCATATTGCTTTCGACCATAGACTGCGCGTCCGTTCGCCGCTTACTTCAGGCAGCAAGTGTACATCAGGCGCTATTAATTCCGAAATGTAAGACTACACGTGCCACGTCGTCATGCGACACCGAATTCGCCGGGTTCAATCAATCACGATCGATCGCGAGATCAGTTGTCGTGACGCGTGCACGTTGCAACGATCGAGCTAATTAATCCAGCGTTCATCAATGCGGCCGTCATTGTGACAGGAGACAGCTGATCGCCACCATGTTGGCTCGCAGTGCTACGCGTCATAATTTAAAAATCCGTTTTCACTTTTCCAGAATAATCGTGCAATGAAAATCACTCTAACGATTTTTCTTAATCAGAGGATTATGTTTCATATAAAGGATTACGTACGATTCAGTATGTTATCAATCGCTTCATTATTTTATTTTGTATTCCATATATTTTTCAAACGAATAAGAATGCGAATTGCAAATGCATATCTACCGATAAGGATCTCTTGCACTCAAACGCGATAATGAAGAGGCATATATTCTTTCTCATTTTCTTTTCTTTTAAAATGCATGTAATTTGTAAAAAACAATTACAATTTATTCGATTTGATTCTTATAACATTTTTCATGCAGTGGCTCAACCATGCGATCGCTGAAAATACTTATTGCATGTAAATTTATATATTTATCATACAAATTTATTATACAAACGTGCATGTTAAATACATTGTAAGAAGATTCATAAATATCTCCGTTGACAGAGGCGACAGCTGATTGCTCCTTCTTTCGAGCCACTTTCCGATCAACTTCGGTCATATGCCATCAGGACTGTATAAACGCGCGCATGACATGATTTGCTAAATTCCTCCAAATGCGATTGTTCTTCGTTCTGGTGGAATTATGACGTGCGAGTTTTCTGCAAAATATCTTATCCAAAAAAGGTATTATGGCGATAATATATCGCACTAACATAGTAACAATAGAAAAATAATTATAACAATAATGCTAAAAGCGATAATAATACCAACAACTATACTTAATAAAAGACGTTCGCTTAGGAAGAGGGTTTGATGAGCGACGTGTACAGTCCTGAGAGAAGCATCGTCAAGGAGCGCGCTGGTGTTCGATGGATTCTGTGCAATAAACAAACTCCGAGATCTTAATAGGAAAAGCGTAAGATCCGGAATACGCTCGTGAATAGTGATCATACAGTTCGATTCTCTCGAAATTGTTGATCGACATCGTGTGAGCACGTGAGCCGTAAGAAACATTCAGCTAGAGATAGCCGTGGAAACCGTAACGCCGTGAAGATGGGTAGTACGGACAAGGCTGTAATCACGGGGTTCATATGCAGGCTGTGTAGCAAGATGAACCGCTTCGTGATTCACATATATGGAGAAGAAGGCGAGAGGATGAAACTTGCTGAGAAAATAAACACCTATTTACCGATCACGGTAATTCGGCGGCATAGCTGATGATTCGTACATGATTCATATGACTGCAACATGTTAGGCTTGCTCCATTTCGCAATTGGATCCGATATCTGGATGAAGAGACGGAATCATTATTTTATATTTGATATTTAAAATAAGAATCTGATTTTTTTGCATATTTTAGACATAAATATCCTTTAATAGTTTTTCCATTTCACTTTCTAATGTATTTTGCAAGTCTGAGTCATATTAAATATCGATACTCTAAGAATTTATCAATTTTTTTATCTTCATAGATTATTTTATTGATTACTTGTCATTCATGCGTTTCAGACATTGTTTAAGACATCATAACAAAGTATTAATGAAGTACCTTATATAAAATATCATGACAAAGTTTTACGTGCAATGTTGCAGGTAAATATGAACGACCCGTTACCGAAGACTGCGTGTTTACACTGTATTGAGCGGTTAGAAGCACATCATGAATTAATGGAACAGATTATGTTCACTAGACGGAGATTGAATACTGATAACAAGTCGACTGCGGTAGCATCATCTTCCTCAACAACTGTGGATACATCGCCAACGTCTAGCCCATCTCCATATTGACATGTGCAATGCGAAATAGTACATTCTCTCGTTCAACGTATCACTTCTGAAGATCAGATGATTATTGTATAATTTTTGTATCGTTTCAGTTAAGATAATAGTCAATCTCAAGCGAAATGTGTAAAAAGTAGAATGGAAGATTCATAAAACATCAAGTTATATCTCCTATAACGATGCAATATTTTCATGCAACATTGCACATTCACTTCAGCGACAAGTATTCTCAGATAGTATTAAACATATTCGATGCCCAATGTTCTTTACTATCTACGAAAAAATAAAATAACAAAACAATGCGGAAAATATCGAAAAATCTTTAAGAAAAGTATGTCTTCTCTCTATAATTGTCGCATAAATTATGCAGTTTTTTTTGCTGTCCTATGATCATGTGCAAAGATAATTTGTGAAAAAAAGTGATATTTCGAAAACTCTTGGGCGATCGCAATAATATTATAACTTGTATTTATATATTATTCATAGATGTATCGGATATTGTGCGCTAATAATATTCAAGATATACAAATACATATTTATGTACAAATCTTATTTCGTATAAAGATCCGTGCTAAACTTTTTGCAAGTATAAAACAAGAGAATAATAATTAAAAACATTAAAAGAAATATAGCGATCGTATCTTTTCATTATCTACATATATAATTATAATTAATATATCATTTATTTATAATATCCTTCATTGGAGCAAATATGTATAACATTTGTAATAAGTAAATCTTCGTTATTTTGAATATTCGAAATATCCGATACATCAATTAGTCGTATATATACATTTATATTATTTTACAAATCGTACAATGCTCTTCGTAAAAGGCGTTTTATAATCTTCTGTAACTTTCTCCATAGCGGTACTGTTGTACGTTCAACGCATCAATTATACTGCTGTACAAAGATAAATGAACATTTCTGAAACAATCTCTATACGATGTATCGTACTGTATAATGTAGAAAATTCTTAGCCATAGAAGATTAGAGCGTAAAATTAAAATATGAGAATTTACTTATGTAGCGCATATAAAGAAATGAGTTACGTATTTTTTAGTCATTGATTTTCGTCAGAAATGTTATTCAATATATTAATGTACAAGATAAGTAATAGAGGATATTGTGTATATTGCTATTATGTCATCAATATGCATTACATTAATTGATGATCCTGTGTATAATCGTAAAGAGAGTCATCTCATCTTTTAATATTATAAGTGCAAAGTACAATAAGTGAATATTTGTATAATTATATTATATTAACAAGTAGTTCTTCGTGTAAATTTTACAGATCATTTGTCCAGTTTGTATAAGTTGCAATATAATAAATAATATGTATAACAAAGTTTTAAGTATAATCTATGGAAAAAATTCTTATTCTCTTTCAGTATATAGCATTTTTGACACATTTTAAATGTATATAAAAACATAGGAATGACTAATGCTACAATGCGGATATTATTTTTTGTTAAGATTTATTTCTTATATATACTTATTGACACAGTTAAATGTTATTATTATATGAAACATTACATACTGCTTGGCAAATGTGCCCCATGTATGCTTACATATACTATTTCGCATGTAACGTATGATTTACAAGGAGAATAATTGTTTTTAGAACATGAGGATGCATTTATTTTTCTAATATATATCCATAATATTTGTTATAATTACGGTAACAGATTTAAACATATTATCTAAAAGCTTAAGAAAATATCTTTCAAATCGCAATCGTTTGTCCATTACATCACTTCAAATGATAACGCACATTTCCCGAATAAGTTACAACTTATAATTTTATTTATAAATTATTTCTGTAATAACGAACTTAAATCCATTAACAAAGAAATAGAAATATTTCTATACCAGTTATGATCGTAATATACTCTTCTTTTATTGCCAATTTAAACTTCTTTGCAATATTATTAAATTTCAAGCAAATATTAGATTAGAATTAGCACTGAGCAAATCTTAACAAAAATAAATATTAATAATTTAACTTTTTTTATATTACATAAATTCGTAAATATATTGAAATATAATTCCAATTGTTTATCCTTTTTTCTTTTTCTTTCAAATATCTTAATAATACATAATTCATAATTGGAATTTGTATAAAGTAATCCCTCTATATATAATATCATATTTACATAAATATTTAATTTTTATAATATCTTTAAATCACTGGTATCATTTGACTCAATATAATTCCGCTTCTAGTACAAATTACAGAAAATAAAGCATTAAATTCGCATCAATATCAAAATGCATCCTACATCTTCTTAAGACAATATACTATTATAACATTTCTGAAAATCGTTATATAGCAAAATGCGCAGCTACATCAAAAGTGCGATAATTAAATTCTAATCTCATGTTCGTGTAACATATACGCAAATGTAAAATTATGTACAATGAAGTCACTCTCTTTCATTTTCTCTTTCCAATTCATACATAATTTTCATATTATAGAATACATTCACAATTGATATTTTATATAAAAAAATATATGATATACATATGTATTTATAAAATTTCGTTCTCTTTTTCAATCAGCTTTGTATTTTTTTTATGAATTTATTTTCATTTGACATTTGATTATTCATATTTTTATGATGTGTTTATCTGTGTATGTGTGTGCTGATCAAATTCCATTATGTTCAGGTCTCTTAATATTGAAGCTTTTAACATTGAATTAGAAATATAAATACATCGATCTTATAACCATAATAATTGATAATAACAATTATGATGACGACAATTACAATGATGAGAAAGCACAGTAACTGCAAGAGATAGAATTTGAAAATCAGTGAATTAATATTGTTGAACTACATTCACAATAAATCATCACGTGTCTATAATTGAAAAATTAATATAAGTGAAGGAAAAAGAAAAAGAAAAAGAAAGAATTAAAAATTTTGCGTTTTTAATTCTTATCGAGAACGATACACCTATTTATGTATCAATATTAATACAAAGTATCATATTCATTAATTCTTCTTCGTAATTATATATATGTGAACACACGCGCGCGCACACACGTACACTTAAGTGGAAAGAACTAGTTACCTATTCTTTAATAATTAGCAATTACATTCTATTCACATATGCGTATCAATGTACAAATATTACACCTCATTGTACAAACATAATTATATATATGCATATATTACTCACAATTTTCAAAATGTGAAAACTGCGATATTATATTAATATTACTTAGATCAGAACTTTTCTATATTTACGTACACGCACGCAATGCTATATGCCAATGCTTCACATAGTATTAATTATATTAATTTCTAGTATTTACATAGTTTTTTTACTAACTAATAAAACTCAACATCTGGATGGAAACTGTTATCTGAGTGATTCTTTTCTAATAATATCGCGTCACATCAAAATTAATGTATCTATGTGCAATTCCGTTTCAGCCGCTTGTTTATGTAACTTCAAATCGGATTTGTCATTTAACGCATATCCTTTCGAAATGCTTGCTATTTGTCTTTCCCAAATTGAAATTCTGTATTAAAAGATCTTATAATACCCTCTTTTATATATTATATTTTATATCTTTATTACATCTTTTATATTTTATACTGAATGCAAATTTACCCAATTTGCACGATATAGTTATATGATTAATTTTTTTACATTGTTTACTTTTTTAATGTAAAAACATCTGCAATTATTATACCCAAGAAAAGAAAATAATAGCCAGCTTAATTAATTACTTGTTCCCAAAATGTCTTTATAATAACATGCTATCAATAATGCAGTCGAGTCTTCTTTATAACAAGAAAAGTAAAAGAAAAAAGAAAAATAGAAAAAAAAGAGAAACAGATGTGATCATCAGATTTGATAAGTTGTATTTTATTTCTAAACACTTGAAATGATAAATCAAGGAAAAGAAAATTTTTTTTAGCAATTATCTTGAGAAAACAAATAACAGTATATTATAATAATATACTTATAATTTATTATTATTATTATTATATAATTATTATTATTATTATTATATAATTATATCATATCGTATGAATGCACTATATAAGTAACATATGAGTATACTAAATTTTACAATTATATTTACAATTTATGTAAAGGAAGAGTGAAGGGCAGATATATTACCTAAGTGATGTTACGTAGGTAAGAATTGTCATGTTTGTTATGATTGCATGATGCCCTTATGTAATGATGTTATTCTTACATCTCCAAATGTTTTGTTTAATGTTGGTAGAAAGAATCTCTTGATTCTACCTATCACGAACAAGCTTGTTGCATTTCAGCTTTAGCTGCTTTTATTGCTGGAATGATATTTGTTCTATATAAATATTCCATTTGCAATGTATTTATTTGCCTAAAATTATATGATATTAAAATTCATTCCCGAAGATAATTGATTAGAAGAATTTTTGAAAGATCATATAACAAAGAATGGAATTTAAATAATTAATAAATTAAAAAATGAGAAATTAAACAAGTGATTACTATACATAATGTAATATTACTGTAATATTATCTATTAAAAGAATCTATTTAAAAAAATTATTAAGAATTAATGCGTGTGCGTTAGAAAAAACCTCTGGAAAAAAATAAAATATTTAATTATTTTACCTTCTCGTTCTCGCCTTCTTAATTTTTTTCGACGTCTCTCTATAGCAGCAAGCTCGATTTTAACAGCATTATACGTTTTCCGTAAATCAGTTAATTTTTGCTGTAATACAGCTATTCTTTGACTGCCATCCAATTGAGGATCTATAAAAATTCAATAATAACATTGAACATATAAAAATATTTTCTGGTTTACATGATTAAGAAATCATGTTTACTTAATCATGTTTAAAGTCCATCAATCAGTTGAAGCTTAGCAATTATATTCAATAAGATTAATGTAAATATACATAGAAAGACATTCAATATAGCGAATGATATTATATTATATGATACGATATTGTGAGATATTGAATTAATTAAATATTCAATGTACCTAATTCAACGTAAAAATTATATTTCGTCGGTCTCGGTGATCTGGACGAGTAAGTGGTGATATCATTAGTAATAGTATTAGTTTGGATTGTTGTTGTCGTCGATGTAGCATTAACCCCGCAGAGATTAGATCCTTCGCTAGTATCGTCACTATCACTCCCACCTCCATATCTACTATGCCTATTATTCTGCCTGGCAGGTTTCTTTGTTACAACATTAGCGATACCTGCGCCACCACTAGCACTTCCACCATTTCCACATTCTGAATGCTTCCTATTTCTCTTGCGTTTCTTGGGTGATTGCATATCTTCTATCGAACGTTTTGCAGGTGGTTTAAGGATTCTGTCTGCGGAATTGCCCTCGGAATTTGGTAAAGTGTCATCCTCACTGAAAGCTGGACCTTTTCCGGCGCTATCATTGTCTGCTTCAGAGCTGTTTAGCTTAATATTATCTTCGGAAGTTGGTGACGAACCGCCAGTTCTCTCCTCTCTAGGTGAACCCGAAATATTGGAAATACTTGAGTCAGGAGTAGTCGGTGGCGTGTTGTCCATTACTGGCGCAGCCTCGTTACTCTCTCGTCGTTGTGGTGGCATCAAAACGTGTTGCTGATGTTGTTGCTGATGATGTTGATGTTGATGTTGATGTTGATGTTGATGTTGATGTTGATGTTGATGTTGCTGCTGTTGTGGTTGTGGTTGTGATTGTAATTGTGATTGTGATTGTGATTGCTGTTGCTGCTGATGATGCTGATGCTGATGCTGATGATGATGATGATGTTGATGCTGCTGTTGCTGTCTTGTAGTTAAAGACACGTTTTGTTGCATCGGCAGGGAAATCGGTATAGATGTTTCAGTTTTCGGTAATGCTGTACTAAGGGTAGCAACAGTGCTATTCGTTGTGCTTTGACCTGAAGTCGGAGCGCTTGCAAACGGCATCTCCATCAATACTATGTTGCTCTCGATGACTTCATTTTTCGGTGGACTACACGAAGGACCGACATTGGCTTGTTCGATATTTTCAGAAGGCGGAGCCGGTGAACCAGGTATCTCCTCCTCGCACAATAAGGAATTCATTGTCTCACCTTCCTCATCCGTTTTTGAAACAGATGTTACATCCGCCTTAAACTCTACACATTCTTGTTGTTGTTGTTGTTGTTGTTCTTGTTGCTGTTGGATATTTTGTGATGCTTTTGGCACTTGTGTCCTAACGTGGAACCTTTCCTGTGTATCTTGCAAACGATCAAATTCTGCTCGTAACTTAACATCAAAGTTTGAAGTTGGTACTTTAAGGTCCTGCGACTCTTCGTTATCTATCACGAGTCTTTGTTCCGAGTCGCTGCTATCTGTGGAATCTATGTCTTGATTGATTTGCTTCTTACGACTTTCAATTTTATCTTTTTCCTTTTGATCCGTTGCTTTATATTCCTCCTCAGACTTTTTACAAACTTCGTTTTCGATATCTTTCCAACTTTCATCTTTTGTGATCTCTTTCGTCTTGTGTTCGACAACAATTTTTGTTTCAGTAAATTTCTTCAATTCCATTTCTTTTTTTGGTTTTAACTGCTGCTGTGATTCTTCTTCCTTCTTAATCGTCACGCGCGTAATATCCTTGCGTTGATTTTCTTCTTTCATTGTAATGTCTTCTTGCTCGCGCTTCTTATCACTTATTTCTGTCACAGGAATATTGCGATCCACATCTTTATTCCTTTGTAAAAGATTTAAATCTGATTTTTTAGATGATTCCTTAATTATCTTGCGCATAAGATCTGTGTCCTCATCTGAAATCTTTTTAATGTCTTTGGCTTTGTTTCGAAATGCCATGGCAGCGGCTGATAATTTTTCTTCTATTGTAGACGTTGCTGGTAATCTGGCACTTATGGGAGCCGGTGGTGTCACGATTGATGATAGAACTGGACTAATATCGAGTAACTTAGAATCCAATCTAAATTCTGATTGCAACTGTCCAATTGTTGTTGGCAACAACGATTTCACTTCACGACTTTGCTTTTGATCCAAAGAATTAATCGATTTGTTAACACTACTAGTAATTGGTGTTTCTTCTCTCGCGCATTCAACAATAGTACTCGCTTCATTTTTAGTTGATTCCATCGTGTCTGTCAATTCGCCATCGAATTGTATCTCTTGCTGGTACGTTGTGAATACATTCTCCTCTGTTTCCGATACTTCTGTTTCTGATATTATCAAACGATCTTCTGAGTCGTCGCGTGTACCTTCATCATCCGCTGGTAAATCACTGAATAGAAGATTTAGGCCACTATGTGTTTTACTGGTAGATTCTTCCACAATCGCTGCAGGTTTCACTTGATTAAATGATGGAGATTCGCATAGCTTCTCAAATGTATTTTCAGGTACAGACGGCTGCGTGCTTTGGAAAGATTTACTGAGAGAAACAGTCATTTCATTCATCGTGTCATCAGATCTCTTAGCGAATAACTTCCTTGGCTTTTTACGAGAATCGCTTTCTAATGGCTCCAATTTCATTTCTTTCGTTACTGGCGTTGTGATTATCGATGCTTTTTGTTTCTTCTTCGGGCTCTTAGGCTCATCTTCGAACATTCTTTTTTTCAATTTATCCTTCTCGCCACTCTTGTTCCTCACCTCAAATTCGAATGGTTCTGGCTCTTTAAATTCGTATATATCTTCTGTATTTTCCACCTTTGTTTCAATGATGGTTTCTACTTTTGTGGATTCGACAGTTTTTTCCGATTTCGGCGTAACTTGAGTAACAATTACGGTTTGCTCACTGCAAATGTTTTCCTTCTCATCCAGTTTAATTTCATCCTCGGCTTCGGGTTCCATTCTGACTAGTTCCATCTTGACCGCTTTGTCAAAACCTTTCAATTCAGATCGTATTTGATTGAGATCAAAATCTCGACCTTTCGGTTGTTCCTCTTGATCGCTATCGGGCTCAGACTTGATACTTTGTGATTTGCCAGGTGTCCTTCTCAAACGCCTACCTTTACGTGGTTCATCCAAATTGTCTTTGTCATCTTCACCATCGCTCACCTCTTCTCCTTTTATTCTTTCCTCTGCTCTACTTCGCGCCTCCTTCCGTTTTCTCTCTTCCGTACCTCTCAATCTCACTTTAGTTTGTTCGGATTCGATGATGTCGGATTCATAACCCTCGCTCTCTTCAGTTTCTGATGCGACGGATATGTCCGTATGTCCCGATGTTCTCCTGGTGCGCCGACGATGTTCCGCACTCGACGGTTCCATATTTCTGGTCATCCTGGTTTGCCGATTGCTGGCAGGTGTAGCAGGACTTTTGGTTCTAGAGCTGGAACTAGCAACCGACAATGGTGTAGTAGATCTAATTGGTTGCGTCACTTCCTTATCCTTCTCTTTCTCATCCTTTTTAATTTCCTTTGCGGATGTCGGTGTTAATTGAGAGGCGTTGGTTGGAGCAATACTTTGGGTTCGTCGACGGCTTTGTAGTGTGTTGTTGTTTGAATTACAAGCGCCCTTCGTTGATTTACCGTTGTTAGACAGATTTGTGCTGGGAGTTTGTGGTCGAGAAGTTTTGATACGCTTTACTCTACTTTGAGCTTGTGTGAAATTTTGGGCTATTCTAGATGCTTTAATCCATTCATCATATCTGGTGTTCCAACCTGTGTAATGTACGAGATACATTGGCTCCGGACTTTCTTTTTCCATGTCAATCACTTTTGCTTCATAAGTAACTTTGGATTCATGCGTTGGTCCATAATACACCTTCAATCTGTCGCCGCACTCAATGGGACCTTTATAACTAGGAGCAGTTTCTGTAAGTTGTTCATCGGTGCGTGATTTTTCCGTCTCATGCTCCTTGCGTTTCCTTCCTCGTTTTTTCAATTCTTCATCTGTCAAACGTCTTTGCTTGGATACAGTTTTTTTCTCTGCTTCTCTGGAGGGCGTTCGAGTTTCTCTTGCTTCGATACTTACAGTTTTATTCTTTGCAGTGTCATCCTTTGCTTTAGACCTAGTTTTTGTAGCTTCTTCTTCTTTCAATTTGTCATCTTTCTTTTCTTGCTTCTTCGATTCCGTTTTCTTTTTCTCGATTGCCTTTTTTTTAGTATCTTCTTTATTCTTGGATTTAACTCGATTGGATACGGTCATATTGCCACTAGAAGTAGGAGAAGATAATGCTGTCATTTGTACAGTTGATTTCTGTGATTTTTCGTTATTGGATGTCGATTCGACCTCTCCATCTATGTTTACATCACTGTCCTGGCCACTGCCATTACTCTCAAGCTCCTCTTTTTTCTTTATTTTCACCATTTCTTCCTCTTTTATCTGATCCTTCTTCACTTCTTTCTTTTCTTTTTTCTCCTCCTCCATGATCTTTTTCTCGTCTTCATCTTTCTCATTTTTTATTTGTGGTGGTGGCTGGGGCGGTATGGGAGTATTTCTATCTTTATCACGGATCAGACTTCTTCCAGGACGTTGTTTACGGATACTACCTCGCGGATGATTCACCATAGTACAACCTAATTTCCTGTAAAAATCTTCGAATGAATGTAAAAATTTCTTATAAGCTTGCTTTACGAGATTGTGTGTAGACGGTGAATTTTGCATTGCAAAGCTAAGTCGCCGGGTTATGGTTTTCCATTGATTCTGATTGGTAACACGATTATAGCCACCTAATTTATAAACTGCCCGGAAGAGCCTATACAAATCTATATCCTCAGATCCTATCATCGGACAAACATTTATGGGTGTCCCACGGTCGTCCATGAATTTGTAAAGTTGCGCCACAAAATGATCTTTTTCTTCACGCGGTTCATCATCAGAGCTCTAGAAATAAAAAAACAAATTTTTCTCACATGATATAGGATGTAATATGAATTAGGAAAGAAAAAAGAAAAAACAAAATAAATAAAAGAATTTTACGTCTGAATCAAGTTCGCCATCAGAATCGCTGTTTCCACTAGAAACGGAATGTCCGAAAAGTGAATCTCTGTCCCAATGAGGAGGCAATTCATTCTTCTCCAAGAATAGAAGTGCTTTTTCCACGGCAACTTTTAATGTGCTATTTTCAACTTTGTTAACTAGTTCCTTCGTGAATTCTGTGGCTTCCTTCTTAGGTACTGTATAACTATAAAAGAAAGAAACAAAAATAAAAAAATGTTTATAAATCAAAATTCGTCAATATACTATCTATTAGATTATTTATTCAATATTATTTTAAACCATTATAACATATCTTTTTCTTTTATTATCAATTTATTATTCTAATTTTATCTAATCAATATGTAATAGCTTCAAGAAAACATTGTTAAATCCTAAAAAATTGAGGTTACACAAAAAATTCGACATAAAGATTCTTCTTACTTACTATCTCGCATCCTTAAACGAGCGCACCAAGTAATCATCTCTCACTCGAATTCTCACTGTATCCTGAGCGGTGGGTGCAACCACCAGTCCTGGAAACCAATTATCCTTCTTCTTTTTGTCACCGAGCTCCACACAAACAACTCTACCAATCTCTGGTTCAGTCTCCATGCCTTCTTTTGCACTCCCACTAAAGGTGGAATCACGTGTGCCTCGTGGTGGACTATCCTCATCCTCGCTGCTCTCATCCCTATTTTATAAAAATTCCATTCCTTTCATTAGATAACTATTAAGATTTACAGAAATGGATCATTCCGCCGCACTTACTGCGCTTGCCTTGATCGTCTACCCCTTCTACCCCCGATTACAGGATTTCCAAAATGTTCTGGATGAGTTAATGGTAACTGATCCAATGTCTCACTCTCCGCAAAATGTCGACCACTTTTTAAACAAAGTGCAGTTCTCCTCAATGTTGTAATGTCCCCATCATCGAAAACCACTGTATATTGACTGCAATCCTGGATTTTGGTGATTGTTGCCTCTACAAACTCCTTCCGGTCTGCATGTCTAGCTTCAACAGAGGCACCAACTCTTAAAGTCCCTTTTATTTGATCGTCGGCAACTGTAGCAGTACCCAATCCTTGTGGTTTATAAGTTACGCGGCACTTGACCGATCGCACTACCTTACGGATCTTTGCTTCACAGAAAGCACCCTTATATTTAGCGCTAACTTCTGTACCCACCGATAGGGATGGTGGATCGTCTCCCTACAAATAAAAATGAATTATGTAACTAATTTATTCTTTATCACAATAATACAATAATGTTATGAAAAACTAAAATTTTAGAAATTATAAATTATATATTTATTATTATTTATTATTAGATTAATGTTTAGTAAACTTCTTCACAACATATAGTAATAAAATAATATAATTTAATTAGAAAAAAAAATAGAAGAAATAATTCTATTTTAAATATCATTTAAAATAGAAGAAAAACTTATCAAATTCAATGCATTACTCAATATATTTAAAAAATAACAATAAAAATATATTTTTCTTTCTGCATTGTTTTATAAGTCTATTGTTTGAAATTGGAATATCTAGTGTTCTATTACAGGGAAGAAATAGAAAGAAGAGGAAGAGATAAAAAATGAAAGCTAATGGAAATACAAGCTCTTAAAGTATATTTAGAAAGAATGGACTTAAGGATAATATAGGAGCTCACTTTAATAAGCTCTGCTGTTTCCACAGCAATGCTACTAAACATCCGCGTTTCGCGCGCGAGAATTTATGTCCGAATTTTTTATATATCAATAAGCTGGAATATCGACAAATAGAGAAAAGTTTTTCGCTTCTTTCCACCTCCTATCCATGACAAATTCTGGCAGGAGATCCTAAACTTATCTCCCAGTTGCAGAAAAAGAAAAAGAAAGATGCAAAAGAATAAGGAAACGCATACACGCACGAGAATGTAATGAAGACGGAGGGACGGGAAAGAGAAAGAGAGAGAGAGAGAGAGAGAGAGAGAGAGAGAGAGAGAGAGAGAGAGAGAGAGAGAAAAACTGAGAGAGAGATAAAGAATAGGCAGCAAGGAAAAGNCACGAGAATGTAATGAAGACGGAGGGACGGGAAACAGAAAGAGAGAGAGAGAGAGAGAGAGAGAGAGAGAGAGAGAGAGAGAGAGAGAGAGAGAGAGAGAGAGAGAGAGAGATAAAGAATAGGCAGCAAGGAAAAGCGCGGATGTGCTCATAAGATATATATGTCATAAAGAATTCAAGAAAGAATATGGGAATATGGAAATACGGAGATATATATACATATGTGTATATGTACACACACACACACACACACACACACACACACACACACACACACACACACACACAGAATAAAAAAGCAATAAAAAATAGAGAAAAAGAGAAAGCCATTTGACTGCCACGATAATCGTCATTGATTATCATTCCAACATAATCTCACATTTTCTCCCGCCTGTTTCACTCACCAACATTTTCTATAGTTCCACGATACGTCACGAATATGATGCTAGTCGTATCACACTAAATCACGCGTAGAAATCTTGCTTTCTTACAATGTGAAAGAATTACAGCAGACATCGCCCTCACATTATCCCTCGTTCATCATCTGGTTATCAGATTACTCACGTGTATATACAAAATAGTATAAGCAGTATACTTAACAAACGTTTAGACTGGAGAAAGTAACACTACTCGTGAGACACGAATGCACATAACTCCGTTCTCTGGCCATTTCCATCCTGACGCACTTATCAGTTTCATTGTCCGCTTTCATTGGTCAGATGGCGACTTGTGCGCCATCTCGAAAAATGATTGTTCTGTCAATGTGATGTATATACGTTCTGTTAACATATATAATAAAAATAGTACCATGAGCTCGATCGATAGATTTGAATAGTGAATTATGAAAGAATGATGAATTATAATGATATAATGGAAATAATATAATGGGAATAAACAATTTTTCTATATCATATGCTAATTATGTTGATGGCAAATGAATGTATATACCTAAAAAGTTTAACATTATTAAATAAAGATGGAATTTTGTATAAATGTATGTAATAACTTCGCAACAAACGAACAATCACGATAATTACGTGGTCCTTTACGTGAGGAATGCTCCATATTTTTTTGTATTTATTTTCGTTAAATCACGATATTTGTATATATTTTTAATATGATTGAAATTAAATTTCTATAATTCCATAAAGAATAAGTTCAAACGTTTACCGCTTATACCTCTTATACCGACTGATATCTCGACACTGGCAGAAAAGCGAGCGTCACCCGATGGCGACACCCTTGGCAGCTCGGTCGTCTGCTATGACGCAGAACAAGATGGCGACGAGTAATGAGGTGCCGGTAGAAATCAAGCAAAGTCGCGTGTGCACCACGGAAGATTCGGTGAGTTTTAATAAAGCAGATTGTCGGCAATGCGATAACGAGGTCGTGGATTGTAAGGAAGTTGATATCGTTGCGTCGTTATTGTACTTGAGAATGACGGACGGTTGCCGTCGAACGCAAAACGGCCAGAAAATGTCGAACTTCGTCATATATTCTTTTCGCGTCCGCGTAATTGCGAGATATTCCAATCGACCGGATACGATTAAAAAAGCTTGATGTTGCATTTGCACTTGCGTCGATCTTGCCTGAAATACATACACTGGTTTCATGCTAAGTTCGTAGTCAACATGATTTTTGAGGATTCCGCTGCTACGATTGCGACGCTCGATATAGAAACGATGGCAGCTATATAGTCACGATATAGCGCGAAATATAGCATGCGCGTGAACGATATACCGACCGGTCTCTTTGATCGACTAGAGGGACGCCATTCATTTTGGCGGGCACGTGTTTTGTTCGTCAGTCTCGTGTTTCTTGTTGCTGGCGTGTGCACACTTACTCAACTAGATTCTTAGCCGATTTTTACACTCATGAATAACATTGTAAATTTCTATTTATTATTACTTCGAGATTACATCCATTTCTTTATTATATTAGAATCTACTTGAAAGAATCTTGACAATAAACTAAAGAACAAAGAAAAGAAAAATTCTGTAAAATTTTCCTGATTATGTATCCTTGTATGATTTTAGAAATAAAAAGATTTTATATTTAATGAATAAAAAGCGCCAATAAATATTGTATAAAATTTAAATATCAAAAATGAAATCATAAAGATTTCTAATTTTTGTTTGCAAGTTGTGACTTTACAAACTTGATTTTCTTTCAATTTATTTATAAATTAATAAAAATCTGATTTAAATAACTTATCTGATTTTGGTCATTTAGTAATACATTTAGTAATACAATGTTAAACATTACAGTCATCAAAAATGGAGTCGATGGACATAGCTGCAGAACCAACCACTGTAACTAAGGATATTAATGCAACGTCCTGCAGGGAATCAGTATCTGTCGACGACATGACTTCGAGGGATTACTATTTTGATTCTTATGCGCACTATGGTATACATGAAGAAATGTTAAAGGACGAAGTACGTACAGTGACTTATCGTAACTCAATGTACCACAACAAACATCTCTTCAAAGGAAAGACTGTTCTCGATATTGGTTGTGGCACTGGAATCCTATCCATGTTTGCGGCTAAGGCTGGTGCAGCCAAAGTCATTGGTATTGAATGTTCGAATATTGTCGAATATGCCGAGAAGATAGTAGAGGCAAACAATCTGTCTAATGTCATAACTATACTGAAGGGAAAAGTCGAAGAGGTCTCATTGCCTGATGGAATAGAGAAAGTCGACATAATAATATCTGAGTGGATGGGTTATTGCTTGTTTTACGAATCCATGTTGGACACAGTCCTTTTTGCTAGAGATAAATGGCTTCGTGAAGATGGCATGCTCTTTCCTGATAAGGCTACTTTGTTTATTTGTGGTATTGAGGATAGACAATATAAAGATGAGAAGATCAATTGGTGGGACGATGTATATGGATTTGATATGAGCAGCATAAGAAAAGTAGCAATCAGTGAACCGTTAGTAGATGTAGTTGATCCAAAACAGGTTGTAACGAATGCATGTCTTATCAAAGAAGTCGATTTATATACAGTGACAAAAGCTGATCTCGAGTTTTCGTCACCATTTACCTTGCAAGTACGTCGTAATGATTATGTTCAAGCCCTAGTTACATTTTTCAACATCGAATTCACTAAGTGCCACAAACGCATTGGCTTCAGTACTGCACCAGAAGTGCCATATACACATTGGAAACAAACTGTCTTCTATTTTGATGAATATATGACAGTAAAGAAAGGAGAAGAGATATATGGCGTTTTCTCGATGAGGCCCAATGCCAGGAATTATAGAGATCTGGATTTCAGTATTGAATTGGACTTCAAAGGGGAATTGTGCCAAGTGCATGAAACTAATAATTACCGCATGCGCTGATATTCAGTGGATTGTGCACTCTCTTCCCCCCTTCTCCTCTTTTTCATAGCTCATGAAAAACCATTTAATCTTTGAATCGATTCCTTACTTATTATGGGATTATACATAATACTGATTGCGTTCAAACAGTATATGTATGTACATTGATAACGGTATATGAGCTATAAAAGTATTGTGGATCTTTAATTTTACAAGGTACAAGATGCTTCCCGATTAGACATTTAATGCGTACTTTTATAGTTTGTCTTCTAATGTGCAAGTCCAGATGATCATATTTGTAAGATTAAATCGAAATAAATGACAAAATATAATTAGAAGCAAATGACAAAAACAAATTTTTGCTTACAATTTAACGAGCAATTTGTCAGCTTGAACATTTTCCAATTCAATGTAACATTTCAATGACTTATAAGTAAGTTTTATAAAAATGGAACTTTTTTTTCCCATCTTCAAAATCATTTGCTTTTACATTATAATAAATTCTACTTAAGTATAATTGTTTACTATTAATAGTTGTTTGAGAGAAATGCTTGAACAAACTATTCTGCAACTTCAGTCACATAAAATTTTTATGTAAGTTTATTAGTCAATGCATACTTTTTACTACACATATACTCATTTATTGTGTCTTGTTAAAGTAACGAATAGAATGAATATATTTGAAAAGTGCTATTTTTTGCGAACATTTCCATATATGACAATTATAAATGAATCTTTAACGGTGAAAATTCTTGTAATTAAATATGTAAGATTTTACAATCTTATATCAATAATTATTTTCAATAATTATTTAATAGTAATTTCTATCATTAAATGTAAAGATTAGGCTGAGCGCAAAATATGCGTGTAGTTTTTTTTTTATATAAGTAAAATGCGTCATCATGTCGCCAGACCTTTTAAACAATTGGCTAACTTCTGTGTCTTGTAATCAGTCCTTAATTGAATAAAATTAAGTAGAACGGTGCGATCAAGTGTCATCTGCAATTGTAACAATTGAATAATGTACATCTCCATAAATTGAATAATGTACATCTATAAAATGAAATGTATCTTTTGAGAGTAATATTGCTTGAGAAAATCCAACATACCAATTGATCACCTGTACAGACTTGTTTCAGATTCTCCGGCTTGACCAATAGCAAATTACATAAGGCATGTAAAGTATCGAAGAGATTTGTAACAAATTCGATTTCAAGTTCTTTGATGCACTTACGATATTCATTCATATCGCATATCGCACACATTGCGCCTGCGGAATTAAATTGAAACTGTTGCAAGTGATCATAGATAACTTTGTGAAATCTGATTCCTAGTTCTTTGAGAGCGGTGTCCAGATGTCTGCCATCCAATGTATTTCGTATCAATCGTATCATTCCGCTCACATATTGTACTACTACCAGACAAGCTGGAGTGTTTATAGTATCGACATCAGTCTCCGGTTTGAAATCTGTCTTTTTTTGTTCATTTTGTAGATATATCTTTACCCAACCTATAATGGCATTTATACTTCGATCCAAACCAGTATCCAATTTAACGTCGATTTGTTCCAATATCGTTTTTTTCTTCAATAAGCAATCGGCGTGTTTGGATGTCGAACTAGAAGAAAATTAATATAATTCTGCTATTATTAATATGTATCGGGGATATGTATTGTATATTCATATTCATAAAGCAATCGGAATGAATGAGAAAAATTCGCGTACAGGATGAGAGGCAATACACTGTCGTTAAATTGCTCTTCCAAAAGTCGGACAATTGCGTTGCATTGATGCATTACATTAAAAAAGTGGATCTCTGGTTGAGTCCTGCTTTCTGGAATAGGTACGCCTTGCAAACCCAATTCTAATGCATAATCTACATGTTCGCTTATCAAGTACTGCAGCAATATTTCAAAGATCTGTAGTGCGTTGCTGGATATATCAGCGAATTGCGATAGTAATTGACATCTCTGAAAGGCGAGCTTACTCCTTTGCAGTATCGCGATTGCTAGTTCTTCTGATAAGAATGTCTCGCCACCATAATCCTCTATTTGAGCAATATTTATATTTGTCCTAGCACCCAATACTGCTTGCAAGTCTCTGCGTAATTCTTGGAAACCTCCAGTTTGTAGTTGTTTCTTTTGATGATTCTTGGACTCATAATATTCAATGAGAAGTGCTGTCGATCTTTCTCGGAACGCTTTTGTTTCAATGCTGTGAAATCATACAATAAATTCATCACAATAAATTAATAATTAATAAAAATAAAATTAATATATCATAAATCTAATAAAATAATAAAAAATATAATAATCACGGATAATTATAAAGCTCATAATTTTATCAAAAAGCTTTTTGAGTTGCAAGCTTACGTAATATAATTGTCCAGATACTTCTGAAAGATATTTCTGGTGAGTTTGGGTAGATAGGTATCATCAGTACCCATATTGAAAACTTTCAAATCATTAGACAGCTTTACTGTTCTCGTGTACAAATCGTACAAATTTCTGAGATATTTGTCTGAATCGGTTTTGTCAGCCAATTTGGCCACTGCATACTTTTGTAGACGAAGATGGTAAATATTTAAGACAAACTTGGCCATTACCTGCTCCGAATTTGCAAAAACTTGTTGCATCAGTTTGTGATACTTTGTGCACATAGGTATGACATCCTGAAAAACGTCCTTTCCGCCAAATGAACCCATTTGACTTTGTTCAATGAATGCATCTATGCATTGCGAATAACCTTTGAAGTGAGCCAGAGTACTGGCCAGTTCTCTCATATGTGATGCATCCTCCCTATTGTGTGCTCTTACAAACTCTTCAATTAAATTTCGTTCTATTTCATCATACTTAATGGCAATCTTCTTCTTTGCATGTTCAAATTTTTCAGAAGGGAGTTCCTGAGCTATAAGATGAAGCTTTTGTATCACATCTGCAGCATCATTAAGCTATAATAAGTAATATACAAATTATACATAAAGAATTCTTGATTGATGACTTAGTTTTTACCTTAGTCTTTATTTTTATACTGATTTAATATCATTGATTCGTTCAATAATTAATTGTATTAATTTATTTTACTTACCGAAGATTTATCTGTAAAAATTGGATCTGTCAATGGACCAGGACTTAAAAATTCTGAGAAGTGTTTCATTAATTTTTGGGCTTCCACTGCTCGCGCTCTCGGTGTATTGACACTCTCCAATTGATCGCCCAAGTGCAAAACTTTCGTAGCTACAAGATTTATTCTCTCATCTAATTGATAAAATAGATCAATGGAATGCCTATTTCTTTCTTGTAATTCTACTATTTCAAATGTATGTCGAGTCTCTTCCTCTTTTAGCGCAACTTCTAATTTATCGCATTTCTTTTGTTGACGTTCTTGTAATATCTGTAAATCCTTAATTGCCTGTAAGAAAGTTTCATGGACAATAACTGGATCAAAAAAAGTCTTTCCCCCATCTTTTGTATTGTCATTGACAGTTCTCCAAGCCAATCGTTCGACAAATTCTTCAGGGTCAAACGGATCCTACGAAACAATTTAAGAAAAATTTTATCTAAAGCAACTATTAAAGGATTAACATGTAAATCAACAAGATACATAATACATAATATACATATATAGATTTTGAATTCGATATTTCCTTATTCTCGAATTTTTTTAATAAATTAAAATTTATGAACTTTATTTATTTAAAAAAAAATATCGAGACCTGTTCGAGTTCCTTCATATATTGCTGCATCATTTTGAAACAATTTGTGTTTGTCAAACATGTAAAAATAAAGTTAGGTTATAGTACTCAGTTTAAAAGAGCACATGAATAGTATGAAAATAGGAAAACCATTATTATTTATTTTATAAATTTTAACATGAACATCTCATTTTGTCTTAATCCACAAATATAATCCGTAACAAATGTGATCCTTCACAATTGATATTACGGCAGCAGGAATATATTATCCAAATTTTACATTCAGAAATAATAGTAATTTATAGTGGATATTTTTAGAATTAATTTTTAAGCTATTAGAAAATTGAACGCTTATAGTTATATGTTCACTTTAACACTTTAAACAGAGAGTTGTCATTCTGTAGGGATTGATGTTAAAGTTTTAACAAATCCTAATAGATGGCAATGAGATGCAGTGAGATGCGCGTTAAACTAATTTCAAAAAATTCCGCTATGGGTCATTATTGTCTCTGAAAGATTATTTGCACATCAATCTTTCAGATTGCAGTAATGTGGAATACGTGGCACTTTTATATATCGTATTTGCACATATACGGTGCTTAGCTATATCTGTGATTATAAGCATTCTTGCAAAAAAATAATGACAACTCAATCTTATAAAGTACAAAGAACAATCTTGTTTAGATAGTTGGTTTATTCTTCCATTTCCTATAATTACAGTTACTATATTCATAATTTCCGAGTGTCACTATCGTATACTTGTTACAATAGTTTTCTCACAATACAAAGATATGATTTTTGGATTAAATGTAACTGTAATATCTTAGCTCGTATAAAATATTTCCAGTTTTCTATCGTTAAACTCCATAGATCCAATTCCCCTCAATTCTCATATTATACCTACACTGTTAAAAAGATGAGATTCAATGATGGAATTCAAGAAAATGCGAGCGCAATCTCAAGATTTTTCGATTTTGCTCGATGTGCAAGATATTCCTCTTGAACATCTTTTATACATATATCCATATATATAGGTTTATGCTATGTATGCGCTCCGAGATAGTTAGCATTGAGATTTTTATTAATATGTTATTAAATTACACTAATGAGCTGCGGAAGGGGAAAAAAAAATAAAAGGCAGCGCATTTCCCACAGGAATTTCATGGGGAAAGGAGATGCCTGAAGATGCTTTTATGCATCTAGACAAAAATTGCGAATGGAACGAAAATGGAAAAAAATGTTTTGGATTATATAGAAGGATAGAAATGGTTCCGTATCATGGGACCGTACACATATTCCATTATATAATTATAATTAGGCTAAAAAAGAAAAAAAAATAAAGTGCTTATCGTTATAACCACCGTACATAGTATGTATTAAATTTACTTCTTAAGACTTAAATCGTCTTGTTATGCACACGTTTGCACTCTCGTTCGACATTATCGATGACTAATTCGACAAACTTATCTAGAGTCGAACTTGAGATGCTAAAAAATAGCAGTTGAGTAATCGCATTCTTTCTTCTTTGAAAAGAAAGATAACTACAAAAAATGAAATGAGATAGGCGGACAAGAGACGTTTTTGCAACTCTAAGAAAGAGTTAGTGGTCCATGTAGTACGAATGTGTGACGATGCAGTTTCTTATTTTTCTTCTTTTGTTGATGTAAACTGAAACTTCCATTCTTGCTCTTCAGTAATAAGTTTAATTTTGCAGTACCTGGACCGCAACACCGTTGGATATTCTATAAAAAATGGATTGCAATTGTTTTCTTATTTGATAATCCTATACTTGATATTAAGTTAACTGTTTTATAGGTTGGTTTTAGCAATTCTCTTTTTATGTTTTACTTACTTTGGTTAAATGGGACACGAAATTACGATTCTCAGCAACATCCAGATTTAGATGATTCAATTGGACGTCCATGTTCTATTTTCACCTTATTGGCTGGATCACTCGCTCCACTCGAAGGTGGACCTACTCTAAGTTTTATTTCAGCAGCCATTGTCATAAAAGCTTGTTCTACATTCATCGCATTTTTTGCTGATGTCTCCAAAAATGGTATACCGAGTTGATCGGCATATTCCTATAATAAGATGTGAGAATATATATATCTGTAATGAAGATTAATACATAAAAGAATATAATGATTTACCTTGGCTGTTGTATAATCAACTACTTTCTTAGTATGAAGATCACATTTATTCCCAACTAGCAGCTTGTTGACGTTATCACAGGCATAACGATCAATTTCTTCCAACCATTGTTTTACATTATTAAAAGTTTCCTGATCTGTGCAATCGTAAACAACAATAATGCCATGTGCACCTCGATAATAAGAACTTGTAATTGTTCTGAATCGTTCTTGGCCTGCTGTGTCCCAGATTTGTAATTTTATCGTCTTGCCATCTAAATCGATGGTGCGGATCTTAAAATCGACACCAATAGTGCTGATATAACTTTCCGTGTATGTATCATCGGCGAAACGTAACAAAAGACATGATTTCCCAACGCCAGAATCCCCGATCAGAAGCAATTTAAACAGGTAATCACTGAAACAAAGAATATTTCAGCTTATCACGTTGCAGATTTTCGTACGAGATTTTCGTAATCCTGAAAAAATCAATTCGATCTTTTTATAAATGTAGATTTCGATAGAAAAACATGACAAGATATAACAGATATAATAAAAGTAAGAGAATTATTGCATATTTAGTTCCTTTCAAAATTTCGAAATATGGTTCCGAAGATTCGTTCATTCATTGACGTTTGATACAAAGAAAAAACAAATATTATAGGACATATGTACAATGAAATTCCGTGATAGCACAAAATATTGAAATATGGACTATGACATGTAGCACGAGAGTGCCATGTCCGCGTAGTAGGGGAACACAGGTGGAAGGGAGGGTGAATCTGTCAGACAATAATTGAAAGATCTCTTTTTCTACCATTTTTTTTCTCTTTTTGTTTTACTCTGTATCAAGAAAATAAAAAAATATCGAGAAATCGGAGATAATTAGACGCGCCTTTATTCGCTGACACGGAAACAGCGTTGTGTGACGTTGCGTCGCTCGATAGACATCGCATAGTTACAGAATTCGATGCACTTATGCCTGCGCAAAAGAAGGCTTTACTTACTATTCAGGATTCATCGTGGACATGCTATATCAAGAACGCGTTAGCCGATGGTTCCGTTTACGATCCGCGTCCGAAAGTACACAGAAAGAACGACTCCTTAACAATGACACGCGCTACGCAGAACGCGAACGCGAACGATTCACAATTCCGTGACACGACGAGAGTTCTAACAATGGCGGTCACGGCAACTCCTCCCAAATCAACGAATGAAACCTTTACCATTGACGTAATGCCAGAATGGCAGCTATAGGTGTGTTTCATTTTCATCATTGGACAATACTCGAACCAATCGTCTCTATTTTCTCAGTGATTCGTCGCTTCTTTCTATTTGTCACTATGTCGTGATGAATCGAACGATTGGTCAAAAATTTCTCGCATATGCACTATTACCTATCATGCATACGATATATGAAATTTAGTGATTATATGAGTTCTCAATGAATTTGTTAGTATGATGATTTATTGATGTTTCCACTATTTCTATTAATTACCTAAAATTAAATTAATATTTATGTATAATGACACGAACAACGCTGAATAAAATCATATATTTAATTTTCTTAAATTCACATTTAAGGATTGTTTTAAACAATGAAAATTGGCATCCATTCAGTAAAGTTATTTAATTTAATGTTCAAATTCATATTACGAAATATTATGATAATTATTACAATGCATTGAGGAATTATGATCAATAACTTTTTGTTTTTTATTTCTTTATATTACGTGTGGATATTAATACATTCTGAAAATAGCAATGGAATAAAATATTCATAAAATGTAGCCTCTAGGTGTCGCGACATACGGCAAATGATAGACTATTCTATTTGTATTAACTTTAAACATTTCTTTATCTCTCTCTCTCTCTCTCTTCTTGCATCTGATATTTACCTTAATTATACAAATATAAGTATAACAATTAAAACATAATTAAATAATTAGATTAATTTTTTTTAGTTGTGATTATTTAAATCATATGTATTTTCTTTTTCTGTGTTTGCATATATAAATTAATATAAACGCACAATTTATTTACAATTGAAAGAATAAATTATGTTTATGTATATTTATTAGGCAAGTTTTATGCATTTTACATATAGAATACAAGCTCGATGTTACTAATACTTGCATTTAATCACTTAATATATAACTGCAGAAAGCAATTGGTGAGTGCCATCCAAGTTTCAAAAACTTGTTATGCTGTTATATGCTATAGAAATGAAATCTTTATTTTTATCTGTATTAAATTACTGAACAAAAAATGATGATTATGTTCATTAATCTTTTTCATATATCTAAAATATATTCTAATATAAGTAGAATCATCATTGATGTCGTCGAATTCTTCACAAAAAATTCCCACTGAAGTATTCTTCAGAAATGCTAATGGGGAACGGCTAACATTGGAAGATAAAGGAAACGCAAATCTATCAAATGCTGACAATATTGTAAATTTTGCATTGCGGACTGAAAAACATTTTAATATCAATCTATACTTAACATTATTCTGCACAATCTTTTTTATATGGTGTATAACGAAAACCTTAATTCTTTTTATTATATTGGTTTTTATCTTGATACTGCAATGTAAATCATATATCACTTCTATTAAGCAAGGTAAAAATTTATATAATTCATTATTAATAAGTATTTTTAAAGGATATAATAAATAAAGCAAATAAATGAACTATTAATTAATTAATATTGATTTAGATACATTGTTAGTTGTGGAATCAATAGGTGTACATATTGAAAGTAAAAGAGGATTTGGCATTTTTAAATCTATAGAATTTTTGCCATGGGATATAATAGAGGACATATTTATTAATGAAGTAATCAAAGGAGTAAGTATATTAATTACATTTCTAATTAATATATGAAAGTAAAAATGATTTAAAGTTATACTTGAACAATTTCAGCAACGAGTGCTTTTTTATCTTACATTTATCGTTAAAGAAACGATTGGTAGACAGAATTCAAGAAGATTAGTTCCACTGTTTCAAGATTTATTACCTGAAAGGAAATGCCTGGAGTACATGTACTGGCGCTTAGCCAATTTGATTGGTTCGACCAAGAGAGAGAGACTATCTTAACTATTCCTGGTTCTTACTGGCTATGTCACAAAAAAAACATATACAAATTTATCTTTAAATATCATCATACAATAAAGTAAATATGATTAGTTGCTATTGCTATTTTTCAGAAATTCTAATTGCTAAATATATTCTAGAAATACTATGCATTTTTCATATGGAAGAGAATTATTGAAGATTATTAGAAGAATTATAAAATGTCATCCAAGTCAAGGACAACAATTTGGTACACAACATCTTCTTGTCACTTATAGTATGTTTTTTTATTATCTTTTGTTATTACTTTCTTTATGTAAAATTTTGCATATATTTCTTTATTCTAATGCAATAAAAAAATTGTAGATTGTACAGCTTGGACTCGTCAAGATAAAATGTTTGCGATACTGAAGTTTAAGCAACGAACTAATGCTGCGACGTTTTCGCATGCATTTGTTTTAACTATAAAAATCTGTCTGTCATTGGAGAAATCGTTATTCAATATGAAATATCCTATTGTCAAAGAAGCTAATGCAGATACTAAATTTCAAGATTTAAATATTTCCTTGGATACCAAGGAAAATGTTACTAAATCCATGACATATACTATTGATAAGATATCTTCGAGGAAGATGATGATCTCTCAAACGAAAAAATTAGATGAAATTTCAGGATGTAATGTGATCGACCCATCAAATGAGATATTAGAAACTACAATAAATTCTCAAGATAGTATTAGAACGAATTCTATAAATTTTCATGAAAATCCAGGTACAAGAATGGAAAACGCAACAACAATCGATACGCATCTTATTGATAAGCATAACAGAGAATTTCATGATAATATATATGAAACTAAATCTGTGAACAGTAATATCGAAAAAAACGCAAAACATCATTCTGTTAACTTTATGCAAGAAAAATCTTTAAAAGCATGCAATATGATAAATGAGATTAAAATTAAAAACACTCAAAATGCAGAAAAGGAAATTAAATCGACAGTAATAAAGAAACAGAATCAAGAAACATTAAATTCTCGAAAAAACAAGATATATTCTTCAACAAAACCTTCTCTTATGGAAATAACAAAATGTGATGTTAAAGGATGGTCATTATCGAATAAATTCAATTTTGTGAGGGATTCGATTAAGAGAGACGATGCTTGTGCTAGCAATAATAAAGATGATTCAAATGACAAGAAAATGACTAGTAAAAATACTATAGGTTCTGTCGATGTATCACATCAATATTTTATTGAGAAAGAGATAAAAAATATGGAACATGACATTTTAACTATTGATCAAACAAATTCGCAAGCCACAGTAAAAAATGTAAACGAAGATGTCATTCCAAATATAATTAAGACAGCTAAGAATACATTTATACAGGAAAAATATTCTAGTGATATATTTAATTTAAAAGTTAAGGAAAACGATGAACAGCATTTGAAAACTTTGTTAAATGATGATAATCAATCTCAAAATAATACGTACAATAAATTATATAAAGTTCGTAAACAAAAAGATAAGGAAACGGAAAGAAAGACTATTCCTAATGATAAGATTTTGCGTTCTTCTAATATTACCGATTTAGTGATGGAGGGTCTAATGTTCACTATCAAACAAGACAAGGATAGCGTAGCTGTGATTGAGCAGAAAACCAAATTAGAAGTAGATGAAGTATTGGAGAATTCGGAGAAAGTAGAAACAAAGGCCGGAGAAAAATGTTTATTAAATTCAAGTCTGCTGAGGTTGGAGAATTTGGTAACGATGATTGACTCACCTCAAGAAAAGCAGAACAAGACTGACCACATAAATGATAATAGCGCGCATTTACTGCCATTACATATTTTTCCAAGTTGCGCTGTATATAATTTAAATGATACTAATCATGCAGATAAAAATTTGGATGTTTTTAATTATAACAGGCAGGATAAAATGAATCATTTAACAAATCCGATTCCATATCGATCTCAATGGCATCAACGTGTCTCCTATGATATCAATGATAATACTAGTTTATCAACGAATGGAAATTTACTAAAGAAAAGCAAGCGATTAATGCAGTGGCAAGACAGTGACAACAAACAAAAGAAAATAGATAAAAACCAAGTAAAAACTAATAAAAATATATATGAAGAGAAAGAGAAAGAAGATATACCTGAAAATCTCCCATCTTTAATATTCTCGGAGGGAGCAAATGCAAAATTGCAAAATACAAATTTACTGTTGAACAACATGAAAGATATTAAACAGATGAGTAAATATAGATCATTCGAACAAAAATGCTCAGATTCGATTGAAATGCATACAAAAGAAATTTCGGCAATTTCCAACGAGCAAAATTTAAAGAATGTTTCGATTAAACCGAAACTAAATATTCCGAGAATAGTTTCTGATAAACTCATTACTATCGAACGGATGCCATCGACTCTGCAAAAAGTATTACATTATAAATACAAAACGCGTAGATTTACCTCGGCGACAATTAGCAGTGAAGCATCACAACAACAAGACGAAAAAATTCAGCACTTAAATACAAAAGATGTGATTTCTGAAAGTAGCATTTCATCATTAGAAGATAAACGTGTGAATTTCGACATAGCAGATAAATCCAACGAAGTCATAGTCGATCCTAAAGAAACCAAATGCGATAAAAATGAATCTGATTTGAAAGTCAATAATTTGAAAATCAATACATCGGAGACTGATGATTGGCCTACATATGTGAAAAATGCGAAAGGAGGTAACAGTTCAAAGACTCATCATTTTTCACGAAGAAATTCGATGTTGAAGCATAATTCACCAAGGAAATTGCAGGATATTACAGAGGATTTTTATTACGATTTAATGCAGCATACACATAATAAAAGTAATACCATTCAACAGAGATGCCTCAGACAAAGACGTAGATCCTTGGATAATCCTGATAATATCAAAAAAGATAAAGTTCGCATAGAAATGCTGAAATTTATTCAGGATATTACGGAGGGAGTAAGAGTGGTGGTAAAACGGTTAGACATGGATAATAAATCGAATTTATTGAAGAAAAATTCCACTTTATCAACATATACACACATGTAGACAAATTCATAGGCTTGTAGTTTATCACATATATTTTATTATATATTTTCATGAATACTGCATATTTCCCAATATATATTATAACTGTTGTAAATAAGAGAACTATAATTTGAATTTTTATTTCGCTTTTATTTTAATTTAATTGATAAATAAAAATATTGTTGCTACAATGAGTTGTACCATATGAACTTATATCTTATATCTTATAAATATATGAGATTCAATTTAATTGATAATTATAACTTATGACTGTTATATTTTCTTTTTACAATATATTTTGTGAGATGCAATGAAATGAGAGCGATTTATGAATATATTTATGAATATGTCTATGAATATATGAATATGTATTTATGAGTATATTTTGAATATATTTAAATTCAGATAGAAATATAATGTCATTAATTAAATTTGATTGAAGTCCCTAGAAGAATTCCTAATTAATAGAGCAGATTCTCATTGGATAATATAGCAGTGACAATTGATTCGTGTGACAACGGCTTAATATTATCTTCTTTATTTTTATCCTTTTTTTCTCTTCTTTTTTATTCTTCTCTTTTTTTTAAGGGAAAGATGAAGAATCGGTGCACACATAGCACAATACGATACTTAATCGCTATTTTCACTCGTTGAATTTTCAGAAGCGGATATATTCCATGAACAGCTGTTCGTTGGACATGTTTATCCCCGCAACAGCCCTGGGATGTGTTGCACTCGTTTATGTTCGTCGTTTTACGTTGAGATAATAATACACAGAGTGAAAAGAAATAATGTGACCGCGCAATGCGGATCGAGGATAGTCACAACTCGATGAGTGTGCATTTGGTGACACTGTGAGAACGAAGCTACGGGTTATGTTTTGATGATTTGCGTGCAGAGTCATGGCACAGTGCAAGCTAACTCCGCGGGAATTTATCGGCAATACTTTTTCGCCGCAGATTGCCGTAGTTTGTTCGACCACGGCTGATGCGACATGCCAAAAGAATAATCTATCTTTCGTCGAATTACTTCAACCGTTTTGCAAATTAAATACTGAAGGTAAATCGAATAGGAACATATATCGACTATCGGACTCCAACATATATCATTCCTTATCGTGATATATATTATTAAAAGACCATATATTTGTACAAGCGTATATATCCAGGAAATGATTCAATTATGAAACAGAAAACAGCAGATTAAAAAATTCCATATTTAACGAATTAATAATATAAATAATATAATAAAATTTTTTGTATTTAATGATTTGACAATATAATAATATAAAATGAGAATACAATTTTTATATTGGCAGAAAGATTTGATTTTTTTATACTATGTAGAAATTTAAAATTATAATTGGTACTATATGATATATGCAAATATTTTTATATAATATTTAATATAACATATATTTCTAGGTCATTTTAAGGATCCTCAAGGTAATGTTGTAACAATTAGAAATCTTCGACTTTCCATACAAGATATCAATGCGCGACCACCAGAACCAAGTCTTGCGAAAAAAATGTTGAACGAAGCAGTCAGTACAGCTTTATGCGAACATACAACTGTTATTCATATTGGTGCAACTGAATTAGATATTCCAATTTCCGTTCCTTGGTTTGAAACATGGAGGGAAACGTTTCTGAGTGTTCAGTTTCCATCAGATCACGAGTTCACAAAACATTTGCTCGCATGTATGATAGTAGTTTCTACAGCAGAAGACAATCCATTAGAAAAGATTCAGATGATGGGAGCGCAATTGCATCAAAGTATTCCTGGAAAATTGCCCAAATGGTTCAACAATAACACTCTTAGATATTATATCTTAGTTCATGATTCTATTCAGGATGATAGAAACAAGTAAGTATATTTATTATTTTCTCAATTATATAACTTCTTAGAAATGAATATTTCCATGATTGAATTAAGCAAAATTGTAAAAAATCAATCAGTTTAATCCTCTTATGAAAAAAAGAAAATGTATATATACATATATCTTTCAGAGCAGAAATAGTTTTTACAGAGATGAAGACTATTTATGGTACTAACAATTGTTTCCTATTACAAATGAATTCGAGACCGCCAGGTTTCTCTGAGGACAATACGCATTTGCCTGATCCTTGGAGTCAATTCTTGAAACATACAGAACTATCAGCTAATAGCGAGCAAAATAGTTCACCTCGTACACCCGCAGACACAGGTGGGGTATCTGCCATGCCGAGTGAGCTGACTACAGAGTCTGATAAGTATGATCTCTTTTTTTATATTTTCGAATATGTATGAAATCATGTATAAATTTTGAATATATTTGGAATTAAAAAAATTAAATTTTTAAAGTTTTCAAAGAGTTGTTGAACTTTAGAAAGGAGTACAAATTTACGTACATATATATATATTTACATATACGTTATACATAAGTTTTAAAACTTATTATTTTAAATCTTGAAAATTCATATTTTTGTAAAAACAGTGAATGTTCTCAATTGCAGAACAAGCCAAGCTGGCACACCATTAATGTCGCATAATAGTATTGCGTTACCATTATCTCCCGATTTGACACAATTGGTCTCTGGAGTTGACACAATCAGTTTGTCATCTGAAATATCTGAGTCTGCGAGTTCGCATCTTGAAGTTGGACAAGAAGCAGTTCCCGTTACGATTCATCCGCTTAGTCCAGACAATGGGAAATTACAGAATTTTATTCCTACAGCCAAAGGTCAAGTTCAATCAATTATTAATTCACCAATAAATACGAATGTTTGGGCGGATTCGCCAAATTATGTCGTTGCTCAACACGGTGCTCGTCTCTCTACTCAAGATCTAGAACGATTAAGAACATTAATTACGGAATTCTGTTTGCGAAGCTTGTTGCCTTATATAGAGAAGCAAATTGTCCTATTGAACGATGTGATTTCGAATAAAAAGGGTGTTAGTAGATCTTTGTTCAGCGCTACGAGAAGATGGTTCGGTACGAATAAGCCTGGTGTACCGGGTTCCACACCGTCAAATGCTGTAATGTAAGAACATATTGTTTCATATCTCTTATTTTATTAAAGAAATTAATAAAATTTTATCTTTAATGTTTATTTTAAATTGTTTACTTTACTATATTAAATAATATATTGCAATATGAATGACAGTTTAAAAATTTTATGCATTTGACATTACAGTTACACGATAGAATCGCCTGAGCTACAATTACGACGATTAGGCGATTTATGTTTCATGTTTGGTCACTATTCATTTGCCTATCAGGCTTATCATAGTGCGAAACGTGATTTCGCGGCGGATCAAGCTTGGATGTATTATGCAGGTGCTCTAGAAATGGCTGCTTTGAGCGCTTTCATGCAAGGCGAAACAAATCGAAAAACGATTGAATACATGGACGATGCGATATTAACTTACGCGAATAGTTGTAAAATGCCACAATTTGCGACAAGGGCCACCCTACTCAGTGCTGAGTGCTTGAAGGGACGAGGATTATATGGAGAAGCTGCGAAACAATTGATACGGATGACCAGCGAAGATTCGGATTTGCGTTCAGCTTTGCTGCTCGAGCAGGCCGCTTATTGTTTTATCGGCCCAAAAATGATGCGTAAATATGCCTTTCATGCGGTTCTGGCCGGACACAGATTCTCGAAAGCTGGTCAGAAGAAACATTCTCTTAGATGCTATCAACAAGCGTATCAAGTAAATAATGGTTAATTATGGCCACATAGAAATCATATATCATCTTATATATGAATAATATGTGATTGATATTAGGTATACTATGAAAGAGGTTGGTCGTTAGCCGAAGATCATATTCACTTTACGATTGGAAGGCAAGCTGCATCTCTGAAACAAGTTTCTGAGGCAGTAAAAGCATTCGAAAAATTACTTAACGCATCTAGTAAACAACATGCCCCACAACAAGCTGCATTTTTGCGAGAGTTTTTATATACTTATAATGTAAGTGTTCACAATAATCTGTGATAGACAAATGAATTCGTTATTACATAAAAGGAGATTAGTAGATTTGTATCAAGGTTAAAAGATTTGTGCTGATCAATGTTTCGCAGTTATTGTTTCAGGAAAACGGTACAGCTTCTAGAGGACTGCCCATATTACCTTTGCCATTATTAGATAGTGACAATATTAAAGTGTTGTATGGTCCGTTGAGCAAACAAATAGAAAATAATATTTCGGCAAGTCACGTCACGTTCAGTGCCGAGGAGACTAACGATGCAAAATGGTCAAAGATGGAAGAGCTCTTAGTAACTGAGGCACAAGGATCTATGCCTATGATATTCAAGCCGACAATTGCGTTATATTCCAGAACAAGTAACAACACTGTAAAACCAAATGCAATCTTGGGCGAACTGATACGTTTTTCTGTAGAATTACATAATCCATTACACGTTCCGCTGCCATTATCGGACGTGACTTTATTATGGTTGTTTACTCATGACAGCGAAACCATTACAAATGAGACGAAAGCAAGTTGTGACTTGAATCCGGTTGATTCAGATGTCATCGAGATGATTCTGCTGCAACCAATGTGTAAACAGAACATTGTATTATCTCTCATACCCAGGCATATTGGAGAATTGAAGATCTTGGGTATAAGTTACAAATTATCTAATTCGGTACAAACAATGAATGATTCATTAATTGCGAATTCGAGCATCGTCGTCGCAGGCAAAAGATTATTTGAGATTACGCCACCCAAGTTGAAGAATGTCAAAGAGAAATCGGGCATGAATATGTATGGCAAAGATTACAGATTGGAAATAAACGTAGTAAAAGAGGCACCATTCATGCAGGTAATGTATTTTAAAATTAAAAGTAAAAAGTAATGTACTCTGAAATAATAAATTATATTTTATAAAAACTTAATAATAAAATCCGTAATAATAAAAATTTGATCGCGCTCATATGCAAGAAGAAAAATATAAAATAAATAATGAAATACTATATAAGTATATAAAAGTATTAATAAAAATAAACTGCTTTCGCAGATTCTCTTCACTAAATTGTCGCCCGAAATGCTATGCGGCGAAATACAGAAAGTGAAAGTCATGTTGAAAAATGTAGGTAACGCGCCATTGACAAATGTATATGTTGCATCCACTGATGCCAAGTTAATTACGTTGGAAAATTCGAATGTCGATAAAAACGAAGGTATGTATATTTTTATTATGTACGTTTCTTAATTTAAAAAAATATTGTTTATTGATTATGATGATTATATTCACAGATTCAACGATGAAGAAGGGTAGTAGATCGGTTATGAAAATAGTATTACCAACTTCCAATGATATGCTGAACGTGGGCGAAATCCATGAAATGCCGCTTTGGGTACAAGCACCGCATGAAAAGGGCACTCACAGATTAGATCTGCTCTTTTATTATGAGAATGTTGAGACGAAAGCTGCGTTAAAATATCGATTATGTCGGCATACTTGGCAATTGACGGTGCTAGATTCTATACAAATTACCGCAACCGCTGCTAGAAGTGGATTATTTAAGGATGATTCGCCGACGTTAAACCTAATAATGTCTGTTAAGAATATGAATCAGGTTCATGATCCATCAATAAATGAGATTATGCTGTCCACAGTGTCGCTTCAAAGCGCCCTGTGGTCCGCGTTCCATTCTTCCGTTTTACCGCCAAATATAAAAGTACAGCCTCAAGAAGAGTTTCATCTGATGTTGAAGTTGAGAAAGAAGACAAATGGCGAGTCGATTATGTCCGATGTATCTCTGACTTCTAATAAAAATTATGCGACACCAATTGATACTTATCCGTTTATCAGCTTCGTACAAAGACGTCATATCCAGCCGTTGGACATAAATGAGACTACAAATGATCCTGTGCAACAGTTTCAACAGAGCGTCGAACATAATTCGTTATCGAATGTCGTGGCATTAAATTCTGCATTGATTGTTAAATGGTGTGCCAATGTGACCGAGAACGGCATGATTACTCGAAAGGCGATCGGACAACATCACTTTGAGCTCGAGCATTTAAATAAGATATATAAGCATCCGGAGAAGTCACATACTGAGCGTAACGAGTATGGCGCTCGGTTGAAGATTTTCGGACCAGATCGGAATGTACCGAACATAGTGACTACTCCCGTCAAAGATCCTGTCTGGGAAATGGAATGCTTGAAAAATCTAATCTCTTTTTCCCTCAATCATCCGAGGCAAGCTAATCATAATTTTCATCGAAAACAATTGTGTATAATCCCAGTGACAATGTATTTGCAAAATCATTCAGAGATGCGAATCGATATTAAGATAAGCACAATAGGTACTAGCAGGTAAGCGAGTCAATATTATCATTCATTTTATATACTAAGTGTTCATTTTTTTCTTTATATATATATATATATTCTTGTACATATTTGTACAGAATTTATAGATTGTTTTTTCTCTTTTTTTAGCGAAACTCATCTTCCAAATATTAAATCTCAACTGTATTCGCCGCAAGCATCAGCATATTATAAATATGCCGGTCATTCTTTAATTTATTCCAACATTGAAGCGCACGCGAGTAACACCATAAAATTAGATGCCGTGTTATCCAACCCAGGCACGTACGATCTAGCAGCGCGAATAGAAGTTTCCGTAAAACTTATAAATAGCACGGAATATATCGCTCAAAGAGGCAAAATAGAGAGTATATGCATAATTAATGATGATAATACGGCAGATCATGTTACTGTGAGTTTTTGAATAGAATCATTAGTGAATATGTGAAAAGTGCTACTTTTAGTATAATTCAGAATCATTCCTTGTCAATATGTATGTAAATAATGTCGTATGTTGAAAATTGTTATATTATATAATTGATATTTTAATAAGGCATCGACATACTTTTTACCTGACGCATCACGTTTCAGTAAATTTCCTTATGAGAAGAATAAAGAAGTAACATAGTGAAATACACGCGAATTAAGACTTTTGGCATCGCGGGATTTAATTCTGTTGATTTTATCAGTACAATTCTATTAGTAAACCTTTCGTGACCTATTACTATCCTGAGCTACCTTACAATTTATGAAGCACTCGAGTGTATGATAAAGAATGGCCATAGCTCTTTTCTGTTTGGTATTGAAAAAGTATCAATCGAAGAAATGTCGCATATTTTTAAATAAAACTTAAACGATCAATATGCATTATTTTCCATCAAGATATATCATCCATAATAACATTTTTATAATTATTTGTCATTTTTATGCAAACCAGATTTGATCCATAAGAAAAAAACAAGAAAAATTTCTCTTGATAAAAAAGAATGAAAATGCTAATTGTATTACCAATTCTCCATGATATTTATATATATATTTGGCGAACGATATATGATTTCTTTTACATAATAAACAATGGAATTATAAAGGATCTCTTCAAACAAATGTTTCAAACGAACAATAGATATATAAAATTATTAAATATTTTCGAAGATAAATTCAAAATAATTAAATAAGAGCAAAAGTCTATATAAAGACATACTTGAAATATTTTAAAGAATAGTCTTGTAATTTTTATACAGACCATCTCATAAGATAAGAATGTACGCAGTCAAGTTTCGTATGAATTTGATTTTCTTGATATCCTGCGAAAAAAGAAATCTTTTATATATCACGTTTGTGATATATTAAATAAATAACGGATCAGAGCTATTTAGTGCATTAATCGTTAGTTTTTGTTTTTGTTTTTGTAAACTGTTAATAATTATGATTAATAATTAATGGTTAATATAAATTACCAGATTGTAAGGTACCTTTTCTCCAGAGTACATGAAATTTTTCACTAAAAAGAAAAAAATATTTTAATAGCTCTCCTGCAATAAGATTTTATTCCATTAAAACAGGAATTTTTTTTATATGAAAAAATTTTAATTCGTGTAAATTTAATATTACTATATTAGAATATTTAACTTGTATTAATATCGACGTCGCATATTTTACAGGAATACATTCAAAGCTTTGGTATTTATCTGCATTTAATAATTTCTCTTTGAGAATGCATTACAAACGTATATATATCATACGTATATATAAGCTATCGTTAATATAGCTATTAATATAATTATTAATTTAAGATAATTAGCAGTATTGCAACTGTATGCATGTCTTTCTGTGCCATATGATTATTTATTCTTTTGCATAATGCAGACTTGCTCCAAAAAATTTATAAAATTTTATGGATATTGGTGATGATCTTTGTTGTGATTTTTTTACATTGTAAAAAAATAGTGCATTGCAATTAAGATTTCGCATACTGCGTCTAAAATTGATGTTAGAACATCGTCAAAAATTGCCATTGAGTATTTTAACAAAGATAAATATATATTATAAGAATATATGAAATATGATTTTATTATAATTATTTTGAACTTCGCAGAAATTAAATTGGGATGATTTGGTAATGAAATTGTATTCATTTATCTATAAAAAACAAAAATCAATAATCAAATACAATGAAAGTATTTTTTTGTTAAATAATATCATTTTTTATATAAATTAATTCACTGTTATTATATTTTACTTCTAAAAGAGACATATGTGTAGTATTTTTTACATAGTCTTTACATTTGAGGAAAATGTACAAGTTTTCTTTTTAACACTAATGCAAGCATGAAGATTTATGAAAAATAGGATTTTATTGCTTGACGAATGTATAGCGAATATACAGATTAATGGAAAATATCTAGATCAAAACTTTGATTTTTATAATTGACTCATATAGTCAATTATAAATATATGATTACTATAATATATTTATAATATCATATAATGATTAAATTAGATTATATAAAAAAATCATATTTCTAAAATATAAAACTGGATTTACTTAATCTTTTAAAAAAAAATTTTTTAATCAATAAGATAGATTTTTTATGTTACTTTTTTATGCTTGGATAAACATCCGATTGGATAATCGAATTAGAAATCGAAAAAGAAGAAATAAATTATACATCATTTTTACTTACGATTTCATCTTGTAATGCGAACAATTTTCAAAACCTTCAAATAAATAAATGATATGTATATTTAGATTTATAGAGAATAAGAGTGTTTAAAAAATAAGATTAACAACAAAGTAATAAGAATTAATATCGTACATGCAAAAATGCACTTTCTGTCGTTTTCTAATGTGAGTGAGTAATATCTGTCTCGTTTTCGTTTTCCGTATTTTGAATCTCGTCATCAATATCGATGTCGCACATTCTACGGGAATGCACATCCAAAGCCTCGGTACTCGTCGCTGCATCCAATAATGGTGACAGTTTCTCCGCTTCGCTATCTTCATCTTGCCCTGGACCCTTAAAATATAATCATATATGTAATAAATTGCAAATGCAATTATAATTGTCAATTATAGGAAATTTAAAATTGATAAACACTTTACTTATAAACATTCATTAATTTTAGGTAATTAAATTTCTTTTGTCGACATTACAAATGTATTAATTTAATGGTTTATAATAATAATTTAAAAAATAATTCCAATATAAAAAAGATCATACTTCGTATAAAGAAGTTGGCTGTTTTTCGTTGACCAATCGCAACGTATCGCGCGTTCTTAAACCAGATTTGTCGCGCGAATGTACGGATTTAGTCCGCACAGCTGGGGATCTGTTGTGCAGTTCTTTCTGGGAACCCGAATGTTCGTCTCTGGCTAGTAACACGGACATACGGAACTCGGGTGTGGGACAAATGGTATTGCTCGATCTAGCAGACATATCCGTTTCCTTGGCGGATATATGTTTCAAAACGGGAGTACGTTCACCTGAGCTATAAACAATGTCATAAATGTACTTATTTCATTATTTCATTTAAATTATTTGTACTAAAATAAATAGCAATAAAAATTATACTCACGTAGATGATAAAAAATACAGTATCTTAATAAAAGATTTTATTTCAATTTTTTTTATAAAATATATTAATTATTCAGAAAATTATCGTTAAACGATAATTAAACGATCATTTTTTTATTTCGACATAAAAGCGGTAATATATGAAATATTGTCCTTTCATTCTAGAATCGTTTTTGGATAATTGGCATAAACTTTTCTGTTCATGTATCAAACAAAAAATCTAACATTAAATTGCATAATCTTGGTAGTTAATTGACATCTTCTCTTTGAAAAATAATACCAAGAAATTTAGAGTGCAATAAAGCAATTTTGTTAATTATGTAATCGATGACACTATCCTATTAAAACCATATATTCAAAGCTATATCATCTACCATATAAAATTCCTTATCATGTCGCTAATTGAGATGTTTGATTCTTCTCTCACATTATCACTCACAGTATCTTTACTTGTATAATTAATAAGAAGATTCACAATTTTTTATATGTCTAATCTAATTTCTTTGATTTTATTGATGAAATGATTTTGAGATCAGATAATGGATTATTTTTACCAAAAATTAAATTTTTCTATATATTTCTATAAAATTTTCCCCATTTTTATGATAGATTTCTACAACAAATATACAATTGAATTACATTTTTAAATCATGTTTCTAGATAACAACAGTTGAATTAAATATGAGCACTGTATATGTTTCAATGAAAATACTACGAAATTCAAAATAAAATCTTTTAATAGTAGGGTTTTGTCTTTTTGCTGTCATGCTGTCTTTTTGTGAGCATAATGTTTTATTGGAACTTTATATATGCATTAATACATACCGATTCAAAGTTTCCGCGGCTTGAATAGCACTCGCTGTATCCATATCGGGTGTATCCGGAGATTCTGGTGCAATGATAGCAGTTCGCGGAGTATAAGGCCCATTCAAGGCTTCAATAAGAGACACTGCTTCATAGCCCGATGGTATATTTTCACAGCTTCCCTAAGGTAATAATTTTATGATACCAAATAGCATTCAAGCAATGCTATTGAAAAATGGTGAAAGAAACAAAAGAAAAAAACATACTGGAATTGAATGAATTAAGATATTATAACAAAGTGTATATTTTGGACAGTTGTATTATATAAAATTTATAATTATATAAAATAGTATAAATAATTATCTAATAAAATTATCGAAATGAATATTCACCTCTGGTAATGGTGGATTGGATATAATTGTACCGGTCGCCTTTTGGAGAGCCTTGATTTGCAAGAGTGCTCTGAAGGGCGCACGACATATCGGACAATTGTTTGCTTGGTATCTCAAAGAATCAGCACATGAGTTGCATAAGCACAAGTGTCTACATGGCAAAATTAATGTGTCACGTACTTCGCTCATGCAAATAACACATTCAGAACCGTTATCTTCAGTATCTTCATCGCTACCTGGTTGCTGTTCACAGAAGTATAAGAAAAAATGAAAAGTTAAGAGTGCAAGATTTATAATCTCTGCAAATAGCTTATATCTTCAGATATTGCAATGCACATTTTTATACCTTTGCATTTTCTGCATTTTTGTTCTCAATTCCATATATTTCTTGCAGCAAATAACATAGACCATCTACATAGAGCTTCTGTTTAAGAGCTTTTAATACATAAGTTCCATCGGAATGTTTCTCAACTACAGCTATAGTTGTATGAGATTGTTTCGAATCATCAGAGCCTTCTTCTGCTATGCAGTGTATAGCTATTGGAATAATCTATAAATAAAAAAAGATATATCTTCTTTTCTTCAAAGGGCTTAAGATACATAAACAAACTATTTCAGACTTCGTGCAATATTTATTAATAACAAATTCTTAATATCGTTTGAAAATGAAATGTACAAAATAAAAAATTTTAACCAAGCATTGAAATTGTAGATTTCGAATGGAAAATATTTAAGGTCAATTGAAGTTCGTACGGCTCAAATATATGCACGAAATATAAATACTTTGTATATGCATATATAAATATATTGTATAAGTACTTCTTTATCTGCATTATATGTCAAATCATCTTCATTATACAATGTTGGATCAAATATGTGAGAGGTTTGTGAGAACAATTGGTTTGCTCCTTTTTTGTAATGATATGTTTCAGAATACATAGATGGATCTCGTGGTATGTACCTATATATGATAACGTATTCTATTTCTTAAACAGTCTTATAACAATATTTCTTATATGCAATGTACATACGTGACTCCTTTCGTTGAGATTTCCTCTGTACAAAAGTAATATATTGTTATTGCACATCTTACATCACAGTCGAACACAAATTCAATATTAAAACGATTAGGTTTTTTATCAATGTCGCTATCTCCATAATGCTTCATATTATGATATTGCGAGGATGTGGATGTCTGATCTATATTACGCACTAATCTGAGAGATTCTTTTCTTATGTTCACTAAGCTTTTCAGTGTCTTTGTAGGATCATTGGCTTGTGGTGGAGGATACGGAAACTATAATAGAAATGAAAAATTATTGGTTTTACTAACATCACATATGTAAATAGAATGTAAATTGCAAGATATTAATTATTCAAGATTTTAAAATACGAAACATGAAACATAATCTTGTATCATGCTCTTGTATCATGCTCTTGTATCATAATTTTATATAATTCTCATACAGGAGTTGGTCGGCTGCCTAAGAAATTCAAATCTGCGTTCTCTCCAAAGAGATAAGCCTCAGGTTGAGGCGTATCGAATCGCTCGCCACCCATTATAAAATGACTACCGAAATAAGAACCTGTTAATATATGATTAATTAATAAATAATGCTGATAATAATATCGCAAATATTTTGAAATTTCGAAATTAATATGCTTAAAAAATAACATGCTCCGATGAATGATTACCGGATCGCGGAGGATATTTATATGCATGGTTCGAAGTAATATCAACTTCTTCGACGCCAGCATTCTGCCTACTCGTCAACAATCCCATTTTGTTGAATCCTTCTGCGATTGCGAAAACGTGTAAGGTTATTAAATAATGGATTGATGAATATTTTTTTTGGTGATTATTAGATGCCGAAGTTCACCGCTAAGCGATGGAAAACTCGTCAGTTTTCATATTTGTGTACATGCTGTACACTTGAATGAATTTGAGGAATTTGACACTGTTCTGTCAGATTGTCGTCATTGATAAGAAGTTTCATGATACGAAACAGTGAATCCATAAACTTAATATTGATAGACTCTGATAGATGGTAGCATCATGTCGTATCATGGCTTGCTTGTTGCATGCTTTTAGTTTCAAAAAATTGAATCATTATGTTTCTATGTGAGAAATGATATTAGAAGTATGTTCTTTTTCGTTGATTATATTAGTTTGTTTAGTTTTCTTTTTTCTTTTTTCCACTAATTTAAAATTTATATATCTGTCTTTATCAAGTTGTACAAGTACATACTAGTGTGCAATAGTTTGTGCAGAACGAAAAAGAACAGACCTGATGTAACAAGTTAGAAATTTTATTATCATAAAATACAATTCATGATAAATTTAGAAAATATTTTTCCTACTTGTAAATAATATTATTGAGTAAAAGCAAATTAGAGACAAATTTTTGTTTTTTAATTTTACAATTTTAAATGATAGATTTTAAATTGTGCTTTAAGGAGAGCCATATAGATAACCTTTTTATTAGCGCGTACATAAGTATTTAAATATCGGCATCATAGACAAAAGTAATGGAAAACGTTGAACTGTCAGAGGATGTTTCTGTGAGAACGCAGTTCACTGTTGATGATTTAGACATAGAAATATTGCCACTCATATATGAAATTATTCGCAGGTATCTATGTTTTATGAAAAAAATTTTTTTATGCATATCAACGAAGATTTTCAAATATAGATAAATTGTCGATATGCATAACCTCAAATTGTTGAGAACAAGATTATTTCGATATTTATATTCACTAAGTTACTTTTATTTATGAAACAATTTTTAGACAGTATTTGATCAAAGAATGAAACATATTTTAATATGTTTATTTCATCTCTATAGTTTATTATTTCGTGTACGTTGCATCATGACGATAAATATAACTCGTCTAGCTTGCCAATTGAATATATCGGTTGTGCATATATTTTTTTATATTTATGTTAGTACTTCATGTTTTGGTTATATTTTGTTATAATGCCTTGCCTCTAATTTTTAGCATCGAGAAAGATCCATATGATACTTCACAAAAGGCAAAAGAATCACAGGATACCAGTCATAAAATCATAGAATTACAGAAAAAGTTAGATTCTGCAAGATCGCAAGTAAGAGTTGCATAATTTTTCTATGAATATATTTATATATAAATATATAAATTTTCTCTTTCTCTTTCTATCTCTTTTTCTTTAAATTAATTTTTTTTACATATAGCATTAATATATTATCTTTATTAGTATATTATTTTTCAGATTAAAAGATTACCAGGAATAGAATATAGTAAAGAAGAACAATTACAAAAGCTTGAGACTTTACGCAAGCAATTGAGATTAAAGCGTGAACTTTTGTTAAAGTATCGTAATACATGCACGTTTGAAGTACCAAAAATATAAATACGTACCTTTGATTTTCAGAAAGAATACACAAAACTTTTCAAAATGCGTTTTTTAAGAGCTCTTTTTCATAATTTATTAAATAATGAAAAATTAATTAATAATTTGGCAGAATCTAGACCAGTTAGGCAAAGTGCACAATTTGTAGTCCATCTCTTAATTAAGGCTGGTATGTTAGATGGAACACGGAGCATTTTCTCTAGTCGACAACAATTTGTTAAACAATTGAGAGATATTGCACAACGATTAAGACAACAGTTAGAAGATTCAAAAGATGAGTTTAAGAAGAATACACCTAAATAATCTATGTTGATTCCATGTAATCTATGTAATTCATCTGTATCTTATGTATATGACTTATATGTGTGTATATATATATGATACTAGATTGTGACAATTGCAAATCCACCGAATTTATTGTTAATTATTTATGATTATAGAAAATATAAAGCGCATGATAATATGAGATAATAAAAAGACAAAATGTTTGTTCATAAAATTCATTTCTAATTATGATACGTCGAATAATATTACATTTTAACAACATGTAGAATTTGTGATAAAGGATTGTTCAATTACATAGAAATATTCGAACGCAAATTTGAAAGTAATATATATTTCATATTTTGAAATTTGTAAATTATTTATTCAGTAATAGATATGTCATAATAATTTCTTTTCAAATATCATCTGTTTGCATATGAAACGATTCGAGAATAAACTAAATATGACATATTACAAATATGTATATCCCTGTAGAATTATAATTGGATAATTTGGATTTAGAGTATCATTTGAAAGTATAAATGAAATGAGAAAACAAAAAATATTAATTTTCATATTTCATTAATATTTCAAAAAAAGATTAGAAATAAATTTATTTGTTCTACATAAATAGATATATAAACATATACCCACATATGCATCGGATAAAGCTATATTATAAAAACGAAGATATGCGAAGATATTATATTTTCTGATTTTTATCTATATGTAATCCAGATTAGAATATACACATGTCCTGTACAAAAATAATATGATTTATAAATACCGGTTTATATACGTTATTATGTCATTAGAATATCTTTTCAAAAGAATATTTTTTCAACGCGATTAATATAGTCAAGATATAAGAGATATTGTTTGTACTCTAACGGATTTATAGCATGACGCGTCCTCTCGTATCCTTTACATCTTTCCTGTACATCTTTCAGGAGAAAAAGACTAAGGAATACAAATCACGTATCATAAATCACTTTTCCTCATTAGATGAGAAACATGTATACTAAAAAGTTGTAAGAATTATATATTAATAATATTGTATCTCTCCTTTATACATTGACAATTCTTATGCTTTTGCAGGAGGATTTTGCTCTGCCAAAGGCTGAATATTATTGATGGCGTTATGAGATCGTCCCCCTCTTCGACCTCGGCCTTTTTTATTCTGATTCAATCCAGATTTTTGCGGCAGGTTCTCCTGCTTGGCCGTTTGTACCTCAATCATTGAATCAGCTTCAGTTATATCTGATGTCTGAGACACGGTAATTAATTAATTATATTAATTATATACTTTTTATTTTCATATATTGAAGCTATTTCATTCTTATATTATAAAATGCAGTAAGTAAAACTTCGAAAGGAACGATTTCATATCTTAATTTTGATTTAATTTTACATATATATTTATGTATATTTATGTATATCACATGAATCATACCTGCATGTTTGCGTTCTGCCGATTTTGTGAAGATTTATTCGGTTTATTAATTCTCGATGCCTGTATACTAATATTGTTTGAGTGCGGTATAAGTTTCACCACATTTCCCACTGCTTTAGTGCGTCCCTCGCGGAAAACCATTCTTTGTCCAGGTTTTATGTATTCAGGATGTTTGATAAATCTAAAGTGTACTAATGCCTTATCACCCGTTCTCAGGCAATCCTGAGACATGGATAATATAGACGCCGTTTGCCGTATACTGCCGCAATGTACTATAATAATTTCAGTGTAATTAGTTTATATTTTATACAATGAGAATGGAATATAAATTTCATAATTCAAAATTAGAAATAATTTCAATAATTCAGAAAATAATTACCCATCGCTTGGTAACGCGAACTAATTGTTGTCGGATGATGTAGCACCAAAATTTCGCCTTCAAATTCCCAACAGGCCTGCGGATTGAGTGCAGGCGCAACCATTACCATACCTTTGCGAATATGCGACCGCTTGATCTTCTTCAAAGCGAAACTCGCTGTTTGACCGCCTCTCACTTCACGGACGGGCATTCTTTTTCGGTGGATACTTTTAACTGCTATAGGTGTAAAACGACCTAACGGATCAGGTCCTAATAATAAAGTATCATTTAATTTGATGATACCTTTCAAAGTTGTGCCCGATACAACGGTACCAACTCCCTGAAATTTATAATATTCATGCGTTAAATAGAAAGAAAATTATAATATAATATGTGTAAGATATAATATGTACTGGTACGGAATATGTATCGTCTATTTGGAACTCAGCAGGTTCATCATCGTGACTAGTAATTCTTGCGGTCAATAAATTAAGAAACATCTTAAGGAGATTTAGATTTTCTCCAGATACATTAGACACTTGAAAAATTGGACATAATCTGCATTAAAAAAACGAATAGGTTACATCATTTTAATTTTGCAATATTTTCTTTCTTGATTTTCTTATCTTTAAAAGTTTGTTTTATTAAACTAACCGTTCTGAAACAAAATTTGTTGCACTAACTACAACATCATCAGGTGTCTTCACTGTAACTGGAACTTTTCTACAACCAGGCGATTTCAAAATTCTTATCAGCAATTTTAAATTTTCCTGTAAGACATTCGGCGGACACATGTCAATTTTTGTTACGACAACGAAGACTGGTACGGATAATGCCAGAGCAAGACCCAGATGTTCCTTAGTCATTCCTACAATGCCAGCATTTGCTCCAATCATTAGCATACCTGAAATAATATTTACATAAAACTTATAATGCGTGTATTATACTGATTATTATACTGATATTTTTGTAAGTCTTTGATAATCTATTTTTAATAGCAATCTTTTACCAAAATCTGGAGCATGTCCTGTCATCCCGAAAACAGTTGTCTTCAAATATCTCTCATGGCCAGCCAAATCGATAAATGTGATAACTTTGGAGGATTTCTCACAGATTTTTACCCAATCCAGCGATCCATGTTCAGGTTTATTAACTACATTACCTATAATATGCATATAAAATAATCATATGATGAATGGAAAATGTGATATATAATAGTTTAATGCTTACCAACACTGTCAAATCCAAGTATGTCATTTCCCACGGAACTAGTTCGTCCAGTCTCAGCTTCATGTTTGTGACGAAATAATTTTTGCCGTGCCAGACCTCGTCCATTGTCAAGTTCGCCATGTGTCAGTACTCCCAATAATGTTGATTTACCAGCGTCTACATTACCAACTACGGCAACCCTATAATAATTTGTTGGTTAAATTCTTACATAATAAAATATAAATTGTTAGATATATTTGCATGTATGTAAATATCATCTAAATTCGAACCTAATCTCTAAAAAATCTTGTCGATCTAAACGTCTTCTCACTAAATATTGTCCCGTAAGACCATGGTCTACTTTGTTTTGACGCAGAAGGACACAATCTGCTTCTAATGTAGCAGCAAGGGACTGTAAAGTGGCAACTGATGCTTCGTACTCATCTTCCTTTAATCCATCCTCAGATCCATCTAAAAGTATTAATAATATATAATAAAATAACAATTATTTAATTATAAAAATAATCATACAAATTTAACTTAAAGAAAAAGAATTAGAGTGCAATGATTTTAATTTAATACCTTCGGCAATACCAATGTCAAAAATCGTTTCACTGCCTCCATCCTGAATTCTTTCCTTCAATCTCCTCAGTAACAATTCGTATTGATCCTCAGATGGACTGACCAAAACACTCTATAATTTATATTTATGCATATAACAACATAATCTATGAATATTGTGAAATAATTTATCAACAGATATATAAATTGAGTTTAGATAAGTATGATCTACCTTTCCTCTGATACTAGAATAATCTATAGTATAGATGGATCCATGCTCTTTTTCTGGATGAGCAATAGTTTGTGATATGATAGACCCAGTGCCCGACATAATATCCAAAAAAAAGTACAAATGCTCTCCGAAAGTTTAACAATCTTACATTAATTCTCAATGTTATTTGTTGCAAGATCATCCGATTATCTGTCTATGTACAAGCATTCATTACAGGCATTTTCCAATATTTAAATCCAAATTTTCTTCCATATGTTATCGATACTCGCACATACATAACTGGCAAGATTCAGTTTACATCTTCTAATAAAAACTTAAGCATAATCCAAATGCCATGTCCAGATGATATGTGGTCTGCAATAAGATAACAAAGATAATGCTGATATCAGACAATGCTTATGTCAAACGTTATCAAAATGATACAGATCTCATCAAAATGTGCACTTGATTCGTGCATTTGTCTCATTTAACATAATTCACTTGTGATTATATCATTTTTCGTTACTTTTTCTTAGGAAATTATAAAATATGCGCGAAAAAACGAGAGAGACGTATTAGAGAAAAATGATACAATAATACCCTTAAAAAATATAAAAATAGCCGTGCGTGCATATGTATTCTTATCATCTTACAACCTATATGTATCGTGGCATGAATATATTCAACAGCCGATTTATTGTGAATTATCGAGTAAATCACACAACTTAAAAGAACATCAGCATATTGTAATCTTTTTTTTAACGATTATCATCAAACATTCGAAATAAAACAAGATGCAAATTTAAGTAGATATAAACGTTGCTCTTTTTTTACATACTGTACGTATATTTGCGTTATATTGCATCTTAAGTTTTTAATACACACATACAACACATAAACGAACAAATCTTCCGTACGCGATAAGAACGTGAATCGAACGTGTTAGTCGCAACAATATTGTAAGGACGACAACGTATACAGTTTAGATTCGAGATTATGTTTCGTTGCCTTCGTACTATATTGCTCGTACCTGAGAGATATTTACTTGTCAAAAGTTAAACGCGTCACGATTAGTCGATCTTACGTCACGTCGATCTCGTACGAGTTGACAACGACAGTGTGCTCGCAGAGTATCATGTCACGTATATGAGTCGCAATATACCAACGCGAGTGTATACCAACATGCCACTATAGCACTTACTACCACCAGTGCATATATCTTGTGTTTACGTAAGCGAGCCAATCGCAGTGAAAGGGACATCACAGTGCAATCGTATCATAATTTCGTCGCGTTATCCAACGCGTTTTATTTTCGCATTTACTTTTTTTAATTCCTTATTTTTATGTTTTGAATACAGTTTTGAACACAGGATATATCCAAACATTCTGACAAAGCAAACTTTGCGCGAATCGATGGATTTATAAGTAATGTGATATTTTTTTCTTAAATTATCTAACTTATTATTAAACATTATGAATTTATGAAATAAAAATTTATATTATGGCTTTTGCATATTTATAATATTTATAATATAATATACGAATGTATTAAGTCTTGTTATTTCTATTATATATACTATAATGAAGGGGAAAGAAAAATAGAGGGAAAGAAAGGGAGAGAAAAAGAAAGAGAGGAAAGAGAGAAATAAATAGATAATTTAGAATTTAATAATATTTATAAGTCTATCAGAATATAAAATATAAAATTAAAAAAGTATTGATAAAAATCATATATTAAAATAGAATGGAATATTAATCAATAGAAACTAATTCCAGATTTTTTAATCTACGGTCATGATGTATGAATATCTAGAAACGATACTTTATCTAAAGAGTGCACATACTATGTATCAATACAGCGTACGATAATATCTGCTTTGAAATGTAATTTTCTATTCAAATTTAAAATAATACTACGCATTGAGTGCCCGCGTTTTTCGTGATACTTTTCGAAACAGAATGTGGATTACATCGATTACATTTATTTTTATACTATAAGAATAAAGTTTAGAAATAAAAACAGAATTCAGTAGTAATATTTATTACTTGTTTAATGACTAAGTTCGTGCGAAAATATTTAAAAATGCATGATACTTTTGAAACAAAAATAAAACAAGGTAGAATTCCTTGTTCACGTATGGAATTAAATCTTGCTCTCACATTACATGGTGGTCAAAGTTTTAGGTAATATGTTAATCCATATTTAATGATGTATATTAGAAATGTATGTATATATTAAAACGAATAATCAACAAGGTTATGTTATTGTCTTCAATTTTTTAAATATATCTTAATAACAATATATGAATGTTTTTATGTACATTTAATGTTTAAATGTAAAACACTTTAAATAACCAATTTTAACAATTATTTTAGATGGACGAATTATAACACCGGATATAGAGGTGTTTTTCATGGATGCGTTTGGACTTTGTCTCAAAATGAGACTCATTTATTGTATAGTGTACAAGGATCGTTAAAAAATTCTGTGAACTATGATGATATTTTGTCCGAATATTTTAGACTATCGATATCATTACAAGAACATTATGAAAAATGGGCAGTAACAGATACACATTTTCAAAAGCATTTAAATGAGAACAATGCTGTTCGGATTCTAAAACAAGATATAGTAGAGACTTTATTTTCATTCATATGTAGTTCGAATAATAATATATCAAGGTATATATCTCAGATATATATAACATCTATTTAAATTCCTGATACTTCTTATAATCATAAACGTTTGGTGCAGGATATCAAACATGGTTGAAAAATTGTGTTCATTATTGGGTCAGAAAATTTGTTCAATAGGAGATAAAGAATATTACGATTTTCCAAAGATAGAGGCTTTGAGGAATAAAGATGTGGAAGATATATTAAAAAAAGAAAAATTTGGATATCGTGCTGGATATATTGTTAACACAGCAGAACAGTTATCAATATTAGGTGGAAGGAATTGGCTTTTAAATCTACGAAAAGAAAATAATACTTCATATCATACTGCTAGAGAACAATTGATGACTCTGTCTGGGATCGGACCAAAAGTTGCCGATTGCATATGCTTAATGTCATTAGGCCATTTGGATGCTATACCTGTAGATACTCATATCTTCCAAGTAGTGCAAGCAAATTATTTACCAGTATTAAAGAAGCAGAAGACAGTTACTCCGAAAATTCACACTGAAGTTGGCAATTATTTACGAGAATTATGGGGCCCATTAGCTGGATGGGCACAAGCTATTATATTTTCAACAAAAATCAATATTAAAGCTAAATCGATAGGAAAGAAACGTAGAAACGATGAAGACAAAAACTTGCAAAACAACACAATAAAAAGAAAAAAGAAGTAGTTATGAACTTATGCTCATTGTTTCCAAAAAACTATCGTTCATGGCTGTGATTAAGGCAAAGAAGTTTATTTCAGTTTATTGAAAGTTTTATCTTCCTTTTTTATCTAAAGCATAAGATATCCTTAAAAAAAGAATAAATTTAGATTTTAATGATTTTTTAAATAAATTTTATGTAATATATGCATAGTATAAAATTGTATACAATAAGAATATGTAATTGAATATCTAATTAAGTATATTAATTTGACTTACAAGCTAATATAATGTATAAAATTAAATATAATTTAATACAATTATGATTTCAGGATCAACCATTTGAATACTTGTATTATAGAGCCGTAATGAATTTATTATTTGAAAAATTTTTTTTTCTTTCTTCCAAGTCCAATAAGGGCATAGTCAAAATCGTCTAAAATAACATATTCTGCAGGAAATTCGATGTCATCCTCGCTATCTTGATCTACAAATACCAATGTTAATTATTTTGTATGAAAAGATATAAAAAAATTAAAAAATCGCACGAAAAAAATATTTGCTTGTAGAGATACCGATAGGCTTTCGTAGTATATCGGCAAAGATACTTTGTGAGAGATAACGTAGACTAGGGAACATTTTTGATAGATATTCTTTCTGCAAAGGTGATAAAACTGCTAAGCACATAGATTGTAAGGATATCGGCATCGAGTAACTGCAAGTCAACTTTATCATACATTTAGCCATTGTAGAGCTTATCAATGGATACAGTGCGATGTTATTCAGTTTTGTAAAAGCAACACCTATAAAAAGACTGAAATTGTTATTCTAAAAAATAATTGGAAATAATTCATCACTTACCTAATGGTTTTTGATTAAGGAAAAACTGTAATGTGCCATTCCAAGTGTCAAGATGTACTCCAATCAAATCGTCTTTATTAAAGGTTGCACCATACATTTGAGTTTTACTATCATGCTGTAAATACCCTTTGTATGAGAAACCCCAAGATTGTCGATCTCGTCCAAGTAGAGCACAGAATATCTCACCTGCATTATGGAGTTCCGCATCAGTAGTTCCTACTCCAATCATCTGGAAAAAAAAAAAAAAAAAAAAAAAAATGACAAACTCATAATGAAAATGATAAATTTGTATCATAAAAGATTCATCTTTAATATGTTGTATTCTTAGCATTCATTACTCAAAATATATATAATTTAGAAAAACAATAAAATAAGAAGTTACAGAATGTTAAGAATACTTGAAAAATTTAAGCAAAATATAAACAAGCTTACTACATCTGTGCCATATATCTGTGTCTTCATTGAAATTTCCCAATAGTGATGTTTTCCCATCTCCAATGGCTTTATACCCTTTACTACAGCTGTGCCAGTGCTATATACAGGATGAAATATAACATCTGTATTATTATTTGAGAATTTAATTGCTGAAGTTGATAGTTTTTGGTCCCAAGTCCATTCATATCTTGCCGATGAGAAGTCTATAGGAAATAATTTTAATTTTATTTTTAATTTGTAATTTTATTAAAATATAAAAATGAACGCGACTTCTAATATTGATAGTATCTATTGTTTATAAATTATATACCATTTTCTGTAGTTGTACATTGAATATTCTTAACCAAATTCATGTTATTTTAAAAATTATATTCCAATGTTCTATTATGCACCTTCAAACTGGTTACATTCTAAAATTGCTAGTTCATATAAATTTGTGTCATCCATTTTTGTCCATTTTTTATGTTATTTGTATCTACTATGTAAAAATATTTGATATAGTTTGTTACTACTGAAGGATACAAAAAATACTAGGCATAAGTATACATATCGATATGTGTTGCACATATATAAGAATATAAGGAAAAAGGTTTCGAGATTTTAAAAAGAAAAGAAAATAAACTGTGAATATTACAGGTTATAGTTCAAATTAAAAAATGTAAAATCACTTATTTTATTATTAGAGATACTACTATAAATTTTAACTCATTGAAAATTGTACTATTTAAAAATAAAAATATATTTAATTGATCATCGAACCACGATACTTACAGTTAAAAAAAGTTTACCTAATCAGTTTTCATAATATTTAAAAATCGAAATTTCTTACAGCGAACTATTACTATAATGCACACATTACGCACGATATCCAATGAATGTACAATTTTCCCAACGTTGCATTATGGATCGCAATAAAAATTGGATCACATTGTTATCATATAACGAGCGATGTAAATATAAACAAGATTATTGATAAAATGTAATTGATGAATTGGTAATAGTGATAACATATAGGCGACACTTACATATTAATCTTAATCACACTGTCAGATACGAAAATTTAATATAGCCCAAAATGCTTATTAAGGTTATGCACCTACAAAGATCTTATCACGTTTATGTGAATACATAGAAAATCCTACTTTTATTTTCGTCGCGTATCATATGTCGTATCATCTTAATCTGCAACAATTATTCGATTGAATAAAAGCTACGGTTGACTTAATATTGAGTTTTATTGCTACTTCGGCTTAATATTAGAAACAGTAAAGACTCGTAGCAGATATTTTCCGAACTAAACTTTTCCAAGATCTTGGCACCTATAACATGGCAATCTGTTAATCTAACATGAATGATCAGCCATTGTACAGGCGCTTACGCTTCACGTTTAAATTTAATTTAAAAAATATCCTCTATGAACCTTTATTGTTTTTGATTCCAAAATAATATAGAAGTTAAGAGTGAATGTAGATGTATATTATATATATGATTTAATTTCCAATTAGTACAACTTAATTGTAAATTAGGATTAAAATCTTATACTTAAATAATACGATTTAATTATGAATAAAGGAAAATTTTTATTTTAAAGCGTAATTCAATAGCGGATGAAAAATACTTTTTAATAAGCAAATGATAATAAATAAAAAGATTAATTATATTAAATATTATTAATATTAATTAAATTTATATATGTGTAACAAGTAACACAATTATAACTCGTTATAACTGTACTTATAAGAAAAAAATAAATAAAAAACGTATGGTTCCGGTAAACAGTTCAAGTCAGAAATATTTAATGTATCGCTATGCTGTGCTTTAATTTCATAGAATACAACTTGCTGTTTATCGAATAAAGAAAAACTAAAAAGAAAAATGAAGAAATATGAGAATAGAATTGATAGCACTTTTTTTGACAGAAGTTATGATATCGTATGTAGTATGTATTATAATGCTTAACATGAAAACTTTACTCGAAAAAGATTTATGAACATAAAAAAGAAATTGTATTTAAAGGTATAAAGATAATTATCTTTTTGTTTTCTTTCAATTACTTGCTTTAAAATTATTGTAAAATTATTTTCGAAAATGTAATTTCTAAAAATTGCAAGCTAATTATCTCTTTATTAAATTTTATTTATTGTACAAATATTTATTATACAAATAACAGAATTCAAAAGAATGAAAGAAGTATTGATAATTATCTTTATATCGCAAGATAATTTTTGAATACATTTATACATTTTCTCTTCTACATTCTAGGTTCATAGATCTTTTCCAAACATTTCATGGTATGTGAACGCAAACTTTTACTTTTTTGGCAATGTTCATTCAAAAATTAATTTAATTGCACCGGTGAAATCAAGCGCCGTAAATATAACGATGCATTTGAGAATGGAAGAGAGGAAAATTGAAGAGTCGTTAAAGCCTCTCTTGGCGGATAGCCAATGTCACTTTCACAATCTTGCGTTCCAGTACTGATGAATGTAAGATAGCGTATTCAAATAAATGACAAATTACTGCATTATTAAATTCTTTTATACAAAATTATCAATTTATCTTGCAAATTAATATCGAAATTATAAAATATTAAAATAAGATATTAATTTTCCAAAAAGACATTACTATTCTTCATACGAATTCATACGAATTCATGCCTCTCATTTAGTCTATAAACAAATTCTCTCAGACATTGAAGGATTAATAATTGCTTAATGGAACAAAAAACGCGATATCACATTACATGTTTTAGATATTGCATATTCATCGAGACCAAAGCGGAAAGGAACAAATACACGCATCGTACATCTATCGCTCGTTTCCCTCTCCAGGCCACAACCCTCCATGCCTGTCTCTTATGTTGCTTTCGTTCTTCTCGCGACAGCTCCTCTCGTTTCTTCAGGACGTCGTCGAGTGAGAGACACGAGGCGAGGAGTTCAGATGAGCATCGCGGATACCAGACGGAATTTCGTTGAGGTGGCTGGCGATCGGCTTCTCTCGGATTGTCGGCGTGGGGATAACTAGAGCTTCAACTTAAGTCAAGTGTATCGTATTGGGGCGCGAAGTAGTACACACTGTTTTAGAGTTGCAGAGTGCGTGCGACACGACGGACGGACAGAAGAGACGTTGTCGCACCGGCACATCTGAAACACATAGAGAGTACACGGAAACCGCCAACATTGCAGAAAGAGAACTTCGCGATTCGCGGCTCCTTCGAAGCTCCTGTTTTTCAAAGCAGAAGATATGCAACTTTACGCTGTAAGTCACATTGATTTTCTGTATGTGTTTCGATTATAATGTTAGTATTATTTATTCGATCGGTCCCTTAAAAAGTGTGACAGAAATTGGAAATTTTATTGCGGATCTTCCTTTTTGCATGTATCTAATTTTAAAATGTCCTAACGTAACGAAAATAAATAAATAAATAAAATTTGAATAATATTTAAAAGGTTAATGGAATATTTGAGTGTACGAGAAAAATGCAAATTGTATTTATCAATGATCATTGTAATAGTTTTATTTGTAATTAATTATATTGTAATTTACTGTTGTATATTATAATATGTAATCGCTACACAAGTTACACGAGATTATTCATATATTCTCTATACAGATTCTTCTTATTACATGGGCGGCAATCATAGTAGCATCCTCGTTTGCGGAATCCAACGTCTCGAATTCGAATGATGATGAGGTAAATATAAAAAATATTATTGCGTTAAATTATAGTATAGCAACTTGTTTAATCGTTAGCAAAACAATTAAAACAGCGCGAATTCCATTTCGATTTTCCACTGATTAAATATTCTCTTGATAAGATAAGGAAAGCAATTTCATCAGCAATGATTTTACGATGTTTTTCTTCTAACTTAATCCGATTCCAATATGGCGCGAAGAAAATGACTTCAGAGTTAATGAAGATATCTGAAAAAAAAATTTTTTTTTAAATTTCGGTGATTATAGCGTGCTAGCCCACGCAAAGATTCCCTTAGATGTTATCGAGCAGTTACAAACATCCTTAACCTTGGGGCATAGAAATCTTTAACCTCGATCTACTTGCGGAGCGTCAAGTGCTACTTTACGTATAGACGCGAGATGAATTACAGCTGGGAGCCAGCGCAGATCGGCTGAATGTTATGATGAATCTCAGGAAACAGAGGGAGAAAGAAAGAGAATATTTTCACTTACTTTATGTGATATACGATCGTGATTCTGTGGCAACACATGTGAAACTATATATAGGTCAAGGTTCTCATCTTTTTTAAATACTTTTCCCAAAGCGTCAGAGAGTTTTCCACTGAGAAACGCAACGTGAATGATTTCTTTCACGCCATTCATCCGCGGGCAAATTACATTTTTCTCGTAATGATGATAAAATGATGTCACGGAATACGATTTTTTAAAATTAAATGCAATAGAGATAACAAAACGTAAATGCAACGCACAATGTGTACAAGCGGAAGTGTTACGAGCAACTTTAAAATTTAAGTGTGCTAACAATTGATAGCTTGAATTGATTGAAAGCGATAGCCAAGAAAGTCGAATACCTTTGCATACATTTCGTATTTGCATAGTTTGGAAATGTTTTCATGAGCTTAAAAACAAGCTTTCCTTTGTTTTTCGCATCAGGAATTCATTAGGATAAGAAGATATAAAAAGATATAAATTATTAATAATTAACAAAACTTATTTATTGAATTCCGTCTGTATTCTCGAGATTAAAGATAGATTAAAAATCATACATGAATCAACAATGCAACAAACTGAATCAATCATAATGTGATCAATCATAATTGGAAGATTTTCTTATCTTTTTGCAAGTCTTTAGAGCAAATGTTACTTTTTGAAGTAAACAATTTTCACACAATTCGTTAGGAGCGAGTTCTTTAGAACAGTAATATACACGAGTTTTTTTAACTTCCTCTGTGCTTCCTCTTGCGAGAAAAATAAACGAGTTCGTGCCGTTCCAGATTAGATGGTGAAAATGTACAATTTTCCAGTGTGTAAGCAACGCGAATCGTGTTGTTCGATTAAATTAATCGCGAATATCGGTCCGAATGCGCTCATGAGTGAAATTGATATTGCAAGTACTATTATACAAATACTGAAACTGGATCGTTTCGGGGGCAGAAAGGGGCATCTGCGGAACACGTCAGGGGCAAGGTAAAAGATAATGACGGGAAGGGGAAGCTGAGCAAACGATAGGGCACGCATGACGACTCGCGTATTTTCTTCGTGTTAAAAGGAAACTCGCAGTGAAAGTGGCCATTCGCGAACGTTGTTATTCCAGCAAGATGCTCCAGCGCACACACATGTTACACAATGTCGCATACGAAAACGAATCGTCCATTGCACGAAGAAGAAGCAAAGAAGGCAAGCTTCTCGATCCTCTCGCATTATGTTTCCGCTTTCTTGAATATTATTTTCAAGCAAGATAATGATTCCGGTCGATACTTATTTCGTTATGATGAAGGAACAATGTACGGAGAAAGTTGTTCTCAATACATTCGTATATTAATCGTATATAAAACCGGGAGGAGAGGTACTCCTTTGGTGCAGGAAATTAATGAATGCCATCGGATGCAATTATGATGATTCCTTATTAAAACGTCTAGCTTCGCTATATCTAAGAAGCAGCGCTTTATCTACGTTAATTCGTTGCTTCCTTATATATTCTTACGTGTCGGACAAATGTTTCCGCGCGGTAAACAGTCAGTTACGGACTTATCGGATGTATCCACAAATCCACATATTATCACGGATCTGTAACGGGCATAAAAACTTCTCGGTTCTCCTCTAATTCCCCTTCAGTCATCCGATGAGAAATGGCAATCATAAGCCAAGCAAATAATTTTGCTTTCCAATCGTAATCTCGGACTTCACTTCATGCCCAAGCGATGGAGTTTCTGATATTCTCTTTCCTCGCACCGAATACTTCCATTCGAAAATCTGGGGTTTGCAAGAGAAAGGGAAACACGGAGGTTCCGATGCAGGAAGGGAAAGTAAAGGGCCCATCAACGAGAGCATTGAGGACATGACCCGCTCGCTTGGTCGTTTATTCTCGCTGGACCATCGCGATTTACGCGACTCTCACTGGTTTTTCTTTTGCACGCGCGCTGCAAGAATGCGGTACGCATCTTTCTCTTCCCCTCTCACTCAAGCGCCATGGGAGAAAGGGAGATCGGTGCCGGTACCGTAACTGCACCTTTCTCTCATCTCGCGCGACCGAACGGATGCCTTATTTCCCTCCAGTATCCGCGCGTTGATCTCCCCACACGAAACGGAGAGACAGGAGAGATGACGGGAAACGGTAGAATATCGCGAATTCTTTTTAATAGGTGTGTCTATTTATTACTGGATACTTTTCCGAGAATTGCTTCCTTCTTTCGAGTAATAGCAGTCATCTATCCAGAGATTGTTCACTAGGGACAATGATGATTTAGCCACAGCTTTTCAGTCCTTTTGTTGGTCACGATTTGCTGATAGATTCTTTTCTCTGATTTAATTATGAATAATTTTCTGGGTTTTCACCGCGATTTGTTTTGTTTCTAAAAGTTCGCTCGAACGTCTTGTTTTTACGGACCGAGAGATATTAATGTGAAGATACCGCAAGAAGAGTTAAGAAAAAGAAGCAAATGAGAGTAACTTCAATGCGATGAAAGGAGAAAGGTTAATTTAATGAGCACTCATTTTAAAAGTGATATCGAATATAATAATTTAACTACGTAAAATCAAGAGAGAGGTGCCTCTTAATATAGACATCAGTAGAATGAATTCTCTTGCGATTGCGTATGCGATTTGCGTTGCATTACGTTCATGCATCAGCTAAAGATACAAATGAGCGGAAACGGAAGTGATAATCACGATCGAACTATTTTGATGATCTCATTTCCTCCGTTTTCTTAAATCGCCATTATTTAAACGTTCCTTTTTAATCACAATACAAGCCAAGTCGTATATCTCTATTCGTACTTCCGTGAAAGACTTCCGTGAAACTCTTGCCTGTTGACGATCAATAATTCCTAGAATCTCAGAAGAGATTCTGCAATCTCTTGACACAGTTTCGTCTGTAATATTATATTGCGAGAATAGCTTCAGACATTCTGGACGGTTATTTTAACTGATCGATTTTCCAGGCCATTGATTATGCAGAGCCCCGCGATTTACCAGCGAAGCAAATAGTGCAGCCATATGTAACGACTATAGAGGCGCGAAATTCTGGGCAGACAGGCACTGAGGATCATTCCAATGATGTAGCGAATGCCGGATTAAGTGGATCAACAGCGGTTCGCAGTGGCGAGAGAGAATCGAACGATGCTACTACGACCGACTCTTCTCCAGCAGTGGTTTACGTAACGCCGTTCACCAGCATTGCGAGCGATCTGTTTGGAGAGCACCTCAATTTCCACGAGTCCGAGTACACTATACCGGATGATATGCTGCTTGTCGAAAATGCCGGCAGTTTTGGACAAAGAGTCCAACAAGGCCGTATGAGTGAAAAAAAAATCGCCAGAAACACCGAGGATCGACAAAACGATGATTATCGGAAATCCTTTAGCAGCACCGTGTCGCTCCTCGAGAATAAGGCCGATAATGGAAGGTCTTATGCATTTATTAAGAAGCCGCTCGTACTGAAGAAAGAACATGGTTCGACGGATAATTCGCCGTCCATTGAATCGAAAGAAATCAGATTTGGAGCATTTGGCAGTAATTTTGATGAAGTTTCCAGTGCTGCGAGTACAATGGAAATTCGATCGTTGGACGGGGACACTGCTTTGATCGAGGATGAGTCCGAGAATTTCCCGCAATCACAGGCAAGATCATCACGAGAATACAACAGTACCACGAATAAACATGTGAGAAAACTTCCGGAACCTGCTGAGAAGTCGAAGGGCATCGAAAGGACATCGACGTCTGAGACTAGTCCTTCGTTACAATTACGAGGATTTTCAGGCCCTATAATAGTACCTGATTTACCCGACGAAGAAATTCGGGATGTAGTGGTTGATTACTTGAACGATGATAATTTAGACGGAATCAGGTCGTTTGGGAAGAACGAAAAGACAAATTTGGAAATCGACGCCAAGGATTCCAAGACGGCAGCTACCAATGGCATAACGATGTCATCGATTCTATTAAAGCCTTTACAAGTTGGGATCACATTGATGAATGCTGATGAAGCTGCTCTGGCTGCTCTGATCGACAACGAGCAATCCACCGCGACCAACATGGATTACTTCCAGAACAATTTGCAGCGTTTGGCAATTACGAATGAGGGACTCACGGAGAATAAAGCAAATCAATCGGGTGTCAGCTATAAAGATAATAGTTTCCAACAGGTCGAGCAAGATAAACCCATTGAAGTTGTCACGCAAAAGATCCTCGACAATTCCGTCGAAATTCAGAAGTCCGTCGAGCTCTTCCATACTGCACCGATACACGAGATTCATTATCCTGTAGAGTACATCCGACAAACATCCAATCTTGGCGTCATTGATACGAACAATATCGGAAAAACGCACAGGTGGAAGCAACCATATGCTCAAGAACGATCCAAATTGCAATCGAATTACAATATTTATCAAGGTAACGTACAATGCTCTGTCATTCATTGAAAAAATACTGACTTTCACTAAATTATGCGGGGAGGAGATAATATGAACTTGAATTAACACGCAATGCCAGTTAAGCGCTCATTACGTGCTCGTAATGACGCGCGCGTGCGATGCATCAGCATGCGATGGCATGCATCGGCGCCATTACAAATGATCAATTTTCACTAAACGTAAATCAAAATTAGCAGTAGTTACTAAGCTGATACGTCGACTTCCGTTTTTTCAGGTAACGATCAAGTAGAGAAAAATGTTATTAAGGGACACGCATCTACGCTTTCGCAGAGATACAATCCATACGATGTTTCTGAGAGTAAGCCGACAACCTTGATCTCCAAGTATTCGTCAAATACTCACGAGCACATATCAACCGAGAAGGTCGAGTCGCAACCGTTTAAGTATAATAACGTGCAATCCGTTTTAATGATTCCGACGCGTCAGTCCGACGCGTTACACGATCAATCTGATCTACGATACAGTTTCAACAGCGATAGTGACGTTCGATCTCGCGGAAAACCCATTGGAAGCTCCGCGAGGCAGGAAGCGATAAACACATATGTGAAGACGTATGTATCAAGCGCGAATCGGGCGCAGCAATCGCAATCGAGTCAACTGACTGATCAACAGCATGCGTTCCACTCGCCGGAAACGCGGCGACTGGAAGCGCAACAACAGTTACTTCTCAAGATCATTCCCAACGGATCTACAGGGAAGGATGGATTTCTGGTGCCGCTGCCGCATTCCTATCCGATCGAGAAGATCCAGAAGACCGTCCACGTGCCTCATCCGGTCGAGGTTGAAAAAGTGATTGAGAAGACAGTTCCTTTTCCGGTCGAGCGGGTAATCGAAAAGCAGGTACAGGTACACGTGCAAGTGCCGGTGCCCCAATCGTATCCTGTGCACATGCAGATAGTACCGGAACGGGTGCAGCATCTTTATCCAATCCACATCGAAAGACGGGCACCATACACGTTGGTGCAGCGGCCGTTGCCACAGTCCCCCGCGTATCCGCTGCATCTGAGATTTCAGGCAGCTTACCCGGCGACGTACGCACCGCCAGAGAAGATCGCGGAGAAGTCGATTGTGTCGGATACAACATCGCGACCTTTGCGGCCGTATCGCACGGACCTGGAGAGGCAACCCTCGATTGATAACAGCTCGATTGATACCACCTTTGACAAGTATCGCCAGAAATCGAACGCCGAGTCAATCCTTGAGAACATAGTCCCTCGAGGTTCCAAGGAACCGACAGCAAGGCCGAGTGAGGTAAACGCATCGCGGTTTCATCACGGGGATACAGCGTATGCAATCGAGCGACCATCGATAGCGTACAATTACCTTAACACTCCATATTACCCCGATATCAGGCTGATGATACTGCCAAGAGGATACAGCAGCCACGCTGTGACATCACGACCGCATGTAGTATCCTCGTTGTACGCGATACCGGTATCTCTCAAACGACAGATCGCGTATAATCTGGTAGAGAAGGACGCGGTGACCAAAAGTGACGAGTATGCAAGTCCTGCGCATTTGTCGCACAAAAACGTCCCACAGAGCAAGATGAGGTCACCGCAGTATCCTACGAGCGTTACCGCGCAGTCCCAGTTAACGACAACGACCGTTCTCAGAAAGTCCAGGCAACCGGAGGCACAGCATCCCGGTAGCTTTCGGCAATCAAAGATGGAGTACGGCTTCAAGCCGCCTATGGTACCGTCTGTGCAATATGACGAGAACACCGCCACTAAAGTGGAAAATTGATGCGACGGTTTTCTGATAGTAATGTAATAATGATTACACAAGAGTCTGAAGCGTGTCGTAAAGATAGATATCCTCCAACGGATGGCTTCCGATGATCAAATCCTGGTCAATCATCAAACTTTAAACTTTAAATAGATGATATGATAGAGAATTATGAGCGATAGTTATATTTGTAAGTATTGTAAGATACATATGCGTAAGTTTTCTATTTTCATCGTTGATATCGTTGACTGTTAATAATAAATACGAGTTAATTGTTATCATTGCTAATAACAACACGTATAATATGTATAAAGCACGAAAACAATATGTTTGAATATGTATATGTAAGTTTTGTATAATATATTTTCTATTTTCATACGTTTTCCTTACTCTATCGTTTATTTCATATCTTTCGATCCTACATCTTTGCGTTTATTTCTATGTTTACAAATTACAAAAATTTCACTTTATTATTAATAGACATTGTATCTGTATGGTATAATATCTGTATAGTAAATACACAAGCGAGAAAAAGAATATTACAAGTCCAGAAAACTGAATTATCGGCATAGAGACGATTATTTAAAGCAAGAAAAGAAGAATAGAATGATGTATCTTATATGACTTGATGACCGACTGTACTTAAATATTTACATAAAAAATTCAATTTGTTTTGTTAATATATTGCGTAATTAACGTAATATCAATAATTGTCAAAAATATGGGTATTTTACATTTCTATCATTTCAATTTAACCCGGCAAAAATAGACACAGCATTTACAGTGTGAAAAACAATTCTCCTTCCTGAGGAGCTGCCTTTATCATAATCCATATTTTCTAATAATATCTAATTTAATAAAGTAATAAAGTTGTAATAGAATTCGTATTTCTTTTCGTTTAAATTTTACGCGATATAATAGAATTTTATATTTTATGAAAAGAGCCTTCTTGCCTTTAACAGATTGTGACTATTTATAACAAAATATCAAAGTCGACGAATTAATTTTTTACCGTATCGTATATCGAATGGGAAATAACCAGTACGCATTTGCGATACATCTTATTTAACTATCATGCTAGTCTATAAAATATGAATTGTCCATAACATATGGATATCTTATGGCCACATTTGGCCATATTCGGCCATATTCGGCCACACCATACCAACTATGGCTCAGCATGCCAAAGCATAGGCCAGAATGATATAGTGTGGTCATGTACGGCGAATACGGACGAGTATAGTCGAATATATTCAAGTATGGCAGAATGAGGCCGAGTATGACCTAGTATGGCATAGTATGACTCAGTATGGCTCAATATGGCCGATATGGTCCAGTATAGCCATGTATGGCAAATTTGGCCGAATATGGTACAGTATGGGAGGGTGTGATCGAATATTGGGATGTATGACCTAGAATGGCCGAGTATGATCGAGTATGGCAGAGCATGACTAAATATGGCCAAATATGAATAAGTATGACCGAGAATATGTTCCAGAGTAACCCAGCATAGCACAGTATGGCACAGCATTTCATAGAATGGGCCAGTATGGCCATAATATGGCCGAATATTGCCAAGTACGGCGTAGTATGGCCCAGTATAGCTCAGTATAGCCAAGTATGGGGCAATATGGATGAATCGATATAGCACAGTATGGTCCAGCATGGCAAAATATGAGCATAATATAGTATGGCTATGTATGGTCGAGTATGGCCCAATACAGACAAATATTTATTCAAACATATTTGGATGCATTGGGCCATTCCAGGCCTTACTCGATATAATCCGATATAATCCCACGCTCGGTCAATCTTGGACATACCTGTATACATTGTGCCATACTTGTGCCATATTGGACTATATTCGGCCATTCTTGTCCGTACTCGGCAATACTTAGTCATACTCATCCATACTGATCCACACATGGGTATACTTGATCATATTAGCCCATACTCGGACATACTCGCCAATATTTGACCTTACTAGGCCAGATTCGGCCTTACTTGCTCATATTTGGATATACTGAGCTATATTTGGCCTTATTGGGCTACATATGGACATACTCGAGCATATTCGTTCATACTCGCCATACTTCCTCATAGTTAGCCATATTAGACTATATTCGGTCATATTGTGTCATACTGGACTATACTCTGCCATACTCGATCATATTCGCTATACTTGGCCATAATGAGCCTTACTAGGCCGTACTCATTCTACCGTACTTGAACATATTCGACTATACTCCTTCATACTCGCCGTACATGACCACACTATACCATTCTGCTTTGACATACTAGGCCATAGTTGGGTATTCTGGGCCATACGCGGTCATACTCGACAATGCTCGATCATATTCGGACATATTCGTCCCTAGTTGGTCTTATTGGACCATCTTAAGCCTTTCTTGACCTTAGCTTGACCATTCTTGTACATACTGGGTCACATAAGACGGCCTAAAATCATGTCCCGCATTGTTGAAATTATTTATAAATGTATTTGTAATTGTAAAACATAAATTCCATGAATCGAGGAATAAATGAACAATGATTGAAGTTGTACTTGAAATCTGCTCCAAGCTTTACAAAGCTTTATGAAACTTGAGAATCACAGGTATGGATGCAAGTATAATTAATATGTAAGAGACATTTTTACATTATCGTCATTGATAAGAAATTAGATAAAACAAATGATATATTTCCAATTTCCAATGGTAATTTTACGATCCGTTTTAGTTCAGTAAATGAAATTGCGAGTTAATATTAACGAAAGTCGAACAAAGTGAGATTGATGCATTAAAGGACAAGAGCAAAAGCAAGTCATTAATCATATTAACGGAAACATTATTTATTACAAGTAGGAGTATATGTACGAACACAATAAAAATATATCTTCCTCCTGCGATAAGAGAAATACTATAGGATGTCACAGATCAAACAAAACTCAAATTGTATTTCCCTTTATATATGTATATTCGCGATAACTTTACGCAAGAAGGAGAGTTACGAAAGAGAGTTCGAGTTTAATATATAAATTATGAATGCTACATCGCAAAGATGTCCCATCAATGTCAGATCTTTCTAACGAGTCCTCATACATCTAGATTCCTGCCACCGGAGCCGCTGTGTGTCCTCCACAACCCGTTGCTTCCGGTACATAATCTCGCGAAGCTTCTTCAGCAGAATGAAGTTATCCCGGAGAATCCGTGTCTGCCGTTCGCGCTCCAGCTGTGACCTCTTCGCATTGAATAATACGTGAGGCCTGTCCTCCGGAGGGCGCACGTCCACCCTTGGTCTGGCCGTATTTATCTGCGGATAAAACGAGGTAATGACTGTGAAATACGTTCCGATACGCTATTGCATAACGAATGCGGCAGAATATTTAGTTGGACGAAAGTTGGCTCAATTCTCGTTGGCCCACAAACTATCTAATATAATTCTCTCTCTTTCTTCTTGATATCTTTTTAAATATATTTTATGTTTCTCTGATACGTAAGATAAATATAGCATTGTACGTATCTTCAGGAAACAATACTTTAATTCGCTGGCTAAAGTTTGACTATCGTGCCCGAGAATGTTATAATTTCTATAATTGATTCACATAATTATCGTGCCTCCCTTTTTCTCACTCGTAATGTAATAGTGATGTAAGTAATTTTATATAAATACTTCAACGCACCCAATGGACCTCTATAACATGATGTCACGTGTACAACACAAATAAGATTTTCCGAAGATAGCATTTGGCATTAAACTTGTGTTCGCGGAGCTTTCTAGGCTCGGAAACGTTAAGCGATAAAATATTAATCGCAATTAGAAGTCAAGTTTATAATTCATGACTACTCACTCTAGAACGGTGACGCTCGTACGCTCTCCGTCGCCAGGAAGATTCGTCCTCGCTTCGTCGGGTCGACATTCTGCATACTTGATCGCACGACTTTTGCGTGTGTTTACACGATATAGCATGAATTACAAGTTTCTCTGGCAACGGAAGCGCGCCGTGGCCCGATCGATCTCTGTCGCTTTCGCTGTACAGGAAATGCAGGCAATCTGATGTGAGAAGAGTCAATCGAAAATATTCCTGCGATTGAAAGTATCCGGACGAAAGTATCGGTCGTTATGATGACTTGAATTATGAAATTGATGAAGCTGCCTTATACAGTAACGCGATGGAGATAAAGTCAGTCGGTATGTTTAAGAAATTTTTTAATTATCGATCGAGTGTTTTAATTTCCCCCACTTTGGGAATTTAGAGAACCATTTTATTGGAATGTTTTCAAAAAAGATCGAAATTGCTCGCCGTCGTTGGAACTGGACGACGAAATGGACTATAAATCTTTCAGATTTGACGGAGGATCTCAAAATTTACATTTGTTTTGTGATAAAATAGATAAATTTAGAGGAAAATTCATTCTGAAATCGGAGATTTGTAGGATTAGGAACCTAAAAATCAAATTCTCGAGATCATTATATCATTTCTCGATTGGAGAGGAGTAAGGTATGTTGCATGAATGCAAGTGTATTCCAACGTGCATACGCACGCATACCACCATCTGGCAAACTAGTGAAAAACTAATTTTTCGAGATAATAGGGAAACGAATCCGCATTGAGCCATGTTCGCCCTTCTTACTCGGGTAACGTTTTATACATTCAACAATGTGTTACGCACGCACGTGCGCACGATGCATCATGCGTGTACTTTCTCCCTTCGCGTCGGGAACGCGGGAAAAGGCTGCGATTGGTAAAAGCGCTGGACCAATAGTGCGCGGAGGCGGAGATTTGCTCTGCTCTTGATCGGGACGCGCGCGCGCGCGCGCGCGCGCGTGAAATTCCTCTCACTAGGCTTGATATTCACGCGAGCGAATATTTCATGCGAGAGAATATTTGATGCGCGAATATTAATATTCTCGGAAAGACATCGCAGCATGTTCAAAAAGTGAGGAAGCGATTCTAGGAAGCGATCTTTAATCCTTGAAAGTAGCGGAATTTTGAAATTCTGTGAAACATCCTCATGTATAAGCGAAATCTATTCGAGTAGTCTTATTTATTAAGAAAGAGAATCAATTTGTACGGGAACATTTTAGGAAAACATTTTTTTCCACATGTTTTCCACAATATCTTGACTGTTTATTCTGCCGTGTAGGATACTTACAACAAAAAGGACGTATAATATTCTTTTCTCTAGGTCATAAAAGAGAAAGCAGGGATTGCCTTGCGCTACGAAGAAGCAATAAAGCAAAACATGAAATATTGCTATTTGGCGGAAATATAATAAATATTGGAAAATCATGGTTTAGTTTAATAATGGCGAGTACTATCTGAGAAGTCAGAATATAATGACGTATGTTTCTACGTTTTTACCAGATTTTTACAGATAACGAGCATTTCTTTGTGCTTGCTACACCAAAAAAAATTCTTCCCTTATATTTTCGCTCAATAAAGCAATAAAGATCGTTGATCCGTAAGGCAAAAGGAAAACCATTTCCAAGGAATGCGAAGTTTCCTTACTTAGTTATTCAACTATCCGGTCTATATTTTTGTTCCTTTCCTTTATTCTCTCAATATCGAAAGCAAAAGATCAGCAGGACGCTCTATTTCGCTATATAAAGAACGATCGAAATTCATAAAATATGAACTTTCGTGAAATATGAATTCATGAAAATATAAAATATGAATATAATGTAATTTTGCTGTAATAGCTTTTGCAATTTCCAATACTTTTACAATACAAAAGAAATATAACGAAACGTAACGAAACGCGATTTACTGACGTATGAATCGCGAGAGGAGAAAAAGGGCAAAGCCGACGGTTAATAGTCGCTTCTGTACAGTATCTCTTTACAGTATCGTCGACGCTCAATGCCGGCGGAGAATATCGCGAGATAAAAGAGAAAGGGAGGAAGGGAGGCGGAAGAATGGGCGGGGAGGCAGCGGCGGGGTATTCGGCGAGGTTATGAATCGCACGCTCGCCGGTGAGCTGTTGGGTCGTTGATCGTTGATCTTAATCGCGCGCGGATCCTCGACAATGATCCTCTCAAACGGATGAACCCCGCCACTCGAGGAGGAGAGATTCGATGAAGATCTCTGCCCTCGGGGAATACACGCGGCGTTACACTACCTAAACGAGGACCCACCCAAATGGATGGGCACCCTTCGCTTCGTCCTGCGCGTACTCAGCCTCCGTGAAGGACACGATAGTCGAGCAACTTCCATATACTCGGATATATACCGTTATTGACATTCTACTGACGTCTTCTTCTCTTGTCTTCTTCTTTTTATTTTAGCCAGACATCTCTTCATCCGAAGCCAAATTGATTTTATGGCTGGTCCCGAGTAACAATGGGACACCGTGGGTGCCTGAATTTTGTGACTGGGGTTCATTCCCCGTACACAAAAGTGGATCGAAACATCCCGGGGTTCGGTTTAGAGTAAATAATTTTTTGCAAAGAATTCGTTACAAAGTTATAAACTTTACTGGACGATTGTTCGTCGTTATCTGTCTGGACTTTATGTCGTCTCGCGAGTTAACCGCGAATGGAACATTATCCAGAAATTCACGAAGCATTGAAATCGAATCGAGACTCTTTATCGTTCGCATCCTTTTATCAAGGATCTCGTGTGACTCCTCTCTTTGTCTCACTCATTCTCGCTCATCGATTTTCGTCGCGTCCAGAATATCGTTCGAGTCGAGAATAAGAATACGGCGCGCTGAATTCATGCGTGACGCCTTCGCTTCCGTCTCCATTTATAAAATCATAAGCTTGCCGGGCGAGCTTTCACCCTTGGGTGTGCAATCTCTTTCGGATAGCAACTTCGGAGGGTTGAATCGGGGCAGCTAGCTGATCGGCCGCTGAGAAAGCCCGTGATTCAACGGTGGAGGGGAGAAGGCTACAGAATGGAGGGGCGGTCCGGAGGCGTGGCCGTGCTTCTTAGCACGAGTGAGAATCCGTGCGGCGGGCTCACGTTTTTCGAGCTTCAGTTTCCACCGAGACGTCACGTTGCACGGTTTGTCGCGCGAGTGAAAGATCCAAGAGGGATCCTCGTCACCTCGTGCTCTTCGGGAAACGATCTTTTCTATTTCTCTTGTGTTATCCACGGTGGTGAACAGCAGTGTCGTCCGCGAGACGGACAAGGTGTTGTTCTTGGTCGTCGGATAATCCGCAGCGGTTAAGATGATGCATGCTATGAGCGAGCACGGCGTCGGCGTGCTGCCGTTTGACGGGATGGGGTTGTACGAGCAGCCACGACCACCGCGGTTGGTGTTCAAAATGCCGCGCGTGGTTCCCGATCAAAAATCCAAGTTTGAGAGCGACGAGCTTTTCAGGCGACTGAGCCGCGAAAGCGAGGTGAGAGAAACCTTAAGCTGTTGTTACGCGCAACGACTCGATATTTTAATCCAAACGTTGTTTGGATCGAAATATAAATTTTCAAATCCCGCTCATGTCTCGACCTAGATCTCCTGACAATTCTCATGATCGATGTTGCTTGTTCGATTTCGATGAATGTCGATAAATAAGAATTGTGAAGCTTGAAGGGAGATCATCGAGGGTGATCTGGTGTACAGATTGTACGATAATCGGTAATTTGATAATCGGTAATCTTGCGGATTTACAATAACTCTCGGATGTCATATCGAGCCGTTTATTGGCTCGTGTAATTTTGCGACATGGATGGTTTTATGGACAAAACTAAACGGGCCTCACCACGTGCAGTTCGGCGCACGTGGTTTCACTTCACATCTCCCACCTCACATCTAGTATCCGTCTAGTATCCGTTACCATTCGTCGAGTCGTTGTTCCAGTTGACGTTTCGATTCGACGAGTGGAATCGAATGGAAACATTCGCCGGAAAATCCAATATTTATTCCGAGCAACGCGACGCGAATGATAAAAAAAGAAACGGTTTTCTACGGATCCGTGTGACGCTCATTGAGCGCGCGCTCATGCGTGCGATGGACGAGGATTCCCTCTTATTAATTATCCCCGTCATCAGCTTCTTCCTTTTTATAGTCTTTCGCGATGATCGCCTTATTGGACATTGAACAGAAATGCTGTTCGACTTGCCTGCGGCATAACTTGCGCGCGCGACTTGAGAGAAATTTCAAAGTGACAGTGAAACATTCCGGACAGTCGTTGCGCCTGCCCTGAAATATCATGCCGTAGGAATGTCGTTCTTTTCCCCGAATTTCTGGTAACCTTCGAATCACGCCGAGCACTCTCCCGGGCGGCGAATTAATATTCCACATCCGTTGTCGTCTTTTGATAATGTTACCTCCGCGAATCTCCGCACGTTTGGCAGAGGAGGGAGGAGTGGAGCGGGAAGGGGGGGGCGTGGGCGGCGGAGAGAGGRGGGRGGGRGGGGGAGGGAGGAATGAAAAGAGAGAACTCTATGAAAGGAGAGAAATCCGTTCCCGTTATCTCGAGTTTATCGTTCGTATGGCATAATCGATAACTGTCGCATCATCCAAACGTACAAAACGTAGAAAAATAATAAATTTTATTCGAATTATCATATAAAACTGTTGAAACTGTTAAAACGGCACTAGCGAGAGAGACTTGATCATTAAAGAAACGTCAAACGGGTGTCTCTTCACCGCGTTATAGGTTTTACAACAGAGCGATTGATTCCGAGCGGTAATTCCGGTTCAAAGCATATCTTATTGAATTAACTGCCTGCTACTTACACTCTCGACCGGAGAATCATAGAGTAGTTAAACAGTAGTTAAACCTGGGAAGTGTTAAGATTTGTAGATGCTGCTTTGGGATACTGCCTTAATAAAATGCCCGTCTTGCGGAAGAGAGATATTCCATGCCTACAAGCCCGCATGTACGGGCCACATCGACGTACAGTGATGATGAAAATACGTTTTCCCGTTTTGCAGGTGAGATACACGGGTTACAGAGACCGGCCCATGGAAGAACGGCAAGTACGATTTCAGAATGGCTGTCGGGAGGGCCATACCGAGATCGCGTTCGCTGCGACCGGCACCAACCTTCAGCTGGTTTTCAGCAGCGCATCCGGCAACTACGCCGTCGACCCGTGCGATTGCGATTTTGACAAGGAGCATGGCAAAGTAAGTTGACAGCTTGCTTTTGTCACTAGTTACAGATCTTCCCTATTCGTCACAGTGAGCCACAAATGATCCCCATTATCCGCGCGCGGCGTAAGAAATCGAACCTCGTCATCCCTTCTCCTTTTCTCTCTCTCTATGGCGACGGAGATTAAAGTAGACGAGCGGGACAGAACTCAGCGGAGATTGTCCGTTATTAGATGTTATCCAGGATCTGATACTCCCCCCAGCGTACTTGGTTAAAAGAATAAGAAGCGATCTTTATGTGAGATCTTGATGATTTTCCCGTAATGAGATCCTGAAAAGTTGATTTGTCGCTTAGGAGATCGGCAATGCAATAATTTGATCAATAATTTTGATCGAATGGAGCAGAGAGAATCAGGTTACAATGGAGACATTCCTCGGACAGCAACCCGAAGTGCTTTCTACGGAGCGAAACTCTTCAGGGGAGAATTTCCGTTGCGGAGGATCTACGGAGGATATCGCAAAAATCACACGTGTGAATGGCATCACTGTAATCGTTTGTTGGCTCGCTTTCCAATGCCAATCTGGGAACCAGCATCCTCAACCAATCCAATGATAATTGGAACGTACGAGCAAATTGGGGTCCGTTAGGTCCCCGAATCTGGCCCTAACTTTATCTTCCACGTGTGTGTCCGCAATTTGGTAGCCGTCGACCGGCAATTCTCGGACAATGGCGCCGGCATGTCTCACCTCCGGTTCCCGGGAAATTCCGGGCTTCTCTCCGCGGGGGGGGGGGGCGAGCGAGCGKGGGGGTTCCGTTTCTGTTCTGAACACGATGAATCGAGCCGATTTATCAGTTCGAGTTCGAGAATTTGCCGCTTCGATTAGCGAAAGCAGAATTCGCAAGATTCTGATAGAACGTGTACCAAACATGTACCGAAGAATGCATGCATGACGAATCGAAAAATGATTTTAACGGTTGAGATTAATGAACGCAAAACGCTTGAAAAGTGCGCTATGGCGCTTCTCTTCACTTCTCGACTCGACGGTGCAATCTCATACGCCGGCGCCGCGGCCGACGCCTCTCGGCGTCGCCATCGCGATCGATAGCGGCGTCGTCGCGACGCCATTTTGCATGCAGTGCGCGCGTCGATTCTTTTGCGAGGACACTTATTCCTTATCCGCATATTCTTTTATCCGTTCACATTCGTTTAATCGAAAGAAAAGAGAAGATTGTGGAGAGAAAGAGAGAGAGAGAGAGAGAGAGAGAGAGAGAGAGAGAGAGAGAGAGAGAGAGAGAGAGAGAGAGCGTGCGTTTATTTCAAAAGCAAAATGTGCTCTCGCTTAAGATTTTCCCAGTCTGAGGGAAAACTCGATCTTAATCTCGAGGAATCTACACTTCCGGATATACCACTATGCTTTGTAATCGCTATTTGTACACTTTTTGTACACAAATATTGTATAGGGTTTTACGTTTTCCGATGTAAATGTAAAACAAACGTCGCGTTTGCGTCTCGCGCTGGCTTCTGCAACATCCATCGTCGATTTTGACGTCACTTTTGACGTCAGTGCGCGCCGAGCAAGCAAAAGCCGCGTTCCCATTAGCAGGTATCGGCGGCAATTAGTGCTCTCGAAATCCGTCAAACGATATCCGCCGCCAGATGCCTCGAGGCCGCGCCGCCAGTTATCCGGCGCATAATGGCTCGTAAATTTCCCCGTCACTCGCAAAGGGCGAACGAAAGTTGCAGTATGCTTCTCCGCCCTTCTCGTGCTCCGCTAAATTGTTTAGGGCCGCCGTTGCAAATGTAGCTTTTCCGCGATCCCGTAAGAGAGATAATCGTGTCCAAGGGAATCCGATTTTTCGTAAGCTCGCTAATTATTACCTCTCGCGATTGTTCTCTCTTACGATTCTTACTCCAGTCGGATATCACTTTTGAGAATATTTATCTTGTATTTCCTTTTCTCTTTTAAAATGACGGCACAGATGTTTTGCTTTCACCAGTTGGCTCATTTGATCTTGCCCTGCCACCGAATCGTTATTCTCCGATTCTCCGAAATTTTCTCCGGGCCACTTTTATGTACTCTCATATTCAGCTTCCTTCCGCAAACGAGACGAAATCAATCGGAAACGATTCATCAGGCTCTGCGAGCGAAGCGTGACGCCTTGTTTACGGGACGACCCGCGGCTTGCGTTTTGTTTTAATCGACAATGAGCGAAGGAATAAAGAGCGGCGCGCGACCACACGTGTCCGCGTGCATTGCGCCCCTTTGTGTCCCGTTGCGCGACGCAATAATTAAGGGAGAGATTCGCGCGATCGAGATAGAGCGCGCGATAAAGAGCGCGTGCGGCGTGCGATAATAACCTCCGACCCCTCGAGCGCTAGATTCGCGAGAGATAAAGCGGACGCATCGTCGATGCAGCGTTTCGGCATTAAATCGCGAGAGAAGAATCTTATCAAGGCTTATCTCTACCTCTACTAGATTTCAATCCCGAAGAATCTGAAATGCAGATCTCACAGAATAAAACGTAAAATTCGTAAAGATCAGAGTGACGGAAATGATTTTTTAAAAAAATGCCCCTTTTTGGGCAGTTGAAGAGAAGAGGTTCAAGGGGCATTTCCAATCAACATTATAGTCCACGGAAGACGCGTATCTCCTTATTTGATTAAAATCACGAGAATCGTCCGAGAGAGAGAGAGAGAGAGAGAGAGAGAGAGAGAGAGAGAGAGAGAGAGAAAGATTAGAAAGATTAGAATTCACGCAAGCTTGAAAAACCCGCGCGATTTCAAGCGGGGACTTTTCGTAGGATCGACGTGTAACGATCGTGCGCGCGCGCGCGCGTCCCCTTCCCCCCTCCTCCCTACCCCGCTGTTCACCGCTCCCTTAGCAATCACGAAATTTATAGTTCGGGAACTGGATCGTCGCGCGCATCCCTCTCGCGCGCCGTTAAAAATTAAACGTCTGCAGGACCGGACCTCGGTGAGAGACAAAGGACGACGCGGCCATGCTGACCCTGCGGCGACCCTCCGACCGCCGTTGTTTCCTCGGTCGGGATATCGTTGACGAATGTTCCGTAGCGTAGTGGACCCGGCGCAAAAAGGCTCCGGCGGCGACGCCCATCGAAAAACAAAAGGGCCGGTCGAAATAGCCGGTCGTTTGTCCCGTGACATTTAGGAGTCCTTCGCCCGCCCGCTCGCCCTTGCCGCCGATTTTTCACCCCTTTCCTCGCGGCGCCCGCTCGCTCGCCTTTTTCGTATTTCCCTTTTCTTTTTTATCAGCTCCGCTTTTTCTCTCTCTCTCTCTCTCTCTCTCTCTCTCTCTCTCGCCGATGCAAATCAGAAAGGGTTGCGCCCGGCGCGCGTCGCAGTTTAAATATCGCCGGCTATTATGCGGCGATAATGGCAGTCACGCCTCGCGCGCGGAGAGACGGAAGGAGCGGTGAGAGAAACAAATGTTATCCTACTGTTCTTTCCTCGTGAGAACGTGGAAGGCGACAGCGATGACTAATGACGACTCGCTCTTCTCGACGACGACTTCCTCTTTTTGCCGGTCTCGTTGTCGCCCGGAATATACACGTCTCGACGATTCGTCTCGCGATGCCGCGGCTATTATCGCGCTAAACGGACATTACTTCGATGCTGAGCGATAATGCAATGCATCCCGCCAAGAGCCAATATTATTCGATGATTGGTTTTCTGCGGATTAAACGCAATTAAGAGAAGAGCTTTGAAACATCGCGTGCATTGTGCGAGGAATTAATATTTCCGTACGAAACGCGATAATTATAATTACATTCCGACGTATAACGACGTATAATGGATAAGTTTTTATCCTTTACTTCATCCCAATAACATTACGTTGCTTGCCCCCCTCCTCGCTCTCTCTCTCTCTCTCTCTCTCTCTCTCTCTCTCTCTCTCTCTCTCTCTCTCTTTCTCTCTGGTATCTGTATTATTTTGAAATCAGGCTTTAGTATTTACATCTCGATGTTATTTCTTAATGTTAATGGATATTTTCGAAACATTATATTTAGTATTTTAATACCAGTTGCTTTCTACTCGGGACGACATGAATACGTTTATCGTATTTCTATGTTAATCTTTTTATTTTTACGTCCTATCTCGTTATGTCCTATCTGTTTATTATTTTGAGTAAACACACGCTTCGGTATTTACGCACCGGAAACGTTATTTCCTAATGCTGCTGCAGATATTTCTTAAACGCGCAAAGGAAACGCTCAATTCGCAACATCGCATGATTTTCTGCATCGACAAGTCGCAGTCCGAGAATCGTGAATCGCGAGGCAGGCGGGGATCATGCTTCTACGAGGAATGGAAAAACATGAAGACAAGACACATACGCGCGTGTCGTGAATCTCGTCGCGTGTCGAAAGAGCCGACGCGCGTTTTCCCATCGCGTTTCATACTTGTCGCACTTCGCGACTAGAGATCGAGCGCGTAATAATTTCGCGTCGCCTCGTGCCTGCAGGCGCATCAATATGCATGGGGTTACGCGAAAGCGGGACTTCCCCGTCGCGCGATAATGCATGCCTCGCGTGTGAAGAAACTGATTGTAATCACAAACAGGTTTCTGCTCGCGTTTCTTTCGCTCTTCGTGCCGATCGATTTCCGCCGCTGTGAGATGTTTGTCCCAGCGACGTAGTGACGAAGAGAGAATGAGAGAGAGAGAGAGAGAGACGCGGAAGGTCGAGACCTCGCTGGCAGAGGCCGCGGGCGATTCGATTAGCGAAGCGTTTAACACCCTGCCACCCCGCGTCGTCGCACCCCGCGGCTCGATTATTACTGCATAAAAATGCGTCCTATGGCGCATTGTCGGCGCGCACAGCTGTAAGCCGTGGCGCAACAGAACGTAACGACATGTAGCGTCAATTCTCGCCCCGCTGGGGCCTTCGTTTACGCATGCGAGTGCAATTGCAGTTAATTGCGTTACGAATGAGTCGGCGCAATGTTGAAAAGCCGAACCTTTCCGGTCCTCATCTCTCCAGGATCCGTCCGACTTGTCCGGCAGAACTGGATGAGACGTTGCTTGCTTCGTGCAAACAATCATTCCAGGCACGATCGATCGTGTTGCATCGTGAATGTTCGAATCGAATTCCGTACGTACGTACGGAAAGTCGAAATTCTCGATCGGCGACATTCCTTTAAGCAGCTCGACTCTGCCGAGTCTGCATCGCCGTTCGTTGCATCAACAACATCGCGGGTGCAGTCTCGGCTGCTTTTCCCCGGGCGTTCTTGACCTCGTAATAATATCTGGGCTCGGTGGCGGGACCGGAAGTCGGGTCGTTTGCCAGAAAATAAAATAACACCGTCGTTGCATCGCCGGCGCAGAAGCGGCGGTAATCGTTCGTCTCTAGCATTTCGAGAGCCGCTCGTTAGATGCTTTCCTCGGAAAACATCGACCGGGATCCCCTCGGAGATCAATTAGCAGTCGTAAATAAAATTACGGACGGGGATAACGCAGTCATAAATTACGGAGATGATTTTGGAATAGAGCAAGAAAGCAATTTCAGCGGCTCTATAATTTCCTGCATTCTCCTATACCCTTATAATCTATCTCTCTGACAGAAAGAGGAGATAATTCCGATGCGCTGCTCGGTATCGTCATTCGTAATCTTACGTTAATAAAATTACGTTACGCATTTATCGAACCTTAACTCGAGAAGGAACGAAGGCTCGGAAGCTCGTCTCGACGCTGAATTTTGTTGATCGCCTTACGAAGATGCGCGCTTAAGAGCAACGAGAGAGAGAGAGAGAGAGAGAGAGAGAGAGAGAGAGAGAGAGAGAGAGAGAGAGAGAGAGAGAGAGAGAGAAAAGACGTTGCATCAAGAAGAACAACAATTATAATCACGCGCGTGACGACACGTTAAGAAACGCGGGACTTTTGCATGCAGTTTCACGGCTATTTTCCTTCAAAGATACTCGATGCTCCGCCGAGCGATTGGCATGATTCTCTAATCTCCCATAAAGATTGCAAGGAATCGAGATACAAGATATATCGATAATCCGGCTGCACGCGGCCGATTGCGCAAGCATCGACGCGAGAGTTGCCTCTGCTCGTAATTGATTTCTTACGAGAGGGACGGGCGTGCAGGGGCGGCCCCGCAGCCTCTCGCTCTCTCTCAATCTCGGTCCATCCCGCGGAGGTACCTCGTACCTTCCAATCTGCGTAATCGTTCTCCGGAAATAAGTGGCGCGTGTTCGCCGTTGTCGGACAAGAGAGGGACGCGAGGGAGAAGGAACGTGGGGGAGGAGGGATATGATTGAGACCTGCGGATCATGACTCGTAATGGATCTCTTCTGCGTGCGCGCCGACGAATCTCGAAAAAAGGAAGACCGCGGGAGGTTGTCGTAATCGAGAGGGAAAGAGAGACTGAGAGAGAGAGAGAGAATGAATCGATAACAGTTTCGAGAGGAAGTGACGCGCCTCTCCGTGATTTCCTTCGGCGCATAAATCTAATCGAAGAATGATGCGTCAGCTGCTGTTCGATCGAGACAAAGGCGATGACGTTAATCTCGATATCGTTTTTATCAGCGAAAAGTTGAGATCGATCGATTGTCAATAGGATGCCGCGTTATTCAAACGCGTTGATCGTTGCGCGATGTATAACAGATATACGCGCGAGCCCTTCGTCTCGCATAAAACTTGAGGTTTCTCTTGAGAGATCGATGATCGATCGCGCGTTTCTCTCCTCGTAATGGTCGATTCTACCCCTGGCATTTGAACGAGAGACAACGCGAGCTGGAGCAACAGTCTAAAGTCCCTTCGATGCTCGAATCTCGTTGGGCAAATTTGAACAAAGCACCGATCCGTTCTCCATATTGTAAGAATATTGCAAGATCATCGAGCGTTGCAAGAAAACCGACCTGGCGTCTCGTCCTGATTTTGCATCGAGATCCAGCGTTGCACCTTGATTTTCCAGCGGAAAAATCTCGATTGTCTTCCACCTTCTAATCTCCAATCTCCATCGCAGAGACTCTTCTTCTTGAAGCAATCTCGGAATTAGCGCGCGATAAAGAGAAAACAAAGAGAGAAGCTTCATCCGGATCCAACGTTCTGTTACAGGTGCACCTGCGCTCTCATCTGATCATGAATGGCGTGTGCGTGAGGTGGCGCGGTTGGATCGATATGGACCGGCTGGATGGTGTCGGCTGCCTCGAATACGACGAAGAACGAGCGACCGAGGAGGACGCGCTGCTCCGAGAGCAGATCGAGCGTTACAACCAGAGGCTGCGCGAATTCGAGGAGAAGCAACGAATGTACCGCGGCACGGCCGCAACGACAGCGGCTCAGCCACCCCATCTCAACCACCATTATCATCACGACACGCATCACACCAGCCACCACCATCACCATCACGGCCATCACAGCCGACACGTGGGTGGCGCGGGGGCTACCGGCGCCACCGCCACCGGCATCGAGCCTCATCTTCCACACCGTCAGGATCCCGAAATGGAAGTCCGACTGCGCGCTTATTGAGGCTGATTCTAGCTGATACAGCTATTCGATTACGAACTGATGTGATGGCGCGTGGAACACGATTGGTCCTTGTTATTCTGCACGTGTTCTGATCTCGATTTCTTTTCGCTCCCCCTCACTACCCCCCCTCCCCTCCCCCTCCCCTCCCCCAAGGTATGGCTATGCTTTATTCCTGTAGGTGAGATCACGTCGACGTGATCACGCCGACAACGGGCAATCCGGATGAGTGAAATTAGCGTAAGAAGCGCGCGCCTGTCGGGGGCCCATCTCGAGTACGGCTCGCCACGGAACGGAGATGAATTTCCGAGATACGCTTTCCGGGTTTGTTGAGTGTTCCTCGTCTCATATTGAACTGGTTTCTGGCATAATGCGGTCATGATTATTCGATCGCACTCGATATCGATAGTTAACTATGATCAATCGTGGTTGACTAACGACTGTTTCCCAAATAGCGACCAATGCGAATTCGAGACGTTTTACGATGAGATTTCTATGAGAATCGTCTTTAGCTGAGGGGGCAACCGTCGCGAATAAAAGCGATCAGCGATCATTGATTCGTTGAAGACTCTAACGAATTCGCCTGCTGCGGAAAGAGATTGAATTCGGTTCGAACATTTGTGTATTCGGTAAACTTTTCAGCGCGCCGGAGTAGCGTTCCGACACGACAGCGTTATCATATGTATCTTGCAGGTCAATAAATTATATAAATTAAATGTAATTCTTTCTTTCTTCTTAATCTCGATCCCCTCCCGTGGGATCATGATAACGTTGTTGATGTTTTACAACGAGAGATCGAGATAGAATAGATCGTCGGGCGTGTGCACGAGGAAACGCGGCCATTTTGTGTCCTCTTACGAAGAATTTCATACTTTACGTCCATACGGGATTCTCTCAGTGACCTTAATGACATTTCTGAAAACGTCTTCGCGAGAACGGCCGCCACCGCTACATCTGTGCTATTTGATTTACTTGACATACCAAACAGCGGATATTAACTTTTCTGATTTGACGATCTGCTCTGCCGATTAACGAGACACGAGATCGCCGCGTCTCCTTTCATGATCTTCGTGTATAAATCGCAAGCATAGTCATCATCATGACGGCGTCACGATGATGATTGCGTAATGAACGGCGGCGCGTCGAAATGCATGAATCACATCGATTCTCAGCGTTTAGCCAGCGAGTATGATGATGAGTATGATGACTCATTGGCGGAGCGTTCATCTACTTGCGTTTTATTTTTAGGCTTAATGCGTGACTGTCGTGAAAATAACTCTTTTGTTACACTGTACATATTTGTAAAGAGTTTATAGATTAAAGCTATAATTTGCGTCGGACTTTCTGCTTGTTTCGTCCTTTCCCTACACCGTTACGAGATATCCTGCGTGCGGCCAGAACATAAATTGTCTTTATGCGTAATTTATTGATATGTTCCGACCGTATTTCATCTACTTACATTTTATCGTATACCAAGCGACACGCAAAGTGATGATATTAATTCTAATATTTCCAATGATGTAGGAATTCGTGATATGTATTATATAATAATTAACGCAAATAATATCAAGATTTTAAAAGAGACATGGCGACTTGATTTATCCTCACTCGTATGCTGCTCGATGTTGTTGCGCGGATGAAACATTTTATCCAAATCTCTTGCGAGAGAGAGAGAGAGAGGGGGGGGGAGGCGGAGGGAGAACACGATATCCAATTTACCAATCAATTTTTCGGGAAATACCTGCGAGCAGTCGGATCGATAAATTCGATAAATTTTCGCGAGGGATGACAAACGCTTGTCCAACTCGGCCCGTCAGCCAATGACCCGTGAAAGAGTGACGGAACACTTTCCCTGCGTGTCCATTATCCTGTCGTTGCATTGTGGACTACGGTAGCTACTGCAACGTGAAACGAGCACGCCTTTGTACCGTTTTTGGAAGGCTTTGAGTCACGCGAGCGGGAACCTTGCCATGAGCCTCGGAGGGAGGCACGATGTTCGCAAGAGTGAAAACGATCCCGGCTCCTATTAATCATCATCTCGCGTCCCTTTCTCCGCCCGCGGAGGGGAGGAAAGAAACGAGAAGAAACCCGCTCCAAGTGCGACGTGAGGAATTTCAGAAATCCCGAAATGGCCCGGTCCCCCGGGAGGCGAGATCATTGTTGATCCCGTCATCGAAGCGTGAACTACCTACAAAACATGACGAGCGAAGCGATCCTAATGCCCGTCCCGTTCGTAGATCCTGATATTCCGGCGAGTCAAGTTGTCAAGCCTTGACTTATTTCCGACGACGACGTCGTCGCCGATGCTGAATGAAACTCGGGATTGAAAATCCCCCCGACGACTCGAGAAGGCCGGATTGCAGAGTATCGAGATTCGCAGCTTGATAGCTGCGAAAGTGTCCAGAAACGCGATCTCCGATTTTGAGATTTTGACAGCGTAACAGCGCTCGAGCTTAATTCGACAAAGCCACTATCTGCCACTGCTCGACGACCATCAGATTGAAACGCAACGGCTGCTATTAGAGCTAATGCAACTGAATCCCGCGCGTATTTGCGCAACGTGACGGTTCCCTTCCGACAACGCCGTGGGCGTCGAGGCGCAATCCGGTGGCATTATCCTGATCCCGGCAAATCGGATCTGCCATCCTCCCGCCGGGGAATCAGCTTTATTGTTTCAAATCGGCGTACGATCTCGCCCGCGAGGAATACGAAGGGCGAATACCGTCGCGATTTAAGGAGGAGTAACCGGTCCGACGAGAGAAAACGAGACGCGAAACTCGTAATACGATAACGTGCGCGCGGCGCGGAGGAATTCTTACAAGAAGCCCTTCGAAGGGACCCTCGATGACGTTTTTCAGCATTGGGTGACGCAACTGTTCGCGATTATCCGAAAGGCGATTTGAACGAGGACGATAACGGAACTGATAGTGGACCTGTTAAATTGAGCGAATTGATACGGTTTTATCTAATCTAGTGGGGGATGTAGGATTACTAATTACCCTTAATTGGGTTTATAGTTAATTATGGGAGGTGGAATATGTATTTCGTAGGAACGGGAAGATATTTTAATATTATTTGTTGGATAATTATTCTAGCTGCCATTACGAAGAGGACTCAAATACCGTTTTCTACTTGATTGCCTATGGCTATTGGCTGCCCCAACCCCCGTTTCTTCATTAGTTCATTCTTCTACATTAGTAAGGGGTTTATTTAATTATTCGGTTTAATGGGGTGATTGTTTCTAGAGGGTCAAATTTATTATTATTATTATTTATTTCAATTTTTACTATAATTATATCAGGGATGAGAGCGTTATATGAATTGAGCTGACCGAAAGGTAAACGATAAGAGAATGGAAAAAGAGCATTTGGAACATTCAAGGACGGGGATTTCAAATTGCCAGTTATCGTCATCGCGTCTACGAACGTCTCTTTGCGACCTGCGCGCGTCATCGCCGTTGAAATTTACGATGCGTGTAAGCAAAGCTTGTGCAAGAAAAATGCACAAGCGATAGAGCGAACGAACGAACGTGAAGAAGGCGAGGAATACGTCGATTCGGGATTCACACCGTTTGAATAATTGGACGAATCACTTTTGTCCGACTTGTTTCGACCTCCCCGATTGCGCATTCCGGATTTTCATATTTCCAACGTTGCGATAACGGCAAGCCTCGAGATTATTCCTTCGTAATACTTCGTTGTCGTTGGATAAATCGGTACTTTGGCGTTAAACCAACGGCGTTCTCGCTTCGCGAAGGATTTTATCGTTAGGCCCGCTATCGGCTTCCTGTGGTCTACCGATAAGAGAGTGCTATCGCGTACCTCGTTACACTTAACCAACGCCGAGTGACCGATTATTCTTTATTAAGCTGTCCAAGTAACGACTACGCAGGAACTACGCTCTGCAGATAAGGCCCGGCTGATAATTCGGCCAACTCGCTGCAATTAACGTCAGCGTGAACTCCTGTTCACGACGACGGCGGCGACGATGGATCGAATCAGGTGAACGAACCACGGAGATCGATTAATTGGAGTGTTTCCCCTTTCTTTTTCTTTTCTTTTCCTGGGAGTACTCTCGGTCCCACGTGCGGCCCGAAGCCGAGAGGAACGAATCGAGAACGCTCGCGCGTATAACAGGCGATCGTGTAACGTTTTGTATTTGCCGAAAACAGTCGTATTGTCCGCGGGGGGGCTGCGAGGGGGCGAGAAATCGCTCACCCGTCGCGATCGGGGCCCTGCGGGCGATCGTCGCATCTGCCTTCGATTTATTTCCAATCGTAATTGATGACTCTCTCGCCCTTCCCGGGGCCTCTCCGTGGGCCCGACGTTCCTCTCGAGTGGACGCGGCGACCCCGTTGTTGTTGTTGTGATTTTGCATAATAGCGGGGGCACGCAGTCGCGCTCTCGACGATAAATTACAGCGACACCGGTCGTCCATCCCGTCTATAGAGCTGTAATAATCGAATATGTCGGCTCGATTCGGCGACTCGAGGAATGGCGTAAAGTTTTCACGTTACCTTTCCTTTTCTGCCCGAACGCGCTCGGCATCAACGAGACATCGAGAGATAAAAGGTACACGTGCGTCTATGCGCCTGTGTGTCTATGATCCCATTAGACGAATTGGATTCGTTTAACTTGGCAAGCAAGTTGACGAAAAAAAAAAAAGAACGGATTGAACCGCTCGATTCCGCGGAATCGGGATCGCTAATGTCGTATTGAACGTTGAGTATTAAACCGAGCACGGTACGGTAAAGAATACGAAGAAGATGATGACCATCGTGAATCTCCCTGCTCCCCCTGCCGACCCAACGAACACGACGAATCCGATTCCTCGCGCTTTTGAGAACGGCGAGAAGCACGCGCTGCGTTAAATTGCGCCTCTCAGCGCGGAGGAGACACTTCAGCTCTCCTCTCTTCATTGTTCGCGCTCTCCTCGCTTTCTCTCGCGTCGTCTCCCATAAACGCATACCACCTATAAACGTCGACCGTGTTTTGACAGAACAAGTTGAGAATGGAGGCCCACATCTGCTGCCGACTCTGTTTCCTCTCCACTCGCCACGACTCGATCTCATTGTCGGATCCTGAAGGATCGCCTTCGAGAAGAGCTCGGCCGAGGGGGACTTTGAGTGGAATTTGATCTCTTTGCTGGCGAACAGACAGCCAGACAAACAGAGATAGAGATAGATAGATAGATAGATAGATAGATAGAGAGAGAGAGAGAGAGAGAGAAGAGGGGAGAGAAGTTACAGAAGCGCAGCCTCCGCGCGGAGAACACGCCCGAGGATCCGTAATGCTCTAATGATACAACGCAGGTGACGGATTAGGCGAGTTAACTCGCCATATGATGGCGAGAAAGCGGTAGAGCAAGCGGAAGAGAACGAGCTGGATCCTCGAGGCGGCAAAGATTCTGGCGCAATCTATCTCTATCTTCACCTGGACCCGCTAATAACCTTCTACCCTTCTTGTGCAATGATGTCGCGAAGATCTAGGCTGATGGATTGTTCATGCATCGGCTGCTCGGGAATCGCGACTCCCGATCGTCGATACACGTTCCGCGCGCATTTGCATACGCGCGAGTGCATACGCGCGCACGCACAATGCCGGAGTGCCGGCAGCACTCGAGTCCCGTGGAGTTCTGTGGTGCCAACAAGCTAAACGCGTTTCACAGGCGGCCGCCTCCGCTCAATGCGCGCGCGCGCGCTTAATGCGGGCCCTCGCGGGGCCTCATCGCGGGCCCCGGTGTATCGCTTTAATAAGGACCAGCAGGACCAGCAGGAGCTTGCCCTCGAAGGATAAACATGCGATTCAGCGCGGTTCAGTGTGCTTCTCGGGAACTCGAGCAGGCGAATCATTTAGGCACGCGCGCGCATGATTTTAAATCGAGCTCCAGAGAAGCATTTGAGGATTCGTGCCTCCGCGAAGGGTGAATTAAATCAAACTGTCCCACAGGAAGGATTACGCTCGCGACAGCTCGACCTGAAGAGTCAAGCTTTCAGGCATGGCCAGCAACGCTCGCTTGCGTTGCTCAAAGGAATCGTTTAGCGACAGATTTACGCGTGTCATCGCGGGAACGAGGGACGCACCGCGCTGCTACGGAGGAACGATTAATGGCAGCCGAGATTTTCGAATCTGCGATCTCACGCGGTGCCGACTAGGTGACGAGACCTTTTTTTCCAGCCGGCATTATTCCGCCGCCCCTGCCCCGGCGCGGACTCGAGTTACAAGGAGAGGAAGGAAAAAACTACGTCGTCCTGCGTATTGTACCGACGCTGCATTACACATTTAATGAACACGAACACGCGTTGGCCTGCGCCAGCCAACGATGAGACCATTTCTTTGCGAGGCAAACTCCCTGTTTCTCTCAAGCTGCCGGAGAGAGAGAGAGAGAGAGAGAGAGAGAGAGAGAGAGAGAGAGAGAGAGAGAGAGAGAGAGAGAGAGAGAGAGAGAGATTCGGTGGCGAGCAGCCTCGAGGAGGCAACAAGACCAGATGAGACTCATCGGCACGCCGGACGATGATTGGTTGCTTCAGCATACTGAAAAATCACTAAAGATCACTTTATCAACCCCTCGCTCGGTTCCCTTCGCCTGGATCGGCGGCGGTTCCAGCCTGGGAGGCTCGACGAAGGAGGAATGTAATATTCCGGCGCGTTGATTGTTCGGGGTATGCAAACTATTCCATTAACCCCCGGCAATAAAATAAAAGAAACGCGCCCTTAGCGGAGGGGCACATCTGTGCGGCGGGTCTCGCTGGCGGGGCGCACGGTCACATTCACGGGACATTACACATACATGGGCGCATACACGCGCGCGTACGGGGGTCGTTTTATTAATTCACTCCCCTGTCGATTTCAACGAGCGCACGACGTAACGAAACGCGCGAAGGCAGGCTGGCCGCGGGGGTGGCTGGGTGTTCCGACTATTTATTACCTAATTGTCGGACCTCCGTTTCCATGAGTTATTCGGCCAGGCCAGGAGCAGGTGCTTCCAGGAGCAATCGTGCCCTCCGTAGGTTCCTCTTTTTGTGCCTCAACGGGATAAGGGAGTACCACATGTGTGTGCGTGCGCGCGCGCGCGCGTGCGCGCGCGTGTGTGTGTGTCCGATGCGTTAGATACAATTATATGACAGAAAAACTTGTGTGTTCCATATCACAATCGTGAGGTGTAATTGTAATTTATTTGCGCACCGAATCTCTCTCTCTCTCTCTCTCTCTCGCTAGCTCGCTCCACTAAATCCATAATATTAATCTAATGATATGAGAAGCGCAGAGCAAAGCGAGATCTTTCCTTGGAGGAACATGCTTGTCGTTAGATATCATTAATTTTGAATTTATAATTTACTAGATTTACATCTCTCTAACCTGACTTGCTTTTTTCATCGCTGTTGCTGTTACAATAAATAAATATTACTCGTTTTTTTCCGTAATTCTGGTACCTTCGACCGCGTGGACGAGGTCTTCCTCTTCGGTCCAGCACATATAAAACTCATTTGGATCGCATATCTCGTCCCTTTTAATCCCCTTGTCTCCTGGCTGCTGCGCGCGTTACAGGGTGTTAATAGTTTTCCTAGTTCGGCCTCGGCGCGCACGAGAGAGAGAGAGAGAGAGAGAGAGAGCGCACGTGCGCGCCCTTTATCGTGATTTATGGTTTTTCGCGGCCTGCACGGCCGAAGCAGCCCGCACGTTTTGTTTTGCATTCAACGGGGGCGGGTTCGTGCACGAATTTGAATACGCGCGAATGGAAATCGCCGCGCGACATGTGTAACACGTGTTTAAGAGAAAAGGAGGAACGAAGGGTGAAGGCAGGTGAACGGAATGAGTCGAGGGTGAAATTGGTTTGCCGCCGTATGAGCCGCCATATGATCAGCAGCAATCGCGGATACTTTCCCCTTCCAAACTGTCGATCTAATTATCATCTTACTTCGTTAATTAATTAAGCAGCGATTTTCTTACAAACTCTCGTACTTTGCGGTTATGTTTATTGATAGCAGTATTGTGGAATTGTGCAATTGATCATTTACACGCGCGTAAATGCGTGCGCGTGAAATTATGACAATTGTTCGGAGTGTTCGTAGTATTCGGCACTTTCGTATGTTTCTGTCATCTCGCCATGGGAAGCCGATGGATTTGTTGTTTCCCAGGCACGATCAGGTAGAACGAACAATGACGCGCATCCTTTTTTGTGATCCGCAAGTAAAAACCGGCCCCATTAACGGCGGCATTGCGAGCAACGAGAACGGAACGAATGCGAACGCATCCGTTAAAATCCGTTATTGTCATCTGGATGTCTCGATTGCTTTCTATATAAAATGAGGAAAGAACAATGTGACAACAATGTACAAAGACGCGAAAATAATAAGTAAACAATAGCCAAAGCAATAACAACCATGGAATCCCATGAGGGCGATTTACGAGCGATTACCGCGATAAAGGCCGCTTCTAAATCTAACAATGCATGCACAGTAAGTGCGCAGCGTTTGAATAGTTTTCAGATAATTCATAATCTTTCTCTCTTTCTCGACTCGAAGAGAGGTCTGCAAGAACGAGCAGGAAATTCCGAGTTCATCGCGAAGAAGGGTACGAATCAACAGCTTGCCGTTACATCAACGGATAAAGGACTGCTCACTCACCGTTCGACGGTGGGAGAGGGGGAGGGGGTCGAAGTAAATTCGGCCGCGATTCGGATTGCCGAAAAAAAATCGAGATCGGTCACGGCTCGTGCAGAAGAGTCGATTCTTCCTCTCGATGAATTCGGCAGGATCGAGGGGCGCGAGCATTCGTCGTAAAGGCGAATTTTTCCGACCGACTGCCCAACCCTTTCGCATTGACGAACACACGGCCAGGTGACACTAATTCCGGGCGTTACGTGTCATCGCGGAAAAAAGCTCGGCCACCCTCGAACTCAAGGGGTGGCTTTCTGCGCGATTGCGCGCCAACTGCGTGACGCGCGCTGACGCGATCCGATAAATCGTGTACGAGCAGCTTGTACGAGCTTGTCGATCCGAAGGATCCAGTGAAAGTCCCAATGGACTTGGAAACCGCCACAAGTGGAGAAAAGCAAGAAATGGGAACGTTTCTTGAACTCTATGATCGCCCTCGGCGGACATGCAGTCGCTTGATGGGTATTATCAATGTCTTTAGCCGCTTCATCGCACCGACTTGAGGATATTGTTGTTAAATATAACATCAAAAAGGGGTCAATCAATCAATTTTCGTTTGCCATGATCCGTCGACCGCACGCAGCGAGCGTCTTGCTTGCTCATAATCGAAGGGTTGATAAGAGTGAATGTCTGAAAGACATTCGAATAGATGATTAATCGATGATTGTCGAAACTACGTCTAAGCTGCGACTTACTTGCGCGATCGCGCAAGGTGTAGCGCGCCTCGGAAACAGGTTTCCCCCGACGCCAGCGAGGGGCAAGGGGACACAAGCGATTATTCATTCGCGCATATATCGCTCGACGTGATTAGCATGTCACTTAATTCGCCGTATCCGGCACGGCTCGCCGACGGACATTTATTTAAATTTTACGCTCTTCCCTTGCGCTGCAGATGCGCGAATTATACGAGCGCCCTTCGCCACGACGAAGACCCATGAAATCACGCGCGCCCTTTCAGCGACACAAAAGGACGACGGCGCGTACGTCGTCTGCGCTAATTGGACCTCTGGCTTGATCGGTAATTAATATCCTTGCGCAGGATCTTCATGTTCTCTCTTCCGGAGAAGCCGAGACGTAAAACGACGCGCTCAAGAATTTCGCGACTTTAGCTTTAGTCACAGCGACTGCAAAGTCCGGATGGAAAAGAGCGATTCCAGGGAGAACCCTGAGGAAAACGCTCGTACGAAAGAGCAGAATAGCTCTGAATGTCACGGCGATATACACACACGTGTGCCTGCGTGGCATGCGAGAGGCGAACGTATTTTGCGACTAGTTCTCCAACCCCGATCGGGGGTTTAAGCGGGCTTCGCTCGCATACTCAGGTGTTCGCTCTCACGAGCCCGGGCGGGATGCGTGTCTGAGTGTTTGGCGTTCGCATTACAGCGAAAACCACTCGTTGTCCTTAGCGTGCGCACGTACAAAGCGGAATCCGCGTGTTTCAGGCGCGCGACGAGCGGGCATTCCCCAAAGTCCGAGCAGGTTTGCCCGGCATGATGAAACGCAAATAGGGCAGGAACCGGGGAAATAAAGCTTCATCGAGCCTGCGTAAGCGAGAGCGCTCTGCGCACAGTGGTGAGCGGGGGCGGGGGGGGGGGGGGGGGAAGGGGGGTCGGGGTTGGGGTTGGAGGGAACGCGAATGTCGAAGACGCTCGAGATATCGGACGCGGAAGTGGACAGTTTGTACGAATCTCTGTTGTTGCGGCAACGTGCTGGAAATCTCTGATCTCTTATCATATTAATTGGACGCTCGATTGCTATTATTAGAATACATTAGAACGTGCGCATTGCTCCTGGAGAAAAATTGTCTGGGAGAAATTTCCTAGGGAAAAATCTCCCCGTTATAATATTCCCCGTTATGCTCGCCAGTATTCAATCCTGTGATCGAGACGGGAGCGGAGCGGGGTGTGCTAATTACGCGGAAGCTGCGAAAGGGAGCACAGATCGACGTTCGATCGTTAGACTTCGTCGCGGGTCAAAGTGCAAGTTCCCCGAGTATCAATTTACCGCCCAACGCAACGTATATATCGATCAAGTGACTCGACTCGGCGATCGGGGGACGAATTCGCGTCCCGTAAAGTAACGGTGGCGCGTCGAAAAAAAAGAGATAGAGAGAGAGAGAGAGAGAGATTTTCGTGCCCCTCCTAGGAGATCCACGCCGGGCTTATCCCGGCTTATTCCGGCTTATCCCAATCATTGCTGCCCCGCTCGGCTCCTTCCTGGTGCCAATTACGTCAAATCAACGTCACGGCACAATGGCCCACGGCGGTGCGTGCGTGTGTGCACACCGAGAATAACGCAATATCGGAGGCACGAGGCAGCGTCCCTCTGCGAGGGACCTTCCTGGCTATTCAATTTTTAATTTCCTGCCCTGACCCCGGGATTAAAGGGCCGAGTGCCCCGTTAGGTCGCGGAGATCGCGGAAGGTCGCTCGATAAGTTGTCAGCGACTTGGATCGGATTTCCTTTCGGACTTTTTCGGCTGCTGCAGACTCCTCAAAGTCTGGGATTTTCGTTTCCGATCTGGGAGAATCGCTCGCGCGTATCGAATCGGCGAGACGGATCGAATCTTCCGGACCTTGAACTCGTGTCGCCGACGTCACGGGTCACGGAACGAATCCGGACTGGACTCTGGAATTCTTACGAAATAAGCCCGGACTGAATTCTCTTTAGCGTTTCCGCGCTGGAAATGCAGCGCGGTTAAGTGCTCGCAAATAAATTATCGGTAATCGCCATTATTACGTCCGATCGATCGCACGCGGCATGCTCGTTCTCGTTCTCCTTTCCAGTCCTAATGACCGGCTGTCAATGCCTCCACATGCAGCTGAATACGGATGAATGGGACGCCCCGGCAGTTCGTTTGCGGGGGTGGCGCGCGCGCCCGCGCCATTGTGGCTCCCGCGTTTTCCCGTGTCGTTCCAGCCGGTAGGGTCAATATTGTACGAGTGATGGAGCGTATCCCCGTGTTTCGACTGTTTGCATTCGTGCGCCGCACAGAGGAGAGCAGGTCCGCGAAATTAGCGCCAATTAGATTCGTATGCCGGCCAAGCCGCCCCACGTAAGGCGCGGGCCGCGCCTTTTGGCAAACGATACATTCCCCGTCCCCGTCCCCCGTCCCCCGTCCCCCCTCCCTCTTTGCCTTTTCGGGGGCAATCGTAAAGCGAAAGCGGAACATTTGCGCGAAGCAAGGCAGAAACGATCGGACCGAGAAGTCCGGCGCGCGCGCGCGCGCGTTTCATTTTTCCCCTTTTTCATGGATATCTGTTTCAAACTCCCCTTTCCTGATCGACGAGCAACTCCGCCAGTCCGTCGGTGTCTTAAGCTAGCCCCGTTCCAAAGGGAACTTGACTCGAGCTTGATCCTCTTTTATCCGTGAATCCAGCGAATCAAGTATTCCTTCTCAATCGCGACGATGTTCCTCCTAAAATGGAATGTCTGCAAAAGGGATATCGAGATTTCGCTTATCGGGATCGGTATCTAAGGAAACGTTCACGGTGTGAGTCTCCAGTTGCATTCCCAATTAAAATGCCTCGATGCTCGCGTCGAGAGATCGACGTCACGTGTCTAGGCCGGGGATAATTGCGCGATGCGGGATTGGAGGATTGGCCGGCGGCAGTCGCGTCGCGTGTGTCGTTTCGCACTGACCGAGCCCGTTCATCGCTATCGCGATATCGTCGCCATAATCTAATCCGATCAATCGCGCGCGATCCATTACCGTAATCCACTTGCGCGCGGCGGTTCTTCACAATGCAGATGTTCCTTTCGTCGCTGCCGCCGGGATGAAGGGGTCGTGACGCTGCGATATGCAAATCGCGGGATCGTCCACGTCGTCGCGAATCCTTTTTTTTTTCCCTCTCTTCTTTCTTCCCGCCGCACCCTCGATGGCTATGGATTCTATCAGCGAGTCGCGCATTTGCGCGCGTGCGCTTTATTACGCGCAATTCGTACGGCTCTGTCGAGCGTGCGCGAGCGACAGAGACGCCGGAAGATGCGAGGGGAATAATTTTCTCCTCCGTAAGAGCCGAGCGATCCTCCCCTTCGCTCGGCGCGTCGCGCTTACGTTACGACGATCACGTTTTACGGTCCCGGCATGCAACGCAGGCGGAATAAAATCGGCGGGATGTGGTCGGAATACCGCGACGGTGCCTTATTTTGCGGCCGGCGTAAAACCGCAGAGACAATCGCGCGCGAGAGATGCCTCGCCGGCGTTCGTCCAGCGCGCTTCGCCGAATGCGCCTCCGCGAACGTTGACTGGCGCAAATTTATCGAGATGCCTCTCGAGTGCGGAAGCATTCGGTGAGAGGATTCTGCAAGAGTCGAGATCAGCGCAGAGGTGTTAACGTACGTAGTCAATATTTCATTCGAAATTCGAGACGATTTACGAGGACGATTTACGACTCGCGCGCCAAGCCTAATCACTTCTTAATCATTCTTAATATTTAATTAACATTATCGACTTATCGCTCGATGATGACCGCACGAATGGAACCGTAGCAGCGAGAGCTGCTCTCATCTCGTCACCGTCTTGCGATCAACCGGCGAACGGAAAGACACGCAAATTCGAGTCGCATGGGGGAGCAGGGTGAAAATGTATTCTGTTTATGGTGTAACTCGCCGACTTTTGCGCCGATCTTCGACCACCCTTCGACCCTCGTAACGCGATACGTCGATTTACCTGAACCGCCAGGCCCGCCTGTCCATGCGTCTGTCGCGTCTGAGAGAGCCCCGACTTTGGTCGGCTTTTCGACTTTCGACTTTGATTGACGGCCGAATCGCTTCAATCGCTACCGAAGCTATCGCGCGCGTTTTTATGCTGCGCGCTCGATTGGAACTCGCCGCATCTGGCGGAGAGAGACGTCCGATACGCCGTAATTACGTGCCATCCGCTTGCATTATGCCGGCCATCCCCGTATTAGCAGTCGAGAAAGGCGACCGGGCGAGAAGAGGAGAAGAGAAAATGAAAATTCAGCGGCTAGCAGAAATCCGCGCGTTCGCTACAACTCGAATCACAATGCAAAGTGCAATTCAGATTACTCGTCGTCATCGTCATCATTATTACTGTTATGCAGATCGCTCGTGGCTCAATATCTCATCAAAATTCATTGCTTTTATATTCCTTCCCAGAAGGAGAGGGCAAGAAAGAAAGAAAGTTGTACGTTCGTATGCCTGTACGTTTTGCCAGTTTTGTCATCACATTACGACGTATGGCGTAAAATATAAAATAACGAGTAACGAATGAAGTAGCGGTAAACAAATGCGATGCGATATTTATCGTCATGGAATAATGATTAGAATAACAGTCACGACTTGATAACTTTCTCAATGGACATTAATCGCATTTATGAATCTAGCAACGATCATTGAAATGCAATTAATATTGAGAAACGTCACAACTTTGCGTCCCAATTATTTCCATTAATCTAATGTAATTATGAAATGATTAGATGTTTGTAATGTTGTTGCTGTCGCTCATTATCGCCTCGATAAGCTTTGCTCGATTTATTCTTGACATATTTCCAATTCCCGATGCCATCTTAGACGTCGAGAGGTTACGACCTTCGCGAGCTTACTCTAACATTTCGATGCTTGGCAATTCCGTGACTGTGCATCCAGCATGTGGAATCGTTAGCGTGGCTCTCGGCCGGAAATGTCCGGAACAGCGGGGACATCCGGCCTCACGGGGACGCCATAATAGAGATGCACGCGTACGTGACGTGTAATTAAATGTAGTCGCGACGATTCCGTGCTCGCGATCGCTATTTGTGATCGTGATCCCCCGTGATGCCGGCAATTACCGGGAGCTTAGGGCGCCAGGCCCAGAATAACGGCGGTGCTCAAAGGTCGGCCCACCCTCCGGCTCTCCGTTGCGACGAGAGGGAGCACGTGTCACGTGCCTGGAAATATTCATGCCCTTGTCCCTTGGACATGCGCATGCGAGGAGACGCGGAATCTGACGGGCGAGAATGAGTTTCCGGCAGGATTCGCTGACGACGAAGAGGTGGCATCGTGCCACAAAGAAGAGGCACGCCGTGCGGCATTATTGCGAATCAGGCAATCTGCAGCTAGCCTCTCTTTCTTCCTTTTCTTTTTCCTTCTCCCCTCCTCCTCCTATAAAAGTGACTTATAGACACGGAGGGAAGATACTTCTGTATCCGCTCGAAGCTAAAAGACAAAGCGCGGATGAGAATCGATTTAATTTCATGCTCGCCACCGTGTCCTTTCTCTCGGAATTCCCTCCGTGTTCGCTACCTCGCCTCGCCTGGAAATGCGATCTCGGTATTCGTAACGAGATAAGCGCGACGATGAAGAGGAGAGCCCGGGTCGGCTTGCATCACTTTCGGGAAGAGGCGGGGCGTAGATCGCGAGGGTAATACGACTCAATCGAACTCGAGTCGTTTTCGTTTCACGCGAGCATCGCCGGCCCCGAACAAATCCCGATATAATGCCCGCGTCCGGGAGCGTTTCAATCGAAAACGACACCGAGAGAACGGCGAATCCGAACGGTGACGGCGCCCGGCGTTAATCCGGGGACGCGTGTTTGCGCATGTTTTACATCGGCGCCCCGTCTGTTTGCAGACAGTAAATTATGTCGCACAATGCTGGGCCGAGAGAGAAAGAGACAGAGAGAGAACCCCTTTCGCTCGCGGATTATAAAACGGGGAAAAACGGAAAGAGAGGCCGGGTGCCCTTTTGTCGGTCCCGTCAGGGCCTCATCGCCGCCTCGTCGTCGATCAAGATCGCGATCATCGACACCTCGATCTTGATTCGAGTAATCGAAACGTCCACATCTTCGCGACTTCAGTCAAGGAGAGGATCAAGCCGCGCGAAAGCCGACTCGGCTTGCATTTTCCTCGACAATTATTTATTTCATTCTCTTTTGCTAGTTCTCTCTCTGGACTCTCTAATTCTCCTTTTGATAATCATTCTTCTTTTGAGGGGACTGTTTCTCTCTCCCTCCATCTTCCATTTCTGTTCAGGGCGATTTAATTAACGGGATGTTTTAGGGATGTTCCGCTTCCAGCGGATGAGTAGCCGATGCATTGAAAAAAAAAAAAAAAGGAAAGGAAAAAGGAAAAAAAAAATACCGTAATACGCGGAAAATCATTTTCACGAGACGACGGGGACGACGACGGGCGTCGTATCGATCGCCAACCGACGGCGACGTCTCCTCATCTCCTCCCTGGTATCCATGGCTACATCGCGATGGCCGCCAAGGACGTCGCGGCGCCTGCGTCCGCAGTAATTGGATTCCTCGTCGCGATAAAAGCGCTGTCCCACGAAATTTTGGCGTAAAGAGGGACGCCTACTTTTGAGCACGATCGAGCAGCCCTCGATCGCGAATCTGTCCTACAGAATTTCGAGAATCGACGAGCCCCCGATGGCCCAAAACAAACGCGTCGCGTGATCAGGTTCGTTCAGTCCTCGCATCGAATTTCGTCGCGCAATCCAATCGTTAATAATGAAAATTCATCATCGAGACGCGATAGCAGTCTCGCTCTTTCTCCAAGAAGCATAGCTTCCTCAATGTCCATCATTTTGGAACATTTTGGAAATCGTATCGCGGAAATCGAAGCAGCAAGCGTCAAAAGAATCTTCTCTCTCTCTCTCTCTCTCTCTCTCTTCATTGATATCTTCGCTTGGAATTCTCGATAGAGCAGTCCGCGCAGAGGCTTGTATCCAGCGAGAAGAAAAGGCTGAGAAAGGGGTCCCGTCAGCGCGGAGCGTGTTCGCGCACATTAATAAAAATTTCACCGGTCGATGCGTCCGCACCATAAAGAGATTTCTCCGCGCGCGCGCGCGCGCGCGCGAATGCGCGTGCGACCCGCCGGGAGGAAAGAGCCTCGTAATAGGCGAGTCTTCCGGCAGGTAACTCTTTCGGGGGATTCCCCTCACTAGTCACCCCGCGATTTTTTCCAGACCGTCGCGCAGCTCTTTCTTTCTCTGTTTCTCCGTGCGTGCCTCCTCCCCTTTATTTTGATTTATTCGACGTTGACTCGCTCCGACGCCCTTTGCCGGCTCGCGCCCCCCCCCCTCCCCCGATGCCCCTCCTGCTCCCCCTGGTGCCCGAGCGAACGGATTGTGACTTTGGTGGAACGGCGGGACTTTAGGAGCAACCTTCTCCGTTAACTTATTTATAAATAACAGAGCGCAGTCGGCGGACGATTTGAGAGAAGCGATTACTCTCGTCAACTATTCTTCTATCATCTTCGATCGTTGCTGGTGTTGCTATCTTTGTTTCTGCATTCTTCTCACTGCGATCGCGCGCATCGCACGCAGCGTCGTCGTGTCTGACCCGCGATAATGTGCCATCGTAAAAGGGGTTGCAGTTCTTTTTCCCGATAAAGATGGAAATTCGCACGTTACCCCATTACCCGGGGTGAACGGGTAACACATGTCGCGAGGAAGGGCGGCAACGATGGGGTTAGATTCGCTCGCTTTTTACCCCAAAAGCGGAGTTCAGTGTCGCTGGGTGTGAGCCCCTCCCCTCCCCCCCCCGACCCCCSGGGKCGTAAATCAAGCGGCGTAAAATCAATTACCGCTTATCGGCCGGCGCGATCCCCGGAGGAAAAAATCGAACCTGTCGCCTGCCTGTCGGCAGGCAGGTCTTTTTTTTTCCTTTTCTCTTTCCTCTATCGACGTCGAGCAGATGTCGCGTGGCACGCGATTCATACTTCGCTGCATATTTCTGCCGGTTACTGCATATTTCGCGAACGGACCGATCAGGCGATCACACAACGCGAGATTAGATTTCAGCAATGCGATGCTGCGATTCCGGGGAAATTCAAGCGACAAGCTTAAAACGGGATTGTCGTCGCATAATCGGTGTACAAAATACCGGGGAATAACAGTGGATAAACGGTGGATGAAAAATAGCGGGCCTAATAAACGATGCGAAATTGGATACAGCTGGTGAAGATGGCCGGCGATTTTTTAGCGCCGATGTCCTCTACAGGAGACAGATTAGGATGCGCCTTCAAAGGACGCCGAAATAAGAGCTCTCATGAGGACAATCAGGCCCATGTGACGGTCTGATCTCCGCGTCGATCGTTGATGTTATCGAAGTGCAATGGATACCTTCTTCTCTTCTTTCTTTCCCGGCCAGCCTCGAGAAAGACTCGTCCTTCCGGCAGGAGGGTAGGCACGAAAAGAAAGACCGACGAAAAGTGAGACGAGAACGACAGCAGCGATCGCAGCTCTGGCCGATTTCTCGCGCCGTAAGACATGAGTCTTCTCGCTGTCCTGCGAGCGAGACCTGTCCGAGGCATTTCGGGATATAAAGGACATTGTGCCGGGAGGGAGAGCCTTCTTCAGAGAGGAGGCGAAGGGAGGGAGAGGGAGAAAGGCAGAAATGTGGGAGGAGAAAGATGCACGGATGTTTAACGGGATGAGGAATGCGCGAGCAATTCGGAAGAGCAGAGGAAAGATTGCCGCGAGCGAGTGACAATCCTCTAGAATCTAAATCATCTCCTTTATCATAAACGAGTAGGGGACTTTTCAGAGAAATAATAATGAAGAAAGAAAAGGAAAGGAGATAACAACCGTGCTGCCTTTTAGACGATTTTGGACGTCTCGCATTTTACGAAAAGTATGAAAGATATAAATCCTAAGAGGAAACCTATATATATATAGAAGATATATATATATACCTAAGGTATACATATATATATATATATAGAAGGTTTCCTCTTAGGATTTATATCTTTCATACTTTTCGTAAAATGCGAGACGTCCATATATATATATATATATATATATATATATATATATATATATCAAGATTCATTTTTTCTTCTTCTCTTTTTTACACGGAAGTGCAATTCGCCCGAAAGACTGTTTGCCAGTCGCGGTTTTCCGGCCATTATTGGTCACTGTTGGCCGTTATTGCCGGCCTCGGCACGCCACCGGCTGTTTACCTTTCCCAGATATACGCATAGTCCGCTGATTTTCTCGGCGTTTTCGCGCCATCGCATTGTCGTGAAACGGGTAAATAAGGAGGGCGGAATCCGCCGGCGGAATCGGCTTAAGTGCCCCATTTTCGACCGCTGACGTTTTGACGTTTATCGGACAACTTTGCGAAAGGGTGAAACGAGCCGTTGCCGTTTCCCAAGGATGCATTTCAACGCCCCTTTCCGAAACATGCATTTAATTCCCCTAGGATTTATCTCTCGTTGCTAGCAAATCAATGCGCGCGCGCGCGCGCGCTAAGCTGATCAATTATGATTACTGATATGCCGTCGAACACGATGCAATCCGAAATACTATCACATTATTATCGTCTTATCGCAGAAATGCCGCGATAATAACGCACGTAATAACAGGGCAGCTCGGGCGGGCTCGTTGCAAACATAAAGAAGCCATCGGTAGACGCTATCGCGCAAACATTATCGATCCAAAGCTTCGATTTCACAAAAAACGTCCTCCCCCCGATCGGGATCTCATCGCGCGCGCGCGCGCAAAAAAAAGGGAGGGGGGGGAGGAGGAGGGAAGAAAAACTATTTTTAAACGCGCCCCGCACGAAGGAGCGGATTAGCTTTCTCTCGATCGCGCTCGCCTTTCAGAACGCGCCCCGTGCGCCTCCCCGGCCCCGCTCTTCGGTCCAGGAGGAGCAGGACGCGGGGGAGCGTCCCGGTAGAACTCGCCGGGACTCTCCGGGCCGCATTCATGCCGCTTAATCCGCTGATTCCGCTCTCGGCGCATGACGACGTTGCGCGTCCCCGGCTCCGATTCGATGCCATTCTCTCCGCGCGCTCCTTTTCTGCGCGCACCTTCCTCCTCGACGTTACGAGCCATTCAATTCGAATCCGGGATCCCTTTCAGGGAATTTGTAACGCTATCCCTGTTTGCCGACAGGACCGCCCTTCTCCCCCGCCCCGGCGTTCCCGGCTCGCTGGACGGAGCTACCTAGCTGGCTGCCCGCTACCCCCGCCCCCTCCACCCTGTTCCTCTGCGCGTAATTGTCGATTAACTCCCAATAGGGAGGAGGAGGAGGAGGAGGAGGAGGAGGAGGAGGAGGAGGAGGAGGAGGAGGAGGATCGTATCTCGCGGGAGTTTAAGGCGACGCAATTTCTCAGGTCCGTCGAGTTGATCCGGTGTGACCCTGAGAGACTTTCGGTGCGGCGCGGTGTAACTCGATTTTGTCCGAGCTTCTTCGGCGTCGGAGGTCATCTTGGAGGAAGACGCGACGCGTGAAGAAAATCGAGCACTCGCTCTTCCGCTTATAGAAAATATTCACAATGCCGCGTGCCCTCTCCCGCGTGTCTCGCGGGAACGGAGAGGGAACTCTCACGCGGGGTGCTTTCGCTGGTGAATGAGCGGCAGAGTCTTCTCTTCAAGGGGAAGGCAGTTTGACGTCCGCGGACAATAATTCCGTCGATTTGCGCGACGCAGGGCGGCCGGTTCTCGACGGATGAGGATATCAATTACGTCTAGGAATCTCCAACGGGCATGCCGAGCTGGCCCCAGCGTGATGGGGATGTATCGATATTGATACGCGGCGGCAGCAGCCAGTGATCGATAGGCATTCGTCGCCTCTGATCCGTGTAATTCGCGCGCATGAGAGGATGCCGGATCGCCGCATTGTCCGACTGTCGGCTCCTTCGCTCGCGCTCTGCGGATCTCTGACGGATATCGCTTGCGCATTTCTGGAAACCTGACGGGAGAGGTGGACGCTACCTGCGCTTCTTTCACCGGGCCCGCCATCCGTCCCCCGTTTGGTTCCGCTTCCGTCACGCGCCTCGGACACGAAAGCGTTCGCGCTCGGTCGCGCCAAATCGCGATTTTACGCGGCTGCCACGAAATAACAGCGAGGAAGAAACGAGGGAGAACGGCGAGGGGGAGAGGAGAGTTTACGCTCCCGTTCCCGCGAGAGGACGGCTAACGTCGAGCGCGCGTGCGTCCCGCGGAAAGTGAAACGCGTTGCAATTCCGCAACGTAGCAGATTCCGTAATTACGGAATTATGTAACTTGACGTTGACGTTGATCGTTCGTTTTCGTGATGATCGATGTTATCGTGATGCACGATGCACGCGTGCAAAAGGGCGAACATCTCCGACCTGTTTGAGGAATCGCGGGAAGGGAAGCAACTAATTTCCAAGTTCTCGGCGAGTTTCTCACGATTCTCTCTTCGTCGAAGAGGCGGAGGGGAGGGCCGTTCCGCTCCGAAAGTGCCGTGGATCCCGGGGCGCGGATCGATCTCGGCGCGACGATCGGGAGCGGAATTCGCGGGGCGCAAGGGGCGCTCGTTGACACACGAGAATGAAGAACGAGGCAACGAGGGCGAGAATGGGAGAGGGAGGGAGACGCGCGGTTCCCGGAAAACGGCTAAGGTGCAGCGCGTAGGTGCAACGACGCTCGTTGTTCATCGCGCACGGCTGGATGAATGGCTGGATGCGTCAACGTTACGTTTCAATTCGAGCGAGGAGGGAAGAAAGGTGCGAGGAGGGCCGACAGTGCGTCCGGCAGGTAGCGGGCGTCCGCCTTTAACGGCTTTAACGGCGTTTCGTGCCATTTACACCTTCGAAAGCGTCGCCGACGGCGACAGGGGGTTGCAGCGTCGTCCGCGGCGCATTGTCGGGCCCTTATACAGTGGCCATTGACGAAACGACTTCCCGTCACGCCAACTGCCCGCTCCTTCCTGCTCCCTCCCGTCCGTCCTTTCGTTCGTCTCTCTCTTTCCTCGATCTACGACTGTCTCGCGTGTAAAACGCCATCCGGGTATCCAGGGCGTTTCCAGGGGGCGACCTACATATTTCCAGTCTCCGGAGGGAGGCTGCGCTCGTAAAAAGAATGCGATGCAACCGGCGGAGAAATTATTTCGGAAAATAATTCGACGGCGATAGAGCGGGGACTCTGTCAGCGGGGCTACCGATTTTTAGCATCGCCGTGAAATCGCGGCAAGATCGTCCTCGCGTTGCAATCAAGTCCCTGTATTATGGGTATATATTATTTTTATTTTACCGGCCGGCCCGTTAATTTATAGCCGCGCGGCAACGCGGTATCCCGAGTCGCTTACATTGTAAAGGAAATCGCCAAGGAGGGCGCTCTAAGGGGGCGCCTTCTCGGTAGGGAGGATTTCGGGGCCCTCTCCGGCCCTCCCCGGGGTCCGGAGAGTGGACTTCGCGCGAAATTTAGCACCTAGAAGACAGTTACGAGGCGCATCGCGCCGCTCGCTCGCGGAGGAACGCTAATTTCACAGTCGTTTAAACGGCGATAACTCAACGAGATTTACAACGCGCGCCGCACGATTCTCAGCGTGTCTAACGTCTGCGAGGCGGGCTTGACATCATATTCCATTAGAGCCGAAACTGGCCGCGGTTCTCCGCTACGATTTTACGAGCGCCTCGTCGTCGAGATAGGTAGAAGCCCGCGCCCTTTTACATAATACTATAAACGCTGCATCTATTTTTGTATTGGCACTTGCCCGCTGCAATCTTCCTGCGCGCCAGATTAGCAGAGAGGCATTAATTACGTGCGATCGCTTTCCCCTTCATCTTCTCCCAAAGATCCAGATCCAGAGAGAGAGAGAGAGCGAGAGAGAGAGAGAGAGAGAGAGAGAGAGAGAGATCTTCTGGAGAACGGACCGATCATCGTCCAAGAAATCTATCTTCGTTTCTATTCGTCGCCGGTGATCGGCAAAGCCAGTTGAAGGTAAACTTGTCGACATGCTTCGTACATTAATTACGAAATGCGTATGTAAATTGCGCTTGCAAATCGTACACGGTAACGCTAGAATGCAGTCGCACGGTTTAACTTGTAGCAGAGAGTACTGCTCGATCATAAATTTCTCAAGGATCAAGGAGAACTAGCGTCAATCAGGGAAAAAAAAGGAAAAAGGAAAGAAGAGGAGAGAAGCCGACGCACGAATGCGGATCGCGCCGTCGTCGGCACTCGTCAAAGCGCTTTATTTTACGCTTTACCGAGGCCGCTCGTCGTTGCGCGCAAGCCCGCCCGGGTTAGTCCAAACAGCCGCCGTCAATAAAATTGTCGTTTTCGTCGATAATAAAAGCCGCGAGGGGCGCGTATGGCGCGCTGTTTATTTGGACGGCGTCGCGCCTGAGCCCGCTCGTTAAACGATGCCGACGACGACGCCGACGACGACGACGACGACGACGACGGGGCCGTCCCGGCGGGGACTTCCTTCCGCCTGCGAGAAAGCCCGGACCTTTTCCGCGACATCGGCCACGTGTCCCGGGAATTCGTGCGACCTAGATCGGATCGCGAAGCCGCTCCTCCTCCTCCTCTTCGGGATTCTGAAGACAGAAATAGTTTGCTCGTTTCGCGCCGAGCACGTTCCGGAAGAACCCCAGCTCGTTTGGCGCAACATTTCTCTTCTCTCCGCTGTCGGTCGTTGACAATCGCGACGATGACCCGATTGACACCGTGGACCCAACGTGCAATGTTTCTCGACGGAGGCACTTTGTCTTATCGGTTACTCTGCAGGTGTCTCGGTATCCTCACATCCATCTGCATTCGCCTTTTGGATGGTGGACCGTAGATATCGATATCGCTAATCGCGGGCCCGAGTCTGAGGCCCAGATCAGACGCGCGGCGTATAAGGGCGTATAAAGGGCTCTGCTGCACCGGAAGGGTGCAGCTTTGCGCCTTTTCTCCGCGCGCCTCATCACCCTCTCGCTGGACAATGTCCACCGTGGGAAACCGTGGAACGGCGTCCACCTCTCGCAATTGCCGCGATCGCGCAAAAATTGGCGGCAGTAGTCGCCCTCGTAGTCGCATGGGCTCGCCCATCGGCCTCGCCCATCGATTTCACCCTCTGCTCCTCCCCTGTCCTCTTTATCTTTTCCTTTTTTTCTCCTTCATCTCTTTCTCTTCATCTCTTTCGCTGGGCGAGCGGCGAAGGCGCAGCTGCGCCGCTGCTTTTGGAGGCGCCGTGAGACTTAATTGACGGAACGGGGCCTCGCCACGGGGCAACCTTGTATCCACCTTCCGCGCCACCACCCTCCCCTCGTCCCGGCCCCTCTATAATTCGATCAAGCACCCCGTTGACGCGGGCCCGCCGCCCCGCGCACTGTTGACATTTGGTTATTTTGACGTCACGCTGCGAGACGTCGTCCCGATTGAACGAGGAATAGCTGCAGAGACGACAAGGACCTTCCTTTCGGCGGAACAACCCTTCTGCGAGCCCTCGTTCCGGGGACCACCCGTTGACCGAGCTACCGTGCCGGCCCATAAACGGCGGAGAGAAAGCGCCCCGAAATTAACGGATCCAAGCGAGTCAAGTTCGGTATTTTCCAAGAATGTTTACTCACTTTGGCATCCTCGAGCCACCATCCTCGCTGAGGAACCGTTCGGGGATCAATGGGAGACTATTGAGAGGATAACGGTTTGCTATACTGCTAAATATTTAGGAAATTTTACGGCCCTATGACCGTAAATAATTTATGAATGTTTTGTGTCAGGAACAAACGTATCCGGAAAGTGGCGTGTCAAGTAGCTTTACGATTACTCGGAATCCTCGCGACACTTTTGTATTTATTTGTAAAAAGTTTATTTGTAAATTGTGTTACTCGATCGAAGAGAGGAGTAACTCTTAATAGAGCAATCTTAATGCGACAATTTAATGTAACGTAAAATAATTCCATGTTCGTTCATTGAGATTATATTCAGATTGTGCAAATTGTTCGAGATATGAGTTTTTTGGAAATCTCTTGAAAACTATGAAAAATATGAATGATGGTATTTCTTGTGGTTGGAATATTAGAAGATAATCAAGGATGAAACTCGACGTTGACGCGATGCTGCTTTCTCGAATATCTCGTCGTTCTGTGAAAATCTCATTGGATTTCATCGTTACTCTCATTTGCTGGAAGAGAAATGAATCGTATTGTAAAAAGTAAGATTGCAAAGTTGCAGTCCCGCCTTTCGGAAATGCGCGCGGACGATGATGCCGATCTTTTCATGAACCCGCCCATAGCGAGACGAATGCGAGACGATTAAACTGCCGGCACGAGTCATCATGCGCACAAAAACTCGCCCGTCGCTTTTCCGTCGAACTTAGTTGGGTCCACACCCTTCTTCAAGTCTGTACAAAAGACGGAACGGGATCTGCCATGAACGCGGCGCTGAGATACTTTTTACACGAATCCGGTAACCGTTACGAATTCATCAGAAACCAATCGCTGTTTGACCCGAAGAAGCTGAGAGAAGAAACAAGATGACGGTTAATTATGTCGCCGAAGAGAGCGGTGACCGATTGCTTTGATCGGCTCCGAAATGGAGCCACGAGCTTCGCGAGTCTTCGGCTTTCGATCCATGGGAGCATCTCACGCGGATTAGGATCCAGATTTACAGACGATTCGCCGAGTAAAGGAAAGAGAAACCGCAAATTGCAATCTTCGGAGAAGAAGGGAGGTAGCCGACGCATTTTTCCTGGACGCATGCAGCGAGTGACGTTTAACATGGCTAGATGGGGTGCATCACCTGGTGGGACCATCTATCACGCGTCTGGAAAAACAGAAGAAGGGCACCGGCGAGGGTGAGAGCGAGGGAGGCAACGCGAAAGGGATGCGTCCGCAATTTGTCCTCGTCACGTTTCGCGCTGGCGCTCTCCCGGAGCCCTGAAAGGGGTTGCAGCGGGGAGTTGCAGCTCGTAACCTCGTTATACATCGACCAATATATTACATCGACTGTGCGAGGCGATGCGCGTCTGTCCATTAACTCCTCGTCGCAGGATATTAACGTTTTGTATATCGCGCCGTGSSGAAGGGGGGGGGGAGGGGACGGGGGATGCCGACGATGCAGTCCCGCTCGAACTCGTAAAGCACACCCGGCGGTACAACCTCCCACATGGATTTTCTTCTTTGCGCATCGAATAAAGCCTTCGGAGCACTGTTTCGCTCACCTCGAGAAAATAGAGAACATTGAGAGAGCTACATCTGATAATCCCGCTGCCAAAGTCTGAATTCGATCTGGATCAGCCGAGGAGACCATGATTCGAGCATGTGTAACATATAATGTGCGATGATTATATATATATATATATATATATATATATATATATATATATATATATATATATATATAACGAGATGTCAAATATTTTGGCTACTGTAGAGGTCATAAACTTAAATTCGTTTAAAGTAACTTGCTGCTAATAGCGTAATATTTGTAAATTTATAAGTCCGTTTCGTCGCGGTCTGTTAAAGTTCACTGGCTGCGGAGCGCAGTCGCAGGCGAAATACGGGACGTAATTGCGTTGCCTCGCTTTACGTCAGTCCTCATCTTTATTCTCTCTTAAAAGGGCGACGCGCTGCCACTTGGACGTTTTAATGCGGACGTTATTGCGGGACGCGTAAAGGCTGATTACGAGACACAAAAGGGGCCACGCCATTCGCACGGCACAAAAGTGCGGCGAGGACAATGGCGGGGGAGACGATAATTAAAACGCGAATTAAGAGATTAATTACGAGTGCCACCCCCGATCGCCGCCTTATGGTGGCTGCGAGGCCACCTCAGTCTCGATCGCGGGAGACTTTGTCTCGCAGGAGCGTTCTTCTCGAATGTTCCTCGACACAAAGGCATTTCCCTAAATCTCTGTTGTAGTGTTTCCGCGAGTAAACACGGAGAAGGATCCCCTCGCTGAGAGGATCGAACGATCGATCGATCATCCGATGCGTCTTGTCGAGCGTGTGCCGGAAATAGAAAGCCGTCTCGTGCCGCCTCGGTCCCGATCGTGTTTGTACAAGTTGACCCTCGAGGACCTCTTGCATAGCGAAGGTCCTCGAAAGTCCTGTTCGAGAGCTCCTCGACGGAAATCGGGGACGCAGATGCTTATTTTGGCGTGTCGAGCCCGCGACTTTTCGAGTGCGTAAACGCGTCCCTCAGATTCGCCGGTGAGCGAAGAAGGCGAATTTACGCCGCTGTCGGATATCCTGCGAGAAGATCATTGACGAATGCGTCGTCCAACAACGTATCCGCATCCGCAACAACCTTTCAAGTTTCGATTTTCGCCGCAGAGCATGTTCGATAGACAAATCGATGCATGATTGCATCGCTAACGCGATGAAAATCTTCAGGATTCGCTTGCAAGGTATTCTCTCGAAAAATCCAAGTGTGCGCGGGAGTGGATCGATAAGGATCGATATTATCGAAGCGGAGTTCTCCCGCGAACACATTCCGCGCTCTCAGATCCCAGAGTCGATCTCGGACGTAACGGCCGAGTAAATTTGTGCGAGGGCAGGCGGGAAGGACGGGGGGAACACGACGTTGGACGAGTAAAAAAGAGGGAGGTCGGGGAGGAAGCCGTGGAGATGAGGGACGTGGTGAGGAAGCCGCTGAGGCGCGATCGGCGATGTTCTCTTTGTGCGGTTTCGCTCGCCGTCGCGGATCAACGTGCGCTGGAAAGACAAGAGGGCGAGAGAGAAAGAGGGAGAAGGGGGAGCGAGAAGGGGGGAAGGGGAGAAAAGACGGCGTCTTCCAGCGAGGAAGAGCGTTCGCCATTGACGAAGCCAAAGTAACCGTGTAATCGAGACTGGCCACGGCGCAGTTTCTGGGCCTTTTCTCTTCCGTTTCGTCGTTTTTCTTTGCCCGCGGCGCTTCTGCGGCCGCCGCGGCACTCGCGTTCCCCGCACGGCCGATTTCGCACGATTTCGCGCAAGGGAGAGAGAAGAATTTTCCAGCTCGCGGGAAGAACGGAGCAAGCCGGCCTCGCTTCGACTTGCGGAGCTTCGATCAGAAATCTCCGGAAAGGAAGCAACTACTCGAGATGCGGCATCCGTGCTGAGCGTTTTACAAAGGAATTCCGCGGAAAGAGTCGCACACTTGGCTGCTCCAAGGAGCTCCAAGGTCAAACCTGACGAAGCCTTGAGGAAGAAGAGTCCGCCATCTAATTTGCCGGTAATTGGGTCCAATCGCGGGCTGTTTAGCGTCTGTTTAGCGGATACCGAGTTAGCAAGCCAGCCGGCAACGTCCGAGCCGGTTCCCCTTTTCTTTTTCTCCTGCTTTTTGCGCGACATCGATTCAAGACGGCGTATAATTCGATATCGACACCCGCAATTCAATATCCTCGCAGTCGAGTTGCTCGCCGACCGCGCGCGTCGTCGGTATAACGTTTCTATGCTCTTCTAGACGTAACGGTGCGGCTTGTCCGAGCCGATTACATACGGATTGTCTGATCGTTAACGGCTAAGCTTTGGAATTTTCGCAATGTCAGTATGCATCCTAATGATTGATCGATCGTCCAAGGCCACATCGAAAGCGCGTATCCACGCGTACAACTAATTGATCAATGATCGATCACTATTTTCGAATCATCCGCGTCGTCATGCCGTCTACGCTTATCGTCAGGACGACTTTAGCGTTCTGTCAGGAATCTGTCATCAACAAATCAACAAGATTCAACGATGGGATGCCTGAACCAAGAAAACCGATTGTATTCCCTTTAATTCTGATGTACACTGGATCTCCGAACGATCCTGTTGACGTAGAGCGGCTCTCGAAGGAACTTTCAGCTCATTCTTCAGCTGCGGACGCCAAGTTGAACTCTCGAACGTTCAGGACAGCAGTTTGACAGGAGCACGTGCTCGTCGTTCCCGCTTGTACGCGCTTGTGCGCGCTCGCCAGCTGCAAATGTCCGAAGGAGTGCACGCGTGCACGCACGAGGAGAACCGGCGAAAAGGAAGAGAGAAAGACGATTGCACGCGGCCCATCTGGCGCGTGCGTGATCTCCTTGAATTATCCTGATGACTTTCGCCGAGTCCAACCTCCGCGCGTCCATCCTCGCGCGGCACTGCCGGACGAAAGCGAGACAAAACGGATCGGAGCCCTCCGGCCTGGACCTGATCGATACTCGCCGGGAAACGTTGGAGCTTCTGGAAACGTGGCCTTCTTTCACCGCGGGAGTTCTTGTAGCTGCATTGTAAATTGCTGAAAATATTGCTGTCGAAAGCGCAGCGTGAACAGGAACATCGTTTCAGACGCGGATCCGGGAATCGGACGAATCAAACGGACGCGCAGCTACTAATTGGCCACTTATTTCGAAAAATAAGAACACTCGCAGCCCGGTTGGATTTTCTTGCGACCGGAATTTACCCCTCTCTCGCTCCGAAACGAGACTCTATCGATTAACCGTGCCTTAGGCAACCGGTCCCGCCCTTCCGCCCCGTTCGCGTCCCCCCGGGGAGCCTTCCCATCCTCCAGTGGCCCTTCCTGTCGTCCCCCTTCACGAGCACCCGTCAAAGAGTAGCGGAAAGGGACAGAAACATCCCCGGGTGTCGCAAAAATAGAGACCGGGGGTTGCTGCCACCCTTCAACGGCATCGACCAATCCACGCCGCGAGCACGCCCAGTGACGTCAGCCCCGTGCCCCCTTCCTCGTACCCTGGTAATTAGCCAATCCGATCGCAGGGGTGACTCCAGCTCACCCCTTGGCCCGATCGCGTTTACGAGCCAATGATTTTTGCGTGCGTGCGTGCATGCGTGTGTCCAGATTGCAGACAGGGAGACAGGAAGGGCACAATGGTCGCCACCCTTCGCCGCTCCCCTCCTCCTCCCCCCACCCTCCCTCCCTCCCTCCCTCCCACCCTCCTCCCTTTCGCTCTTGTTACGCGAAACTCTTTGTCCCTCGTGTTCTCTATTTTTGCCCATTCCTGCCTTTTTACATCGGCGAAACAACCCTCTCTCTCTTTCTCTCTCTCTCTCTCTTGGCTACTTCATCTCTCCTTTTGTCCCTTTTCGTTTTTGCAATGCGTCTCGCAGATTGTCCTTTACATGACAAACGGCCGAGCGTGGTGCCGAGAAATGTGATATCGCGTGCATCGCGTCCATCGCGTGCACGCTCGATCATCGGCGGAGGATCCGTCAGTCTTCGAGGATGCCTTCAAAAAGGAAATTTCGCAGGGACGATTCGCGAAACGAATCGCATTACTGATGCGTGAAAGCTGAAGATTCCAACGTAATGTGTTATCTTTCAATGGGATCGGCTCCTTTGTTTAGCGGATCCGTCGAATTCTCAATTCACTAGCACAGTTTATCGAATTCCGATGGAGATCTCCAGCGAGATCCGTCCGATTGCGATGACGTGCGATGAAGTCTGATCCGGATTCAGATTCGGCATTCAGATTCTGGGCTCATGTTTCTTTAAAAGTGGCCCGAGGAACGCACGCCTCATCTGCGACGCGTCCTCACGATCCATATCGCCCACGTTCGCACGAGTGAACCGCATTTGCTGCTCCGCAACGGCATCCTGACGAGGCTCGATCTCCGAAAACCGCGGAATCCGTAGAAAAGTGGGAAATGAAACGGTACAGGCTCGCCACAAGCGCGTGTCCGCGCATCGCCTTCCTCTCGCATCCCTCCGCAGAACGAGGAAGCAGGTTCCATCCTGGGGAGAACCCTGAAGAACCCTGGGAGATGGCCATTACGCGAGCGGGATGGAACGATGAAGAGCGCCGGCTGATTGTGAGAATCGCAGAGAACCGCCGCGCTTCCCCGTCGACAGAAAAGAGATCAGAGACCAAAGAGGATCGCTTTCAGAATCGGGGAGAAAGAGAGAGAGAGAGAGAGAGAGAGAGAGAGAGAGAGAGAGAGAGAGAGAGGGCCTGACAATGCCGCGGTCGCGGAAGCTGCGTGGTCCACGTGCGTGCGCGTCTACGCGCAAGTTTGTGTGTCGGTATCGCTTTCCGCCGGCCGGGATAATCCGCTTATGCAGGTCCGGTCCTCCCTTGCGTCCTCTTCTCGTCGGCTAACGGCGGCATTGTTGCCAGCGTATTGTGGGAAAACAGCATTTTCGACGCTCGAGGTGCTGCCAAGAGGAGAGGGACTTAAACTCATCATCGTAACACTCGCGTGGGAGGACGCCGCCGATGCACCTGACGCGCTCGCATGCGCTTGCGACAAGAGAGTGCAGTTGCTTGCCTGCGCGCACTCCGCAATTTCGTACGCGATGGATGGGCGAATGGATGATGATGATGATTTCGAGAAATTGCCGGTTTCGCGTAAACGAAGCGGAACGAGGCGGATCGACGAGACGCCGCCCGTCGTCGCCTTGCGCGTCACGTGACTTTACGTGATTCTGTCCTGAGCTGAAGGCGAGGCGCGGTGTAATGAAAATATTAATGATTATTGTTGCACGAGCAGAGCGGATAATTTCCGGCGATCGCGTCTTATAATTGTATAATTGGCATGAGAATTGCCATTAAATCTCTCACGCTAATATCCGTGACACGTTTCACGCATTTATAAAATTAACGTATCAAGGATCTCTGCAGAAATATAATCGGGGAATGCAATTGCAAAGATAGGATTGAAAATGTGATGATCGAGACGTATTTCCTCTCCTCGATATCCGCGACGTTTTTGCTATCTCTTTCTCTGAATTTTGCGCACAGGAAGATACGCGCGGTGTACAAAAAAATCTGGCGACTTGATTTTTATGAATCAATTCTCGCAGAGGGGGATCTGCTCTCGATATCGCCGTGCCGGATATCTCGATGAAGGGTTGTCGGTTGGCGTGGGTACCCTCTCCCAGGAAGGGCATGCATAATCCCATGAATACATAATCCAGATGCAAACAGCCGCCACGCGTGCCTCGATTTAAACGGTCGCGATATTTCACGGATTAGAACGCGAATATTTGCACTATTTTTCACGGTGTCGCCCCGAAACGCCGCGCGAGTAACGGCATCCTCGTTCCGAGATGTCAACCCTCTCCGTTCCCATATTATTTCTGAAGCTCTGGAAACATTGTATGAACTACTTTAACGATAGCGATACGCTATCGTATCGATCTTCTAAACTTATTCTTGGTTGTTTAATTTTCCTTTAATTTAATTCCTTAAATTTCTAGATCTCAAAATCGTGTTGCGATGCATATCGCTCGTAGAGATATTATCGGCGAAAATTTACGATGCCAGGTCCTTTTGTTTTTTGAGATAGTTTAATTCCATTAAATAGACAATTGAATTGAATGTTTATCAAAAATTTAAATGGATATTGATGTCGCGGTTCAATTTCTTTTTAATTAAAATAATGAAAGCGGATGATAAAGTTGCATGATTTATTCGATCAAAATAGATCCTCTCGAATCAGGCATATCATTATCGTATTTATGTTAAATAAAAATAAATATTACGATAATTCATTTGAATTTGAAATCTGATTTGAAATTTAACGAAATGGAATTTAACTTAATCATGTCGACATTAAATCATGTCAACACAATTTTTTGTGTTCCTAACATCGTTAACCGTTTTCAAAAGTCTCACAACGTTAAGGAAAGTAATTTGTGCATAAAATGCATCTTTTCTGCGTTCAATAACACTCGCGTGTGCTGTCAAACGAGCTGGGAGATCGATTGGCGACGCGGAAGATCGATCGTATTTTAAAGGGCGGTATCGCGATCGCTCTGATGCAAATACAGATAGTTAGAATCGATGACTCCCTTTTTTTACGAGATAAGAGAACCTGATGAAAAGCTGGCGTTGACGGATGATACTTGATGGACCGGATTATCGACTCGTAAAAAAAATCTCGCTACGCAGATATCGCGAATGACTCTCGTGACTGAACAATAGCGTAAGATCAACGAGAAGACGATATCAGGATGCTGCTATCGGACTTTCTTCTGTTTCCTTCGATTTTCCGGAATTCCAGAGATTGATCGGAGGAAAGGATGAAATAATCGGCAGGGCAATTTTCGTCGAAGTTATTATTATTATTATTATCAATCTGATCGCGTGCGCGTGAACAGGACGCGGCGGCCTTATAAAGCTAACTTAACTATTACACGCATTCGCTGCGCGGAACGCTAAAATCGGCACAGACAAAAGATGTCTCTCTCTCTCTCTCTCTCTCTCTCTCTTTCTCCTCGTTGTTAAGGCAGTTGAGATTCGACAAATCGTCTCGAGATAATCGGTAGACGGACAGACTTCGCTGGACGGTCCACCTACGTATAAACGACGACGTAATTAGCTGATGTGAATTAGTCATGATAATTACGACGGAATCTCGTTACACACGTAGTGTGTAAGCTCCAAGCAGTCGTAAATATCGAAGCGAATCGTTGCTCGAAAGGAGGACAAGGAGAGGGCGTGCAGCTGTGCAGGGTTGAAAGGTCTCTCCCTCTGGTCCCACCTCGTCAACCCTCTTTGCCTCCGCATGCGTGTGCTCTAAATTTACAAAATTTACATTTACAATCCGCCGCGACGCGGCGTTCGTCCCGCATTTCTCGTCGAGCAGAAATCCGTTTAGAATGCGTTGATACTGATCGCTGAATCTGATCTCTCTCGGCGATTACGATACGAACGAGAGTCCCGTATCGCGATAATACATATCGATATCGAGATGATAAAATGTTACGCAGTGTCGCAATGACGCGTAGAATCGCGCGAGTATAAAATAGAATCTCGGAGTTACGCGCGAAATGTATATTTACACAACATCGATATCAAAAGTTCTCGTGCGCCGCTTGAAGTCGCTTCGCAAAATTGGCACCAATCGGCGCCGCGGTTCTCGTAATAAAACAGAGACATAATGACGTGATAGCCTCTGCTCATACTTGGTGAATCTTCGCGAGACCAGTTTGCTCACGTTTGCTCGAATTATGGAAAATTAGCCGAACGCGACTCCGCCGTGCGGATTTTTGCTTCGCTTTGCATTCGCGAAGAAAGAGAAACAGAGGAACATCAACGCAGAGGAATAAATAATAGGATTTATTATTTTATCTCGCGCAAATAACATACTCGGCGGCGGAAATAAAAATCGGAAGTGTTAAAATGAAACAATAATAACACAGTAAGTTAATACGCATCGATTAAAACGGTATAATAAAATTTGTTATCCGGTAAAAGTAACGTATAAAATAATCCAGAATGAGATATGCTGGCAACGCGAGGTACGAGCCCCGCGAGTTCTAGATCGCGGGACTTGTGCCTCATGTTCGCGGAGCAAAGTTACACATTTAATCGATTCTCGCTGCATCGATATCGCGAGTCGCGGTCGATACCGACGCAACGTATGAGCGGGCTTAAGTTAAAATCGGTCGTGCGCTCGCCACTTGAACGTGTACCGATCGGAGCGATAAATTATAGGACGTTACAGAAGCATTCAAGACACACGCGCGCTCTCTTTCTCTCTCTCTCTCTCTCTCTCTCTCTCTCTCATATTCTTTCCACTCTCTTGCTTTCTCGCTACCTTAGAAAAATACATTGGACGGAACCGAACGAGTATCCTCGTAATTTTCTCTCCTCCAGTTTCGAAGGTGATTAGACTATTCAATCGGGGACTTGAACGTTTCTCTTTCGCTCTCTATCATTCCGTGAGAATTCGATGACGATACTTCGCGAAAGATACATTCGCTACGATAGGTCTAAGATAATTTTCAGTCCCGACTGACGATGGATATAATGATATAACGACAGATACGAAGAGCTTGAGAAAAATTTCCGCGTGTAAAGAGAGAAAAGTCTTAAGTCAAACTTGCACTTATGGCAAGATTCTGCAAAGTTTATAATATCTTCCTCGAATGTTTTCCGGGAACCTTCCCCCGGATTTTTTAAATAAATTTATTCCCTTTACGATGTAATAAAGTGTTGGAGCGACGCGAGAAGACATGACGAAAGGATCTTTTCAGTCGGAGTGATTTTCGTGAAGACATAATTTTTTTACATAGAGGATCGGAAAATATCGTCGTAAAGGTAATATCACGTTAAATAAAAGAAAGAAAAACACGTCAAGTGTAAAATTAACGAAAGTATCGTACGCTTTATTGTATAATACTACGAGGCAATGTGTTAAAAGTTCTAATATCTCTTTCGGACATCTCGCTCTTCTATTTGTGCAACGCATTCTTTTCTCTCTCTCTCTCTCTCTCTCTCTCTCTCTCTCTCTCTCTCTCTCTCTGTCTTTCCTTCGAGAGAGTACTATAGGTGAAGATGCCATCGGTTTTATTCGTGGAGGGCGATCGATGACCACATACAATGAAAATATATTGCACGCTGTATGTAATAATATTATAATATTATAATTCTCTCTTGGCAGAAATCAGGATCGCCTTCCGTTTCGATGGAACGGACAGCCGAATGAAATCGCAATTGCGCAATTGCAGAAGACGTAATGAACTTAATCGTAATTTAAATAATACATTGTAGGATAAAATCACTAGTAAAATGATTACCTATTACGACGGACAAATGAAGAACGCAGGCGAAGAATCTCCCGAGCGATATCTATCTCACGTCGGTCCTTTCTATAACGCGACATTATGCGTATGACCCTGTACGTAATGATTTGCCGTTATTTTATCAGAAAATTTCGCTGCGCGGACCAACGATTCGACAAAAGGCAGAATATCTCGGAGAATTTCGGGATGTTCTTCGCCAACGATCTTCAAGCGCCATTGACGCATCGTAATCGTAAATTATCACCCATTTCCCTTTAATGAATCGACTGGCGTGACATGATCACCGGAACACAATTTCGAAAAAAAAAAAAGTATAAATAACGGAAAATTGCCGCGACGAGTTGAGAGATAGCGCGTGGCATTGATTCGCAGGCCGCAAATCTAATTGCAAATAAACGTCATCGGATCGGAGCCAGTTGGAATTCAGCGTCAGTCGAGAGCCATGTTTCATCGAATATAATAATAAAACGAGGATAAAAGATGTGTGAGAAATACTTCGGCGATGAATACTTCAGATAATACTGATCGGATCTACGCTACGCAAACCACGTACGCGTAAAGTGTAGTGCAAAATCGTTACCACACATCGACGATGACGATCGCGACCGCGAGAATGACATGCTTAAATTAACTATCCGCCCGACCACAACCGCTGCCTTTCAACTCGTCGCAGCAAGATTACATAAAACAGCAAAACACCAAAAACAAAAGAAAAGGTAAGTCTCACAAGACAGCACACTATCTCCAGGTTGTATTCATTCCATTTCGCAGTGCTCTCTTTCTCCTTTCGCAGGGCAATGGTAATTAAAACGTACATTTAACGGCTAGTTCGAGTATAAAAGATCTCAGAGGTCTTCAAAGGCGCACCATCGCAGAGCGCGTGGACATCGACAAGGGCGTCCCTTACTCTTTCCTTTTATTCGCTTACATTAAGCACCATGGTGACCATGCTACCATTGGAATGATCGCCATCAGCGTCGTTAAAACTTGCACGCGATTCATGGAGACATTTTTTTATAAAAAAATAATTTGGATGCGTATAAAAACAATCGTTCATCGACGCGCTTTCTCCACCGGCGACTCGCGATTTTTTCATCCCTACGCGTATGAGTTGACTCTCGGGCTCTCTTTCTCGCACATTATTTGCCTGCAGGAGTCAGAGAGTCGTATTACATGCCTACGATTAGAGTACTTTATTAGTTAGACCGATGTAGATACTTGTTGCAAAAATACAATTTCTCTCATACGTTAGGAAAGGTGTCTCTGTGTTACTTGCTATCTACACATTACGCTTCGTTATTCCTCGCTTATCGGTCATCATCACGCTCATCGCCTCTGTGATTAATTAAGGCCGATCCGCTCGAGTCGTCCGATACGGTGCGTGACCTGTGGCAAGAAGGGCACAGAACGTTGGCCACCGGCGGCTTTGCGCGAATTCCGCGATCAACTTGATCCAAAGAGTTAGCTTGGCGCGAATATCATGACGAATAAATCTACTCTCTCTAAGAAAACGATTTTCCTATCGAGTTTCTTCGAATAGCTCGAAATCGATGTACTGATGCATCAGGATCTAGCAAGGTCCGTTGTTTCGCTGTTTCGTTTACGATGACACTGACGATTTTATTGTATTCTTAGAGATGAAAAATATTTTCGTTAAGAAAATCAATTTAATTTTTGCGTTCCTCTAATCGATATCCGATTGGATTAAATTGTTCTTTCAGGCACCTTAATGTAGAATCACGTTCTTATCTTAATTGCTTAAAGGATATGATAGATTTATTGCAAATCGGGATTTCTAAAGAACAATTTAATTGTCTGTTCAAATCGATTAGAAAGAGAAAAATTCTAGAAAACTTCACGAGATACTATATATACTTCTAGAATCGCTTTTCTTGGTCTCGATGTCTCAGTACGTTTAATACACTGTGCAACGGTGATACTTCTCGCTTTCGTTCGCCGTTTATTTAATTCCCTGCATGAATTTTTCCCTTTTCTCCTTTCTTTTATAATAACGAATCGCGCAAATCTGTCTTACAATTTTGCTTATCCTCTTCAAGAATTAAGGCGATTATGGGGATGACAAGAACAAGAAGAAAGAGAAAGAGGAGGCAATCAATATGCGAATCGACCGGTGATAGCGGAAGAAGAAAGCAGCAAAATAACAGTTTCACAGACGATTTCTCGATGCGAGACGGTGGGCTGCAATCTCATTGCTGCTTCTCGATGCAATTTGTCTCGCGTCGTCGTCGTCGTGACGACGCGATTCCCTTCCGCTCCCGATGAGGCTCGTCATCATAAGGAAGCCGACGGTTGTCGACCGACGGCGATATTAGCGGTCGAATTCACGAGGGCCTCAGACGGCGCGGCTCCGGTCACTCAAGACTGCTGATGAGCACTGCTAACTCGCGAAACAAGGTGCCGAGCTTGCCGGATGTTGACTGCTTCTTCAGCAAGATCGACCGTATCGTTGAAAGTTTCTCGTAGCAGGATAGGCACTTGTGATACCTGCGAGAGAGCGAGCAACTCGTGAAACTTATAATGTAGATATTAAAATAACAATAACAGAATGTGTCACACATGAGGAATTATTTTGTACATTATTTTGTACTGCAAGATAATGGTTCAAGATTTACTGATAAAGTCGGCGATTCAAACGAAGATATGAAGATACAACTGATACACTTACCGTTCTTCCCGCGATACATCGACGCCGATAGTATTAAGGGGCGCTTCCACATTGGATTTTATTACCGGAGCGAAATTACGAAGAATAAGTTTCAACGCTGAACATGCTACCGTTATGTACCTGAAACAAATCCGGAAATTCGGCAAGGGTAAATGATAATGTATCATATAAATTAATCTAAACATAATAAATTCATACAAGAAAGACAAGATTCGAACTAAAATTAGTTTCTGTTATAGATAACTTAAACCAATAGCTTCTGTAGAGTTCTCCTAACAAATATGAAGGAAATGAAGGAGGAAATGAAAAAATAAGCCAATACATGATAACTCAAACACATGATTATTTATATATATATATTTTTTTTTTCTTTTTTACAATAGTGTTCTTTTATTTAAGACTCAAACAGCTTCAAAGGCAGAATGAGAACAGCATAGGGATAGTAGAAACGGTAGCTTCGCGACACCCACCCTGGTCACGCCTGGTCCATCTGGTAAAACGGGCGCGTTATTAGGCTCGCTAACGACGCCAATAAATAACGAAAAGCACGAAAGGCTTGCCTCTGCGATTCAACACGCTCTCGCTTTCGGACGGACGATAAAGGGTTCGACGCCGTGCTCCCATCGGAATCAGCGAGACGAATCGCGAGCGGTCTCATGAATGCATCGCGCGCGACATCGATCGATGCACCCTCGGTCTGTATCAAACGCAACGATCCAAATTTCATGCGGCTTGTTACGAAATGGGAAACGCGACTTTGAAAAAGCTAAAACGACTTTTCAAGGATTTCGGCTAAAATTGAAGAAGAAATAATAATTATTTGAAGATTAATGAAAAATGGTACGACATTATATTAAAAAAAAAAAAGAATCATTTCCTAATAGAGACAATAATAAAAAGTTTAAAGCTGTTCAGCTAAAAGACATTTTATTAATGTGAGTCTCTTGCAAATCAACAGTATCACGAATAAATTAGCTGTTTAAATAAGATTGACGGTCTAATTATCTCTTGTTTAATTTTATCATCTCTAGCATCATACACATCAAATCGGTAAAGTATCGATTATTGATTATGACAAATTAGTGTTTTGAATTTTATTCCTCTATTGTTATTTCTTTACTCTATAGTAGATAATTTTAACATATTTTTGCAAGAAAAAAATTAATTCTTTTCATACCAAGTGTAGTGGAGACCCACCGATTGTAAAGGGAAAGAAAAGAGGGATACGAGAAGCGATCGCGAAATTGGGAAACGATCGGGCGGGGCACGACCCCTCCCTCATGTCACGCGTCTGGACCAGCGATCTCTTTTTTTTCTCACGACAACGGGTCCAGGACGAAAGGCCGTAACGAACGAGCCGTGAAAACGACGAGCGAGCTATATGCAAACTGCCACTACATAATATGCCGTCCGAGATGTGTATATTTGTCTGTCGAGTTTGCTGCCAATGCGAAATTGGGATACAATGGGCCACCGCTCTTTGGAAAACGCAAATCGAGTACACAGAGATGTTTCGATTCTATCACGCTGCATTTCGATCAAAAATATTTTCAGATAGGCATGAGAATTCGGCGTCGGAGTAATAATTAGAAACGCCAATTTCACTGTGCGTGCGCTTGTATATGAATATTTTCAATTTTCTTATTTATCAATGTGATTAAGCAATAAAACCCAATCAACAAAGACATTTTAAATTCTTTAGAATAAAAAAAACCAACTTAAAGTAATCCGAATTGTTTTTGAAGCTGAACTATAATCAAGTGAATTATAATCAAGTATTTTCACTTTTGTTAGGAAGATCGTAAGACAATAAATAAGTTAACACATTTGATGGAGAATTACATAAATTTGTCGATAATTTGTATCAATAAATAACTCGTTATTAAAAATGACTGAAATGGCGACAGCTGCTTAGCTCAAGAGCTAATTAGTTTGAATTTATTTATTCATTTTTTTTATTAAATATATATTACGCGAGATGTTAATATTGATATTAATTAAGTAAGACTGATATTAATTAGTTCGTATCAGACAGATGGCAATAACAACATGAATAGTCTGATTATGAAAATGATTGTGCTTCTTAATATATATATATAAATTAGGACATTGAACAACTTTTCTTCGGAAAGATGTAATTTAGAATTCTAAGCAGGCAGAATATAATTAGAATCATAAAGATTCATAAAACATCTATAAAATGCTTTTAAAATAAAATGAATGATGAAAAAAATTGTCTTTTTTCTTTTTTTTAATTCGGCCATCCTGCAGATGTGTACGCATATTACGGACCTCGTCGCTACACGTGCGGGCTACTAAATACTCAAAGAGGGCAAAAAAGAAGCCTGGATTATGACAGACAGAGAAGAAACAGGAAGCTGTTAGGTCATTAAGTGCGCATGGTGCTCGATGGAAGGCTAATTTTGAGGCCAACCCTCATGAGACTCGGAAGTTATACGGTCAGGCTGGCGCTAGGTAGGATTAATTAACCGTCAAATCGACATTAAAATGATTCCTATCTGATCAGACGAGGATTGAGAATACAGAAAACGATTAAATAATTCTCAGATAATTCTAATGTCTTATATTACGTGTAATAATCAAATAGCAAATCTCTATACAACTTATAATCTTTATGAAGGGATATAATTGCCGTAGAACGCTTCTAACAAGCGTAAATCGGAATAAAATTATAATCATGATCTTTGAAATCCGCATAGACTCTCATATGGATTGTTATATCTAATTATAATTTAATAAATGGAGGAGAACTAATGCGGCGATACTTGTGGCGGTAACACATGGGCGAAGATCGAGACTGAACAAATGATAGTCTACAATGAAACGCGGAAGTTTCAGTCATTCCTCGTCACGACAGAGCAACAGCTTGGAACTGAGGGCAGTCGGTTAATCGCCCACTTTCATGCATCAAACGGACGTAAAAGACAAGTTCCCTCCTCTTCTTTCGGATTTATAGCCGAACGGCCAGGAAGTGGCGCGTATCTGATGAGAAACGGTTTACATTGTGCGCACACAGCATGATTATATGATAATTAAAATGATTATATGATAAGTAATTTGAAACTTTTAATTTGAACATTGGATATATCTCTATTTCTGTTTTATGTATTTATGAAATTTGTAACTATCTCAATAGTTGACTGTTTATCATATGTTTATCGCAGAAATCAATGCTAATTAGATATTTAAATTCTACTAATTTAAGTACTTTGTTTTTCAAATTGTTGAATCGCTTATTTGAATTTTATATTCATGAAATCTAAAATTTTCTAAAGTCTGTCTCTAGATCTTAAAATTATTTGAATCTCAAAATTAAAACTTTTAAATTATTTCTTTTCTTAAATTCCTTTTCAAAAGTTTAAGATTTCTTATATTTTAAATACTAAGCAATTTTAGACGCTATATATATAGCGAAGAAAGTTTTAATAGTTTAAATCTTTCGCTCTTTTAGATTCACGTCTCTCAATGTTCTTCTCGATGCAACGCATGAACGAATTTACATTCGCGATCGGTAACGGCTGTTTGAAGATGACACTCGAACGTCCGTCCGTTCATCATCACTTCGACATATGCGGCGTACGTGCAGCAGCACTTCAGATTTCAATTCGTTTTGCGGACAATGCGATTCGCAGCGCGACAGACAGAATCCGCGCAGCTCACATTTGCATCTGTCGCTATCTCCCATTGTTTTGGCTAATTTCGTGAACCGCCCCGCGTTTTCCCGCTCTAGCAAATTAGCCATTCCCATACTGGCCCTATGACAATTCATCCGAATATAGGGATGACGGGAACGCGGCCCCTTTCGAAAGGGGTGTCTCGATTTTCTGAACATAATACCAAGCGCTTCACTGTTGAAGGTAATCTTAGACGATAATACATGCAAAGCATGCGGCAAAAAATGATTATTCACGTGTCATTTCTAAATATACACGCGTGCGTGATGCGACACAGAGATACGAGTGCGTATTATAATCCGCAAATATGACAATATAACGAATCAATCAATCTCAAAATGACAAGTTTGAAAGCGTTTCAATAAAAGAATAAAGATATGAAATTTAAAATATTCATTTGCAAATCAGACGCATATACATACGTCTAAATTTAACTATTTAATGTATTATATTTAATGTTAAAAAAATATATATATATAAGTTTTTTAGAAGCAAAGCTGACGAAATCCGCTTTTCTCAATTTCTCAATTTTAATATTGAAGTATAATTTAGTGGCCAAATATTAAAATTTGAAAATTTACAAAAAGCAGAGCTAATCAGTTTATTCTTTGTGAGAAAAGCTTATATATAAGTTATATCACAAGTATAAATAGAAAAATGAAAATCTACATAATTTAATACTCACATTTCGTATTTACTTTGTAGGAGATCGTTGATAGGACCGAGTAGGGAATTGCACAGGTCCAGGTTCCACATTGTTCTGGGAACAGAAATACAATTCGATTGTATTCGATTCAATTTGATTGAAAGCAAACGACTGTGTAAACAAAATTGTTAGATTTGAAATTACGTACGGTCTTAATGTGAGAACACTCAAGAGATCGACGATAACCGCTAGGTCATTCATTGCGACCGCAGATTCTATTGCCGCCTGAAATCAGTATCATTCATATTTCTCGATTTCAATCACATCTTTCAATGTAGCAACAGGTGGAGATTTACCTTGAGATCTTTATTTTGCCAAAGAGAGTATATAATCTGCAATGAGCGATGCCGACTCTTAAGTACTGCCATCATTGAGTCGTGATTGCGCATCATATTGTTTAACACTTCAGCTTCCGACATCTCTGTCAATACGCTCATCTGCGGGTAGCCTAGTGTCATGGAACCAGTATAAGTGTGCTGTAAAACATATATATTTCATATAAGAATGTAAAAAGTTTTCCTTATCAAAAAAGATTTTGTAAAATCTTTAAATTTAAATTTCGAAAAGTTGAAGTTTTTAAATTACAACTACTTTTAAATTACAACTATTGATAAGTAGCTAGAATTTCGATCTTCTAAGAAATATTTAAGCATCGCTATATAGACAATAATTAAGTATAAGCATATTCCAACATACTAACTTGAAAGAATCTTGAAAATATCGAATAAATTCAATAATGATTTTACTATTAATGTTCTCACATACTGTTCGTACATAGTTTCTTTCTAGATGAAGAAATCGCTTACCGGTAGGAAATTGTCCACGTCCAAACCATAGGGCTTGTCGGCACTCATCGGCACTAGTTCCTCCCGTTCCATATCCTCAATGTTATTTTTTATCTGTGAGCCACGCACATCGAGTTTGGGATTCGGCGGGATTTGCGCCTTGTTAGGCAATTTTTTCGCGGACGACGTGGAAGCATTGCGCGCTGATAGCGCAGTTGAGCCACCAAAGTTTCGATTGAGCGACGTCGACCTCGATTGCGCGGTATTTGGCCTGTTCAGTGCAGGATCCGAAGGACTATGTCTTATATTAATTCTGCAACAAGAATGGTACAGATTTCTTTTATTGTTTCGTATTGTTTTTAAATTAGAACATAATTTTCATTGTTGGATAATTTTAGTTCGCTTTAACGCTCGCTTTAATTATGTTTATTACTCACTGTACAGGATAATCGCTTTCGTATCCATGCTCGCCATCTCTACTGCTCTGTCTTCTCAGATAATGCTTCGGGGAATCCGGGCTGGGTACTCTATTCTTCAATTTTCCATCATCCATCACGGGAATTACCGCAGCCATCGGTGCGACGCGTGGTGTCAAAGTAGAGTTCGATCTTTGCGGACCCAACGGCTGAGGTGGTACTGTTTGATCATTAGTGCCTCTTTTGCCTGGCAGCGGCGTGATGCTCTGTCTTAACGGCGGTATCGACGCAAAAGTCTTGGATGCACGTTGATTCAGACTATTATTTGCTTGGAGATTTGCCCTGATCTGGCTCGTAGTTGTGATCGAGTTTCTTTGAACTGGCGGCGAAGACTTAATCGGTTGAACGCGTACCGGCACCGGCTTCGTTAATGTTAACGTGGGCGCTGGCGGGGGCGACGAGGAGGGCGACGGTGATGGAGGCACCTCCTGATGCTCCATCATGTTTAAATTTGATATTGAGGTAGAAAGATTTTGCAGTATCTGTGGCTGCGCTGGATCTGAAATATATTCAGATATTAATATTTACTGATATTGAATTTTTCAGGGAAAATCACAGATGAGAACTTAAAAAATAACATCAACCAAGGTGGAGAGTCTTCCGTTGTTTTAGAAATTTAATTGCAATTAAATTTCTAATTTTAATTGCAATTAAATCATCTAATTAAAATTGTTTATTATTAAAATATAAAATTATATTTAGATTAATTAGATTTATTGATTGAAAAAGGATGATTGTATTTGTATTGCTTTTCTAAAGTTCTTTCATTTCCATTCTATATCCATTCTATAGATCCATTTCTATAGATTCTAAAAATGTTACATTTTTTCTACCTTAAAACGAATCTCTCAATCATGATACATCAAGTTTCGAGAACGCTGTTAGAGAGTGAGAATTTTGTTCGAGCAAAGGTTATATCGCGATTTAGTACACTGCAATCTGTGCCAAGGTTACTGCACAATACTCACCTACGTCGTGAGGCTCCTCGAAAGCCTCGGAGAATTCGGGAGGTGGTGTGCGAGACACTGAAACATATCATGCATGGCATGCTCATTCACAAACTATAGCACTGCATTCGTGTTTAGACGTGATTGACGCATCGCGTATTATATCGCGTAGACATGTGTGTGCGTATTTTAGTCGTGTATTCGCTAAACGATCGCGGAAGAATCAAACGTTAGAACGGAAGGAGAATTTTTCCCATCGCAAACTCTCAGCAAACAATGAGACATTACAAGACGGATATGGCGAGGCACTTACACGCCCTGCTCGGTTGAAAAATGTTCCTGTAGTCTGTTACATTGGGTATGTCCGCGTAGGTGGTCTCATCCTCCGGATCCGTGCCGGATTTGTCCGCTTCTTCGATCGTTCGTACATCTAAACTGTAAGCGTGTCAAGTATATATTAATCAGCGATCAATTCATGCCGCGCCTAAAACTCGGATCGGCCTTCAAACTAAAACTCACGTATGTTTCTTCAATCCAACCGGTCGTTCCCTGCTGAAACTTTTTCTTAGAGAATTTCCATGACTGAACGGCGAACTCACAGTGGTCATCCCACCTAATGGTGCAATCTTCTTTAAATCGCACACATACAAGATAATAGTCGCAGTGTGAAAACTCGCGCCAATCTAGAATCATTTTACACATTAGCGAAAGCCAAACACATACCGAGCCTAGAATAAAATACAACGATCGATACATTCATATTCAAGTAACATTTAATACTTGAGAAGCACATCTTTTCATTGATATAATCAATTATTATGATTCGATTGCTTTATGCTCTCAAACAAATTCGGCATATCTTGCATTGGAATATTTCCTGAATATAGATGCACTGGAAAGCGTTATATATGCAATTGTGCAACGAAGTAATTTGATACGTATATCATACCAATTGATTTTGAGCCATGGCTATATCCTGGACCTTTCCCCAGCCAGTCGGTATCGTGTCCAAGGTTCTGCCTGGTTCCCATCCGTAAACCTTCAGGACATCATGGCTACCGGCAAACAGGCATTCTCCGCCTTGACTAAAGTACAGACAGCTGAAACGGCGAGATAAACAAAATCAGTATGGCGATCGAATGACCGTTTGCTGAATTATGATTAATACCGACTCACCGGATGGCTGAAGAATTCTGTTCTGTGGAAGATACAAGCTGAAATGACTCTAGATCCCAAAAGTGAACTGTTCTATCGGCGCTGCCGCTGGCTAAAAGGAATTCGTGCGGATGAAACTCGACGGTTGTGGCTGGACCTCGGTGTTCTGAAAATTCCCTTAGTTGTCTACCGGCCTTTAGGTCCCATAGCTAATTTAAAAGTAATACAAACGTCAATATCTTTTCTCTGATATGTATACAATGTACATAACAAGAAAGATGAAAAGACAGGATGATACAAGGCTGAGCAGCAAATAAGAGTATTTCATATGCAAATATAAAATACATATATTCTATATAATACATATCATCTATATAATACGTATATATAAAATGTCTTTCTCTCTCGTGTCTTAATATATCCAGACAAAAATCTGATTTACCTTGACCATTCCTTCTTCCCCAGCACTTGCGATCCATTGTCCATCAGGACTGAATTTCAAGCTATTCACAGTCTTATTGTGCCCCTTATATGTAAAGATGCAACCTTTCCTGCGAATATCCCATAACTTGATTGCTGTATCCAAACTCCCCGAAGCTAACAGTTCTCCATAAGGATGGAAGTCCATGCAACGTATGCCGGATTTATGCCCCGTCAGAGTACGTGCCAACTTGGCATGTTCCAAATCCCAAATCTTCAATGCACCTGTTTGTGAGCCAGCGCACACAAGATCTTCCGTTTGACCAAACCGTACACATTCTACTGGAGTACTGTGGCCACTCAGGCTCTAAAAAAGCATAAATAACAAATCAATGATATTACATCATCTCTTATATCTGTTAATTACTGAGTTAATTAATGAGAAAAATTGTTGCAAGATAATTACCATAATACAATTTTGCTTTCCGACTGCCCATAGGTTTACTTTTTTATCATCACCACCAGTGGCCAAAACACGACCTGATTTATGGCCCAAAGCCAAACAATTGACATTGGGCATATGGGCGACGAATTCCTCTGTGAAAAGGACATATATTTCATCTATTTTGTACATTAATTCTTGCAACAACAATTAGAGCAAGTATAATAAATTAAAAACAGTTCTATAATTTACTTTCAAATTCAATTTCAAATAATAAATAAACAATCACTCATGAACATCCTCATATTTGGGAGAATAAAAACTCGAGAATTCGTTCGAGTTATCGTCAATCGAGTAGGAGAAATCAGTATCTATGTGATTCGAGATTCCCTATCTCCGTGTAAGGGACATCTCATTCTCGCCGCGGGACAAATCCTCGACGAGTCAGTTATAACCATAATTGGGAAAAAACCGCGGCCAGGTGGACTCGCGCGCAAAATAACCGCGCGGGGAGAGATTGAGAATGCTCTCGCGCACGCGGAGAAGGGGAGGGGAACGAAAGCGCGCCGGGACACTCGTTGCCCCGTGGACGATGGATCTTACGGATCTTCCAGGACCTCCTCGTGGACGTGGCCATGTTTGTGCCGCGCGCGCGGACTTATTTGGCAGCGACGGCACTCCGGGATTTCGGTTGGCGCACGACGTACGTTCTCCTCTCGCTGCCGCCGTTGCGCGAACGCAACATGTTTACCAGCAGCAGCAGTAGCAGCAGCGCAGCAGCCTCTCCGTCTCCCACTGCCCGTGGCGAGAATCTTTGCTCTCTCGTTTATGTTTGCGACCGGGCACCGCGACGCGTGGCGTCGCGTCGCGTCGCCGTTCCCGTGGGAACGTGGGAAAAAAAAGAGAAAGACGTGAGATGGACGTCGCGCGAAAAATGATCGCCCGTCTCGCTCAAGAGACTGCTCGTGCCACCTCCTCGTTGCTGTCGTATCTCATCTCTTGAAATCTCGCCCTCTCCTTGTCCTGCCGCCGGTTCCCCTTGCTCTCTCCCTTTCTCTCTGCCTGACGGTTTGACCGTCGCGTGTAGGCAGTGAAGTGACGTCATGAATCGACGAGGTACTTACTAGATTTGCCGGTAGATGGCGGTTACTGATAGTGATACGGGTAGGGATAGGTTCAGTTTAACCTAAAGGTTCAGTTTAACCTGAACAACGTGACGAATAAGGAGTATTAAATTGTATTCTCCAGATACAAGATCATTACGATTTATCTTTGAGTTATATTACTGCTTCAGTCTTCGAATATATATATATATATATCTATATATATACACAGTTATTAAATTCATAATATTAAATTCATAATATTAAATTCATAATTCATTAAGATGACGCATATTGGTTTTATGACAAGTCAAAGATTGGCTAAACATCTTCAAAGGAACTGTGCGACGTATGTACAAGGTCAATCTCCTCAGCCTCGTATACGAGAGTACTTTTACTACGTTGATCATCAAGGCATGGTAATTTTATCCTTTTGTCTCTAAATCATAGAATTGCTAATAATAGTTATAAGTAAATGTATTGGAAACTTTAGTAATGCTAGTTTAGTAATGCTTTATTGCTTTTTTCTTTTTGCTAGTTGTTCTTAGATGATGTTCGCATAAGGAATTTTACTTCATGTTTTAAAGGTATGTGATCATATTTGTTATTTGAACTATCGATACTTATTATTTGAACTATTGATACTTGTTATTTGTACTTGTTGAAAAGTACTGATATTCATATATGCCACAAACTATTGTAGATAAGAAATTCTTGACGTTCTTCTTCAAACGTTTAAAGAAAAACGATACTGGTCGTTATATGGATGAATTCCCATTCTTATCAATCTGTGGTGTAGAAAGAAACTTTGTAAGATGCGATGATTTGCCATTAGTTTTTACAAAAGTAATTGAAAAACATAATGCAGAAACTGATAAAAAGGAAGATTGGTTTAGTTATGCACATGGGGACGATTCATTGATGGTAATTATCTCTAGAATTAGCTATATGTAATAGTAAATCACAATTTTATCGGTTTTATTAATGAATCTTTTATTCCAGATACCATTTGAACCGCAAAAGTTATTCATGAATACTAATACAGGAAGGGTGTATCATCCTGCACCAGAAAAAATAGGAGGTATTGGTCTTGTAAGATCTAATCTAGCTATTGAATTCAGTACGCTCTTCAATTTTGAAAATGGTGAAGAAAACGTACCGACGCACTTTACATGGAAAAATAAGCAATATAAGCTCGATACAGAATGGTTTAAAGATAAACTTATAGAAAGCTAAAAATTAATAAAATTTTAATTAATAAAAATAAATAAAATTTTTTGTTTTATTTTTTATTTTTTATTTTATTTTATTTGTTTTATTTTTTAAATTATAAATTTTTGTAAATAGGTACATAGGTAACAATTGTTATAACATTTGTTTTACATTAATTTATCGACGAAATGTCAAAGATTCTAGCAGTGGCATCGTCGGAAACTGTTAACATTTTCTTCCTATCTCTAGAAAAAATATATATTGTTAAATATTGCAAATGTTTTATTATTGACATGCATGTTAAATTAAGAAGATTGTAAACGACTTACATAGATATGCACATATCAAGAATAACCGCTTTGTGGCCCAAAAATAATCTAAGACAACAACCTGCTTTTGCATCGAAACATCGTAATATACCATCCAAACCAGCTGTAAATAATATTGTATTGAGCCAAATTAGTTTTGTGATTCCTTCTTCTTGATGAATCTGGTGCCTAAGAACCTGAAATAAACTTGTACTTAAAATGTTGGTTCTGTGAAGAAGAGAGTTTATATATAGATATTAAAAATTAAACCTGTCTTGAAATATCCCATATATATATCTTTCCGTTTGAGTTCTTCTCGATTGTTCCAGTTGCAGCAACGGGGAATGTAGGATCCTTGCAGAAAGCTGCAACCTCCACACTAAAATTACTTGCATCATCATCTTCTGTACTGCTTTCTGCTGCATCATTTAGATCTTGAAGCACGGAAACTATCTGAAAAAATGTTTCGGCATTAAATTAATTTCTTAGTTTAAATTTCAAGACTATTTTGTATAGTAATGTTATTTAACAATTCTTAACATCTTTCTACATGCAGAATGGATATCACATGAAAAAAACATAATTTATTTATAAATATTTACTTATAAATATGTTTTTTTCATGTTACATCTTTTTCTATATTTATATGATGTTAAAATATATTTTCTTTACCTTTCCATTATTTGCTGTGCTTAATATAGTTTTGCCATTTATTGACGTAGAGATCAACAAATTATTATCTATATAACAATCGAGAGCAGTGATGGCACTTGAGTGTCCATACGATTGAGTTGAATCAGATGCTAGTGTGGAGACTATAGTACTCGTTCTCAAATTTATTACACGAATCGTGCCACTTTGATATCCCACTGCAGCATGTTTACCTGTAATAGCAATTTTATTCAGATATAAGCGTCATTGCGTCATTCTACTTTCTGTTCCTAAAGAAATTCAGACATATTATTGTACCATCTGGAAGAAATATGCCGGTTTCTGATTGATCTCCATATCCTTGTGCAAAAATTTTGCAGATGCCATCTGGCACTTTCAACATGTGAACCTCTCCAGTGTTCAAACCTACTAATAAAACCATAGCAGATTTGTGCCACTTTATCCACTGAGTAAAAAAATAATTGATGAATAATTATTTGCAAGCAAATGCACATGAAGCAATCTATAAAGCTTATTTTAGATGAAAATACTCACAGCAATATCACCCAGATTGGTCTCCCAAACATAGGCTTTAGTATCTATCTGCCATAATTTTATTATGCCACTCATATCAGCAGTAGCCAAATATATGTCATTAAAACTGAATTCAGCAAATATGATACTGTCTTTATGACCAGTACACTCAAAGATAATATCACCAGTGATGGTGTTCCAAAGATATGCCTTATCCTCTTCGCTTCCTGTTGCTGCCAGTTCACCATTCTTGCTCAATGAGCAACAGAACACTGAGTATTCTGAAATCGATTTATATTTTATTGATAAAAATGTTAATGTTTCATTTATTAATGAATGTTCATATTAACGTTAACATGTTAATGTAAATTGCGTTATTCCAGAATGAAAGATTTCTTACTCTGTGCATGGCCACGAAAAACATATGCAGCATCATCATTTTGAGAGGAAGCCTCTTCTGCTACGTCCATTGACAAATCTCTATCATCTTCTTCATCTGATAAATTTTCACTCTCATCTAAATTCCCTTCCTCTAAATCGATAACCTCATACATATCTTCCTCCATCATTTCATCATCCGAAGAAAAAGAAGCCCTCATTTTGGGCGATTGTGGTGGAGTATCTTTGTGTAACATCTATTAAAGAAGAATTAATTAATAATATCAGTCAGTTTAATCAATCAGTTATTAGTAATCAACAGTTAATTGACATAACCTTATATCAAAATAAAGTTAACTACAAGTTAACACCAATTTAAAATGTCACGTGATAATACGTTCGGTCATTGATAATATTATGAAGAGGCATGATATAAAAACTAGACATAGATTTGCTTGCGTTACAGAAACGCTCATAGACCTCGCTCATATTCGTACTGTTCAACTAACGTTTCAAAGCAATTGGAAATATTCTAAAAAGAATAATGGTTTTAATTTCAAGGGTCATATAATATATCTTTAATTAAGTAATTATAAAATTATTAGCTGAAACACTAAGAATTTAAGACTTTAACAATTTCGATTAAGATTAATTTGAGAGCTTTCCAATAAGGAAGGTCTTTCCAACCGATATAACCGATACAAAGATTCATATAATTTTTTTTTATAATGAGGAAAAAGTGATTGTTTTATATAATATAATTTATTATATAATTTATTATAATTATATATATATATATATATATATATATATATATATGAAATTTTAAGATATTTTTACTAGCCAATACAAAAATTAAAGATAGTTTATAGTATCTAAAACACTTATAGAAAGTTTTATTATAAAAATGGATTATGAATATAGCTTTTATGTTTATTTATCACTAAAAAGCTTTAATTGGATGACAGTAGTTATTAACAGAACATAGAATATAGAGATTATAGAAAGTTGAAAAAAGATTAAAATTAAAATAAGGAATTAAAAGTCATTATATAATGATAGAACTTGCTTGTGATCTGGACATACAAGTGATTTGATTTTAAATGAGCAATATAACTTGAAAAAATATTAAAACTGCACGATGAAAATAGCAACTAATAAAAGGCAACTCCAACAATGAAAATCTATTATGTTCAAGCATCACACTATTTTTAGTGTGAAAATGAAATTTGTAAACTGTTCAAAAAGTAGCGTGAAGTAAATAAAAAATACAGTGACTATATTAATAACTGAGTTTATTTTTTACAAATAAATATTAAATACGTCAAAAAATTTGGATTATTTATGAACACTATTACAATATTTTACTTATTAAAGATATAATACTAGTTATATTTAAAATACTTTTTAAAAAATATCTGAAGTGGATTTTAATTAAGAATACTATAATATAATAAGTTGTGCATTAATAATCAACTTTTATTCAACTGCCAACTGTAATATTAAGCATTTTTTGTACATTTGAATGGCGTAATTACATATGGCACATTTTGTCTTATAATATGCTCTATCAACCAATGATATAATGCACTATATACGTGAATAACTATTTGATATATAGATGAAACTTGACAATATGAGAGAACACGAAATGCTGCATCTCAAAATATTACACAACATGTAACAAAATATTTACAAATCTTTGCATTTCTAGTTCAGAATCAGGACTCGATCGAGGTAACACGTCAGGCGAATTTTCTACATAGTAGAAGCCATCTAATTGAAACTTTCTTAACTATAAACTGCGAAATATTTTTCTTCTGTTAAATACCTAAGTTTTACTTCGTTATTCCGCCTTCTTCTTTTCTTTCCTTTTAATAGGATTTTTCTTGCAGTTATTATAGATATTATTGAGATCGAACGCAGCCTTTACGTTGTCCTGAAAAATTGAAACACAGAAGATAAGAATGAATAGAAACATTAAATTACGTAAAAAAATGGATATTTATAAGAGTAACACGTACTAATGAGAAGAGAAATTTAACGAGTTTTCCTTTGTTACTTGCGTACGGACGTCGCTCCATTTCTTTGCCATCTTTGAAGAATATTAACGTTGGCAATTGCTTGCTTGTGCTGGCATCACTGATATTATACTTTGCTGCTGCATCTGGATACCTTCCAACATCTACTTTACCGAATTTCAAGTTCTCCAATGCATATCTAAAACATAATTTTTCAGCATAATTCAATTCATAAACCGAATTTTTTCTAACAACTATGGTTGATTGTAAAGTTCTTACTCTGCGGAGAGTTCGGAGAATACCGGCGCAAAAGTCACACAAGCTGGATTCCATGCAGTATAGAATGCTACTAGCCAGTTCACTCGAGTATCACGTTGTAACTCGTCCTGCAGTCCATTGGCCCCATGTAGATAGATTACGTTCTCAGGCCCCTGATATGTTGGCTCCGGCAATACTAATGCGCATACTACACGCAAGATATAACATGTTATATTACTCGATCATACAGAATCAATCAGAAATAATTTCACGGGACTTCTCTCACATATGAAAATAAACGCAAACAGACTGCCCATCCTCACATCCGCATAAAACCATAGGATCAAGTTTGCTACCTTTGTATAGACAAAGCTAGACGTCAAATAATTTATCATCGTTACACTGCCGGTCTTTCTTGTTCTTATCATGATGACAATTATGAGGAAAAATAGAATCTCTGTCTCTCTCTGAAAGATACAGACACTTAACAGAAGCAAATTAACTATCGTTTATTATCCATATTAGCTCTCGTTGTTATTATTACATAATACTTATTATTATAATAATACGAGGCTGCAATGAGTCTCTTACCCCATCCAACTCGCAATCGTCTCGCGCAAATATGTAATTGCATATTACAGGAATGCGTTTCGAGAGTATATAGGAGATGCTGAGAAGGATATTTATCAGATAATACGGCTTCACGAGCAACCTCAGATCCTTCTTGAAAGACATCCTCGCTTCGAAGCCGGTCGAAAATCGAGAAACTGACAAATCCGCGAATTGTACTTCTGATGTGACGCTCGAGCTTAGCGACAAATATCGTTACGCGAACGTTACTGTATGGTTCTCCGTGACAGATCGCTCCTTTCGCCGATAATTTTTCTTCGAAGCGATCCGCTATCCTGCGCGTGCATAGCAAGCAAGGGTGTCGTCAGCTGTTTCGTTCTATAAGCGATTCGTTCATGTGAGCGAACAAGGAAGTCGCCGTAATGGAGCTCGCGCGAGCAAGGTCGCAATCACAAGCAGCGATACACGCCTAGTTCTTGTATGTCAGCTAGCTGTGCGCATGCATAAAAACGTTACACAACGCTGCGCGAGCCGTTCATCGCCGCGCGATGTGTCACATGTAATGTGGTATCGCCAAAAGATACGGGCTCTTTAACCTTCCAATGAACGCAGCTGATGAACTTTCATCCAAGAATAATACGCGTGAAGAAATTCACTGGAAGAAATTCATTCACTTCATCTCTTAGAAATGACGCCCCGATCGTCGCTGCGATTCGCAGCGGAAAGTCATTTTTGTGATTTTGACGATATTTAATACTCGCCGGAAAAGCAGCGACAATCGGAAAGATTTATCAGAGATTGTCGTACTTTTGGCTCGGACTGTATCAAATTCTGCTGCATATGCAGTGGCGCAGAAAGGGGATTGCTAGGCTTCATGCTACACGCTGTTTTAGAGTAATATGCATTGATTCGCTTTAAAATTAATAATTTCGATAATAAATAAACTTTTATTTATTAAAGGAATTCGGGCAATTATTAATTTAATTACGAGATTCTCGATGATTGTTTTGAATGAGTTACAAAAAATCCGAATATAATTCCGCATATAATGCAAGATTCTTGAACACCATATACACACGATTAACTCAGATGTTGCTTAGTTCATTGCACTCCTGGCAAAACATTTTATATATTGTTATCAATATGATACCAAAATTTTAGCCATAAATATTTCAAAGCAATATAAGGCATACTCAAAATTCACAGTTCCCGATTATTAATAAGTTAATAAAAAATAAATTGTCCAGACAAGATAACGTTCCATATCTGTATTATTTATTTATTGATAAAGTATATGTGTACATGTGTACTCACGAATTTTTCTCTTTCGTTCGTACAAAGTTCATATTCTCAGTTCACTCAGACAGTTTGTATTTCCTACAGGAGCTACAGGCAGGATGAAGTATTATATGAGCATCTTTCTGTTTTCTAAGGCTTGCTTGTTTATTAATGTAGTAAAATCGACTCAGCAAAATATTATTGCTTCCAATTGCACTTTTCCTATGGTAGTGGTTACCTGGGATTTCAAATCCGCAGCAAAAAGAGGTATGTTGAGAGTTTTATTGCCAAAGAATATTGCTTGATGCACATACAAACTGTATGATAAAAGTTTCAAATTTTTTATATGGTTTATTAAAATAAAAATTAAATGTTTTTAATTATTATTTAAGCATGGGATGTAATATACCATCAGAAAAGGAGTGCTCTGGACGCGATAGAAGAAGGCTGTTCTTTATGTGAGGCAGAACGATGTGCAAGAACCGTGGGATTTGGTGGGAGTCCAGATGAATCCGGAGAAACCACACTAGATGCTTTACTAATGGACGGGTAATAGTAATAATGACTTTTTAGGTTTTTTATTAAAATACATTAATGTCGTTCAATGAATACTATCCCTAATACTATCCGACAGAGTGACGATGGATGTAGGTGCAGTAGGAGGATTACGGAATGTGAAGAACGCCATTTCGGTCGCTCGCAAGGTGTTGGTGAATACAAAGCATTCCCTTCTGGGTGGTGATTTGGCTACGGATTTTGCTCTAAAAATGGGATTTAAAAAGGAATGCTTGCAGACGAATGAGTCCAGAGAAATGTGGGAAAGATGGAAGGAGAACAATTGCCAACCAAATTTTTGGAAGGTTATCAAGAGTTATCAAGAGAAGCTACATTTAATCTGATCTCTTTTTGTATTTAATCAATCCAATTATTGTTTTTAGAACGTTAATCCAAATCCACGAACTTCTTGTGGACCATATTGTCCAAACAAAGTAAAGCATGATGATGAGTATGTATCATGTAGCGGTGAGGAGAATCATGATACGATTTCTATCGTCGCAATAGATTCACGAGGACGGACAGCAGCCGGCAGTTCCACAAATGGCCTCAGGTATAAGATACCTGGTCGTATTGGGGATTCTCCTATTGCAGGTGCTGGTGGATATGCCGATCAGGATGTTGGTGCGGCAGCTGGTACCGGCGATGGAGATATCATGATGCGGTTTTTGCCGAGGTATCGCATTTGTGCAGTTATATATGTGTTATCTGTATAGATTTTATAGATTTAATAAAATAAAATGTAATAAAATAAGTTTAGGATTTCTACTTCAACTTTTTTATTATAATTTCAAGTTAAGATAATTTCATTTTTAATTTTAAAGATTTTTAGTAAAATATTAACGCAAGTTTAAATTTATTACTATTAATATATAAAATACGAATGATATATCATATTATTTCTTTTTGTTAGATTTATTCGTATATTTATTTATGTGTCATATATATATACATACATATATACATACATACATACATACACACATACATACATACATACATACATACATACATACATACATACATACATACATACATACATACATACATACATACATATATACATACATACATACATACATACATACATACATACAGACATACATACAGACATACATACAGACATACAGACATACATACATACATATATACATATATACATACATACATACATACATATATACATACATACATACATACATACATACATACATATATATCTTTTCTGTATATTTATTCTGTGTACTATTTATTATAAAATAGGTATTAAGAAATTGGATATTTTTTATAGTTTCCTAGCTGTAGAAGAGATGCGTTATGGAGCAACGCCAAGAATGGCTGCCAGGATCGCGATTAAAAGAATAGCTCAACATTATCCCAATTTTTCTGGTGCAGTGATTACATTAAATAGGAGAGGAGAATATGGAGCAGCATGTAACGGAATGGCTTCATTCCCATTTTATGTTGCCAATCCTAGTTCGGGCCTTAAGCTTCTTTCAGTTCGATGTAGCAATTACAGAAAAAGACGATAAAACTTGCTGACCTATATATGTTCAAATGACAAAATAATGTAAAATTATATGTATAGTATACCAGTTATTTCTAATAATGTAAATGTTGATTTTATATTAAAACTTACAAATTTTCAAATATATAAGATAAAATTTTATTATAAAATCATCAATTAATAATATTAATGTAACAATAACTTATAATATACTAATGGATTATTAAATTTTAACACTTATAATTTCAAAACTAATTAAATATTAAAATTAAATATTAAAAAACCGTGAAGGTATACGAAGGTACAATAAGATAAATTTCCTTTTCAAATTTCCTTTCAATACAATTCATAAAAATTTATTATAATTAAATACTAAAACTAATAAAAAATAAATTTATTATAATTTTAATTATATATTATATATTATATATTATATATTATATATATATTATATAGTTATATATTATATATATTTTTTATTTTAATTATATTTAATAACAAAATATTTTCCTCATCTCATTTTAAATTAAATTTACAATTAAAATTTTATTAATTATATTACATTAACAATCTACTCAGTGTAAAAGAATTATTTTAATTTAAACTAAAATTTTATTTACTCAATCTATAAATCTAAATACATCTTTCAGTATATTTACTTTGTACTACTCCTACTTCTCTTATAAAAATAATTTAATAAAATTACTTATTTATATTTGTAAGAATGATAGACAATTTATACATTTTAATTAAAATTCGATTAAGTAATATCAATTAATTTAAATCTTATACAAAATTAATGAAGTGAATTAATCTTAATATAATTAAACAGAACTCGGAAGAAATCCAATTGAAGAAAACTCGCAATTTAATCACTTTTAAAATGTAAAATTGCACGATTAATTGTTAATCTTATATATTTTTATGTATTTTGGATTTATGTACATTATATCTTTATATACTTTAATAGATTTTTTAACGATTTAAATAAAAAAGAAAAATTTTTTAAAGTGATAAACAAGATTACACGCATTTGCGCACATGCGCAAAGTGTAAGAATTGCACTTTTACTACACTATATTCGGATTGGCTGACAAACTTGATACTATGTGGGGATCATCATAGCAAATGCAATCGCCAATATTTGCAGCAGAAGAAGCATATTAAGAAGAATTTTCTATTTTACTTCGCACATCTTTTGTGATTAAGAAAGTAAATGTCCTGATTTTATAGAAAACTAATTTTCTTGAATTTTCATTACTGTACCTTCAATTTATTAGAAAGAATTTCTAGCATAACCAAACATAACTTTTGATACAGAGACAAAACAACTAAGATGCCAGAAACGGAGGAAGATATGGGTATGTCAGTTCGTCTGACAAATGATGATTTCCGAAAGCTTCTGATGACTCCGAGAGCATCAGTACCCTCAACTACTCCAGTCTCCGTACCAAACACAGCAAGAGATGCTGCTGCTAAGACTGCACAGACTCCTCAAGTTAGTGGGGGTAGTCGGGCAGAACTGCGGAGGAAGAAAAAGAGCTTTTATGCAAAACTGAAGAAGCAAGAAGAGGATAAAATGGCAGAATTGGCAGAGAAATACAGAGATCGTGCAAGAGAACGTAGAGATGGCACTAATCAAGATTATCAAGCAGAAGATCCTATGAATAGTGCCAGTGCCTATAGGGCTGTTGCACCAGATTTGAAATCTGGTATGGATGCTGCAGAACGTCGAAGACAGATGATCCAACAATCAAAATTCTTGGGTGGTGATATGGAACACACTCACTTGGTCAAGGGATTAGATTATGCTCTTTTGCAAAAGGCATGATTCTTTTAAAACTTATTAGGTTCATGTTTTATCATTTCGCTAGAATTATAATTCATAAGAAATCAAAAGAGATTAACAAATCATTTTTAAAATAATAAGATATTGTTGAAGATAATAACATAATATAATTACATTATGAGAATATAATTGAGACATATGTCATCAACGTGATTTATGCCGATACTTCAAATAAAGTAACTTAAAATTTGAACAAACAAAAGAGAAAAAGAAAAATATAAAAAAAAGACAAATTTTGAAATTTTATAAATATGGAATATATGGATATTTTGCATTCTAATTTTAAGTTTCCTTATTTGCATTCATATGAAATACGAGTTAAGTACTTAAATACTTAAGTTAATGTGGCAATATTATTATATAGGTACGCAGTGAGATTGAGGCAAAAGAACATGAACAAGAACAGGAGATGGAAAAACTGGTAAAACCAAAAGAGAAGATAAAGAAGGAACCAGAGAAGAAAGATGATGAGATGCAGTTCAAAACAAAGATGGGCCGGAATGTGTATAAAACCGTTATGATTATGAAGTCCAAGCAGATTGAAAGAAACGAATTGTTCACGCCAGGACGTATGGCGTATGTAATCGAGTTGGACGATGAAAATGCCGACGTGGACATACCCACAACGCTAATTAGGAGTAAGGCGGATGTACCGACGATTGACAATACACCAACTCTTACGACCAATGACATAGTAATTAATAAGTTAGCGCAGATTTTATCATACTTACGACAAGGTAGCCGGCATAGCAAGAAGGGTAAAAAATTAAAAGATGGACGTGGTGCACGTGGCGATGAACTAACTGATATCGATATTCACCCGCGGCCACCGGCTGCCGATGATAGCATCTATGGCGATATAGGTGATTATGTGCCAACAGTGATGAATAAAAAGGATGGGCAACCACGTGAGAAGAAGAAGGGTTCGTACTTCGATAAACCTGAGTCTAATCTCGATACCGATGACACGGCGAACACACCGCAGCTGCCAAGTATATTGCAGCAAAATGCGACGGCAGCGGCGACTGCTGTAGCAACGGATGGCAATCTGCCGAAAAAGGGCGCATTGCTGAACAAGTTAGCAGCTGAACCAGAAGGCTATGCCGAGTGTTATCCGGGCCTAGACGAGATGCAAGATGCTATTGATGATTCAGACGATGAAGTAGATTACACGAAGATGGATTTAGGCAACAAAAAGGGTCCAATCGGTCGCTGGGACTTTGATACTCCCGAAGAGTATAGTGATTATATGAACAATAAGGAGGCATTGCCGAAAGCAGCGTTCCAGTACGGCGTAAAAATGGCCGATGGCAGGCGCACTAGGAAATATAACAAAGAGAAGAACGAGAAGGCAGAGCTCGAACGCGAATGGCAGAAGATCCAGAATATGATGAACAAGAGACCACCTACAACCGCGCCTGAGAATACGCCTGAACCTAAAGTACCACGATATTGAATTTTTATTGTAGTTCGAACTGAATTTGTGATAGCGATATATTTCCAATTGCATAAAGAACTCTAAATAAATAAATTGTACATGTTGTATCATAGATATCTTATATAATTCTTATATAATTCTGTTAATTTAATCTAATAGATGATTGAAAATTTATCTTAGAAAATATTATCTCTCTAATAATGTTATAAACACTAAAAAGTTGTATTAAATATATGCATTTTTATAATAGACTATTAGTATAAAATATAATACGCTGCTTATAATTTTTTATTTATGTATATTATACATAATATGTAAATATATTATATGTACATATATATATATACATATATATATATATATATATATATATATATATATATATAATATATCTAATCTTATTTCCTAATTCTCTCAATGTCTTAGGTTATTTTTTTCTATATTTTATCATTGTATCTAAATAGAAGTATTAAAGATATTATAAATAAAAATATTAAATGTATGAAAAAACCCGGATAATAATATTATCCTATGTTATTAAAAGAGATCTACAACATGATCTCGAGAGCTTTTGTTTGAGGGAAGAAACTCTAATTATTTTCAATGTATAATTCTAGCAGTTTCTTTATGAAATAATATTGTTGAATCATTCCACAATAGAGCAATAATGATATCGAGCGATAGTTTCTGTTGAATTGTTTAGTATATGTACGTGTACGTGTACATAACATATATCGCATACGTGTTCTGCGATAAGAATCGTTACTTCTCAGCTCGATTCTCTAGAGAACCAGTTTGTAGTTTCGACAATTATAAACAATCATAACGGTCATTTCTTTATTATGATTGGCAAATAACAGAGGAATCTATTTTTTTAAATATATCAAACCGTATCTGTATTTATATATTGTGTTGATAAAAATTTTATTCACGTAATTATGCTTTAGTATGGGACAATTTTTGTACCATTACACAGAATATAGATACTTAAGAAATAGAATATTTAATCTTATAAACCTATTATTTTTTCAAATAATTTCAATAATTCCAATAAAGTAGTAATTATTAATGAGAAGTAAAAATACCTAGTGATACTGATTGGATCAAATTTAATCATGGAATTACATGAAGTGTCTCTTTCTTTCTTCTTTTCCTTCTTCTTTTTAAAAGAAACAAATACAGTATTATTTTTGAAATATATATCACATCCTATGTGACGATTACTTTTGTTAGTTCTTAAATATTTTCTCGCATCATTACTTTTACATATTATTACATGTTACATATTATAATATAATTACATATTATTACATATAATATAATTACATAATAATTACATATTATGTTTTATTACTAGTATTTAATAATATATGTCGCACATCTATGTGTCATTAAAAGATTAATAAATATTAATAGATATAAATTATCTTTTTGATAATTATTTCGCTTTAATAATAAATATCCTAACATATCAATTATATGTTGCATATCTTATTACTATTTAAAATACATATACTATATTTACGTTTACTATATTTATGTTTTGATAAACTATTCAGATCTAAAGTCAATTGTGACGTCAGTCGTTTAAAGATAATGAGGATTTTTTGAGGAGGAAAATCCGTAATGAAGTAATATCCAATGTAGAGCTTGACCCCTGCGCGAGATATCGTCGGTATTATATAAACGTAAGCACTTTTACTCGAGTTCGTTCGAGTTAATTTACTACGCCGAATGTAGTCATGTACAGTCGTTAGTTCGCGTTTCACCAGTGCAATCAGTGAAGAAAGTGAAGGCGCGACACGTGGACGTTTGTATCCTGCGGACCGATGCTGGGCATTAGAAATCTCATCTGGCGGCGCAACTTTGTCTTGAATACCGTAAGCTAATGTCTCCTCAAATTTGGATAGAAATATCGCCTAAAAGACCGCTGAAGATCACTGAAATTCAAGAGAAGAATAGACTTGTTAAAGGAAAATCTTTTTCTTAGCATTAAATGTCGATAATAATCATCAATACGATGATTAATATTAAAAAATATGAATAATCCAGCTATTTAGCTAGAAGAGATTATGATACAAGTAATATTGATAATTTTAAATCAGTTTTGATTGATTTTTTGCAAAATTAAGAGAGGTCAGTAAATACTGTTAGATATGAACATGAGTAAATATTGACATGTATAATTAATGTGTCATATATATATGTATGTATGTATTTTTGGGCAAGGTGCTTTATATATATTTGGTGATAGTGGTGAAGGTGTTATACATATTTTAGATTCCCTAATTTTCATATGTTGATCCTGTAAATAAGCTTTGCGATTGTACAGTTGCAGTTTCCTTAAAACAACTAGTAGTTTACATAGGGTGAGCTAAATTGTACACAGGTATGTAGATCTCGTTGTACTTTTTGACTAAACATGTAATATCTTAATTAATACATTAATATCTTAAGATTGACTGTATGTATGAGCATTATTTTGATAGTATGATGTAATAAACTGCCTAACAATTTCTTAATAACGATTTTGTTAGAAGCTTTATTTAAAAATAAAAATATATCTACATATATAAATAAATTAACAAATATCCTTTAATCAGTCGACAATGGCGCAGCTGAAGATTGCTATCATTGGACAGAGTTTCTTCGCGGCAGAAGTTTATAAACTTCTGCGACAGAACGGACATCAAGTCACTGGAGTATTCACGATTCCGGACAAAGGAAACCGTGAGGATCCTTTAGGTAAAAGACTGAATTTGTTTAGTCAACAATTCTTTACCGAAAATATTGTTCTCATAAAGGAATTCTGATTAAAACTTAATCTAACAATATAATGATAATTAATACAATATAATATTAATCAGATTACATTAATTAATAATAACAATATATATATATAATGATAATGTTATTATTAAATCACAATAAAATACAATAACAATATTATACAAAGTATATAATAATATTAATACATTGAGATCCAACGGTTCTCTCTTCTTAATTTTTATTTTCAAGAATGAAGAAAAGCGCAAAAAATTTGCAGCACCCCATGAATGATTTTACAATTCTTATTTTATCATATCTCTTCAATCGCAGCATTTACTGCCAAGGCCGATAACACGCCGGTCTTCAAAATCAAAACTTGGAGAAGCAAAGGGGTAATCTTGCCGGAAATTTTGGAATTGTACAAGGGCATCGAGGTAGATCTTAACGTTCTACCCTTTTGCACTCAGTTCATTCCCATGGAGATCATTAATTATCCTCATCATCATAGCATATGTTATCATCCGTCTATACTGCCCAGGCACAGAGGAGCGAGTGCCATAAGCTGGTGAGTCTTTACTTCGGCTGTTCGATCGATTTTCTGAGACACAAGAAACGGTTTATAATCTGTTTATATGAAATGAAAGATGATGCGAAATGTAAAATATTTGATAAGCAAATTATAATGCGCGTATAAGGTGCACGCGATATTTTTAAAGGCAGATTAAATAAATCAACGCGCTTTTCTGCCAATATATTTAATTAATTTGCTTGTTATGTATTTATCCTGAACATTTATTTCTATATGTCTATCGGCTCCAGTTTGGTCAACTAATTTTAGAAATGTCAGTTTTAAATTAATTCATTTATTTAGCTAATTTCTTTACTATAATAAACGCGGAATAGAGACAAAGATAAATGCACTGTTTTTATTACATAATACGCTTCTGTATCAGCTTATGCTAATTGTGACATAGGTCAATCGACTGTGATATATATATATCTATAAACGCTATATATATATATATATATATATATATATATATAGCGTTTCTCGATATCGCTGGCATCCCTGCGCCTACCGCGGCAACCGGTTCGTTGTGGATTTTTACGGTTCAGATTGCGGATTTGCGAAATGCGCGTGGCCATTTCACGTTGAAAATATAGCAATAATGACGACAATGGTAAATCGCTGGACTAGTCGCCATATGCATTGTTTCAAAAGCTTGCATGCTGACATATCGCGAGTTCTATTTTTGATCTTTTACCATATCGCACATTATCGACATTTTATTTTCCTATTACGCATCAGTATTTTTTATATTTATCTCTGTGTCAAGAATTATATATTGCTGTTTTCTGCTGCAAAAATGTAATCTGTAAATTATTTCGTAAGTTATCTGTTATACTATAATAATGGAAATTATATACTGGATAATTACGTGTGTAAATTATAATATATCGTTAAATTATGCATTTTAATTATATTTTTCACATATGAGTTGTTGTATTAAAACATTTTGGAATAAAATATGAAAAGTTTCAATAACATTATTTGTACATAAAGAATGTTTAAATTAAAGAAGTACGATAATAGAATTAGTAATTTTAAAATAAGACATAGAATACAACGAAATTTTATTGTAACGTATTTAATTAAATAAATGATTAATAATTTTATATTATATGATTATCTCGTATTAGACATCGCAATTCAAAAGCGCAAATTGGTAATCTTATCAATTCCATTATTTTCCCATTTTACATTATTTTTATTATTTATTCCTCTTTTTACATTCTTACATTTTTCATTCCGATTGTTTATTTCGTCGCAGGACTCTGATCCAAGGAGATTCCACCGCAGGATTCTCGATCTTCTGGGCAGACGACGGTCTGGATACCGGACCGATTCTTTTGCAGAGATCCTGCAAAGTGGAGTCGAATGACACAGTGGACAGCTTGTACAACAACTTCCTGTATCCGGAAGGTATCAAAGCCATCGGTGAAGCTGTGGATCTCGTGGCAAAGGGGATTGCGCCTATGGTGCCACAATCAACAGAAGGCGCGACTTACGATCCGCTATTGAACAAAAAGGAATTGCAGAAAATCGATTGGACGAAACCGGCGAAAGAAGTTCACGATTTCATTCGCGGTCTAGATAGCACGCCAGGTGCCTGGACAATCTTGGATAACGAAGAGGTGCGTCTTTTCGGTTCATCCTTGTGGACGGATGGACCACTGATCGGCGGGAAACAAGTTGATCTTGAAGGACGAAAGGGAATCTTACATTCGGATGGCCTGCTGATCGAAGCTACTGATGGAGGATTTGTTAATGTAGAGAGAATCAAGATTGGTACCAGGATTATTTACGCTAATAAATATGGACAAGCTAATGACACTAAGATCGTAGAGCTCACGGAAGAGGAATTAAAGATGGCTGATGGCCTGCGTCACATTTGGATGGACATACTCAAAATTGATATCGATGATGATACGGACTTCTTTGCTTCCGGTGAGTTGATGATTTCTCGAATTTACGATGTATCGATACATTTAAGCTCTGACAGGTTTTGCAACCGCTGACTATTTATTTTGCAACTAAAAGATTCCATTTTTAGCCTGTTATATCAGAATATAAGCACGTAAATATAACAGTGAAATGTTAATTACTCGGATTTATTCTTTGAGTTAAATCTTTAATTAATCTTTATATTTTACGTGATGCATTAATGATCAGATAACCCAATGGTTCTTTTATTTAACTTTCTTTCAAATATAAATCTAGACTGATTTATTTGAATTTATATTTCCCTCTTTCTCTGTCTATATTTAAAGGATATCGAATTTATAAATAAAAATATATCAAAAATGACATTACAGAAGATATATTTCTATTTCAGGTGCTCGTAGCATGGATGTGGTGCGACTGGTTGAAGAAGTCAAGGACAACTTTGGCGTTAACTTGCAGAACACGGATGTCTTCACTGCACCGACTTTCAAGGAATTTGTTACAACGGTTGTCCTCGCCGCTCGGGGAAGTGTAGCTTCAAAAGAGATCAAGTACGATGCGGTGGAGGTGCAAGTAAACAATATGACTTTGAGATTTCCTAAACAACTCTTCATCGACGGTGAATTCGTGAAGGGACATGGCAAACCCATTGATACCATAAATCCGCATGATGAAAGCGTTATTTGTTCAGTGGAAAGCGCAAGCGCTGAAGACGTCGATCGGGCTGTCAAGGCTGCTAAAAAGGCTTTTGAGGATGGTGAATGGAGTAAAATCAGTGCCAGAGAACGCGGTGCATTGTTATTCAAGTAAGATAATAATCAATATTCTTTATTTGATCTTATTCTCCATCATCTCATGCGATCATAAATTAATAAGGTATGCAATAAAGACGAGAGATATTTAGACTAGAATCATATCATATAAGACTAGAAGAAAATGAAACGATACGATTTTTCATACTTCATTTATTCTCGATGTATTTTATGAAAATTTCCTATGAACCTGACTTCTCTTTTTTCTCGTTCTCCATCAATGTCTTGCTACATTATAGATTAGCAGATTTAATGGAACAGCACAAGCAAGAACTGGCCACTCTGGAGACCCTAGATTCGGGAGCAGTCTATACCCTCGCCCTGAAGACTCACATAGGCATGTCCATTGAGACTTGGCGATATTTCGCCGGATGGTGCGACAAGATCCAAGGTTCCACCATACCGATCTCGCATGCACGGCCGAATTGCAATCTCACGTTCACGCGGCGCGAACCGATCGGTGTTTGCGGCCTTGTCACACCTTGGAACTATCCTCTAATGATGCTCTCGTGGAAGATGGCAGCTTGCCTGGCAGCTGGCAATACCGTGGTGATGAAACCCGCCCAGACTTCACCGCTGACCGCGCTGAAATTCGCTGAGCTGTCTGCGCGTGCCGGAATTCCACCGGGTGTCATCAATATCGTTTGCGGATACGGCGAAAACGTCGGCAACGCCATAGTGAGTCATCCGCTGATCAGGAAATTGGGCTTCACAGGCTCCACACGGGTCGGTCAGACTATCATGAGATGTTGCGCCGATAGCAATTTGAAGAAGGTGTCGCTGGAGCTTGGCGGGAAGAGTCCTCTCGTTATCTTCGAGGATGCTGACATGCAACAAGCGGTCAGGATAGGCATGAGCGCTGTGTTCTTTAACAAGGGCGAAAATTGCATCGCCGCCGGTAAGACAATTATTTTATGTCTGCATGCTCTTAAAGTAATAAAACATGACCATTTGGAATTCCTCTTGAAGTAAATTCATCTGTTGATGCTTTATTTATTACCAGGACGTATCTTCGTCGAGGAGACCATTCACGATGAATTTGTACAACGTGTGGTCGACGAGATAAAGAAGATCAACATCGGTAATCCGCTGGATAGGAGTACTGCTCACGGGCCACAGAATCACGAGGCTCACATGAACAAACTTCTTCAATTCGTACAAAAAGGAGTGCAGGAAGGTGCAAAACTGGTTTACGGCGGCAAGAGACTGGATCGTCCCGGCTGGTACTTTGAGCCGACTGTCTTCACTGATGTCAAAGACGACATGTACATCGCCAAGGAGGAATCCTTCGGTCCGATAATGATACTCTCCAAATTTAGTTCAAAGAACATCGAGGAGATGATTGCTCGTGCAAATGATACGGAATACGGCCTGGCCTCTGGTATCCTTACCAAAAATATCAGCAAAGCGCTCAGATTTGCGGAAAGAATCGATGCTGGCACCGTGTTCATCAACACGTACAATAAGACGGACGTAGCAGCTCCCTTCGGTGGTTTCAAAATGTCCGGCTTCGGGAAAGATCTGGGACAGGACGCGCTTAACGAGTATCTGAAAATAAAAACGGTCACTATCGAGTACTGATGATCGCGACAATAATTTCCCCAGTGTTGTAATATAATATTGTACACGTGCATGTCGCTAAATTTTCTTTTTCGCGAAGCAATTAGATCTGCGTAATTAATATGGACTGTACGTTACTATTACTCGCACGATGTCTCTCCAACTACAGCATTTCAAGGTACAATCGGACACGGTTGCTTCATTTGGCGTTATATAAATCGCTTTATTTCATTTCATTTGTTTAACTGTTCATGCCGGATGGATTTGCTCATCTCTGCTGCTCTGTGAGAACGCTACGCTTCTTGAGATGATCACTTTCACGTCGATGTGCCTCTTACGCGCCGCGATGTTGATCGATTCTGTATATTGTGCGCGTGATGTTACGTGATCATCGAAGGGAAAATCACTCGTGGGAAAATGCGGTGTCGGAACAGCGAGACGAAATGTTCGTTAAGGGTTAACGGAAGGACACCGAGGGAAGAAGAGCGAGAGACCATAGATCTCGCTCCCACGCGCATACGGGGTGTATAAACAGTTTTTACGATGCGGCGCGCCTCCTTGCCCGATGGTTCCAGATGCTGCATGATTTTTTGTCTCGTGCAGCACACAAGTGTGCTCCGTTTCTTGCGTGTTGCGCCACGCATTCACGCGGCTTCGCACTCGCATTTTGTAGCTCGTCTCTTTCCCCCGACCGGCCGTTCCTAAATGATCATCCGTGCTGTATTTCAGTGGCAGAAAGTGGGGGATGCCATGGGATGCCATCGGTCCCCTTTTTCAAAAGATATAGCATGTGAAATATCTTGGAAACGTTAGCTGCCAAATGAGCATTGAGAATGATTAAGAATCGTTTGCATCGGATCGATGAAGAACTTTTTGCCTATTTCTTCGCCTATTGGTATAACAGTGGGAGGGGAAAGCGATGAGTTTTTTTATTAGAATACGATAAGCTTAACAAGATTTTATCAATCTTAATTCATTCTCCTCTCTTAACAGTAAACAAACATAAGATTCTCTATCGGCACAAAATTAGTGTATTTAACATAAATAAAGACGTAATATGTATAATCTGTCTGTATATATTAATAAAAATATCTGTGGCATTTAACCTTTTTAGCTCTTTAATCTAGAATTTTCATAAAAAATTTCGTACGAGAAATCCAAAGATGACTAAAATAAATGCATCACTGTATATATTCGTCTTAAAAAAACCCCCAAGGATCGCGCGTTGGGTCCGTTGCTTCGTCCCTGTACAAAGTATAATCGCACAATATATGAGTGTGAGTCATGTGTGAGTCATTGAAAACGGTTCAATACGTCCAAGATAGCATGTACCTGAGAGGGGCCTGTGAAAGGGCCCGCTATGAAGACTCCTGTGTAGGTGCGTATGGTCAACAGCCCCATCGACGAACAGCTGTTCCTATAAATATCCCTGTATCCCTCTGTTCCTTTCTCCCTATTCACCCTTCTCTTACCGCCTCTCTTGTCTCCCTTGTTACTTTACTCAGAAGACCCAGTTATCCCGCGCGTCGGGCCCTCTTTCCTGCGAAAGTTCCAAGGGAATATATAGCAGTATGGTAACGTTTTCCACCCGATCATGTCCTTCGGGACTTTTTCCTTCTCGAATAATAAAATTAACAATAAAGCGCGGAACCATATCTGAGAGGATTCCAGAATTAGAAGTAGCTGGGTGCGCAGGCCGGCATTTCGGGCCCAATATTCGTCTTTCTTCAAATACACGCGGGGGCCTAATTCGAAAGCATGTGCGACCGGCACGACCTGGTCTCGCCTTGGAATTATTCATTGCAGACAGGAAATGCAAATTCTATCGTGTCCCCTCATGCCGCAGGACAGTGCCCTTTGACTCTTGCCCCGATCGTTTTAGAAGCGAAAGGGATCTTTAGGAAAATTCGATTTCTCAGCATTACACATTGAAGATGTAAACAAATATTAAAAAATTATTTTATACACATTAAAGTATATATAGATATGTATTGAAGAATATGAAACGTATATAGTTTATATATTATGGTGCATATATTAGACTGCTACTTTGCTTCCCTCGCAGTCGTGAAATATCGCTTCCAAATTCTATTGGAGTCGTAACTAGGCGAGCTTAACATTGTGTGACCCTGGGACAGAAAATTTCGCCGGGCCCCTCACGACCGATGGGCCTCAGAAAAATTCCTGACGCGCGGCGCTCATGGGCACCACGTGTGTGCGTCCGCTCGCTTTTTCTCCCCTTCCCTCCCCCTCTCTCTCTCWCTCTCTCTCTCTCTCTCTCTCTCTCTCTCTCTCTCTCTCTCTCTTTTTCTTGTATTCTCCCGATGGCGGTTTCCTCCCCGCTCGCGCGCGCCGCGTATTTGCTCCACCAGTCGCCTTCGGGATGCCGCGTGCGGCGGTTCTCCTCGTTGTTGCTGTCGCTTGGCGTGCCGAAAAAAAGAAAGTTTATCCGTGCGTTGCGGCGTGCCGCAACGATATCGCGTCGTTATCGCCGAGGAGGATCGCGCGGCCGCGATTTCCCGCGAGTTATCCGCCAATATCGTGCCGGGCGGAAACCGGTATCTTCCTCCCGCGGGACACGCGCGTCTCACATACCGGGTGTCGCGCATACGGAGGACGGTAGGAGCGTTTCCCGCCGTAGAATTAACGAGTCTTAACGAAAAGTGTTTTTGTATCGCGTCGCATTTCCTCTTCGCATTTTTGTTCCCCTTCAACCCTCCGCTTCGAAATCCCACGGATAATTATCATCAGTATTTAATAACACAGCGATGTGTTTGGTCCGACTGCCCTTCCTGTACTCGCATGATCCTGAATCTCCCTCGATATTCGTTATCATTCAAGCGTACCGTGCGCGTACTTCAAACCGGGTGTAAAGTCAACTCGCTCGTTTCGCGATACGATATCCAGAAATTTCTCTTCTTTTCTCTCTCTCTCTCTCTCTCTCTCTCTCTCTCTCTTTCTTTCTTTCTTTCCTTCTTCGGGCATACGTTCCCACTCTCATTTGATATCAAGCACGCAGGTATTCTACTGGGACGTGCGGGAACTGAACGCAAATGGAACGCGATGGTTGTCCGTAACGTGTCTCTGATTATTTAAATTCATGAAAATACCTTACGCAACTACAAACCGGCGCATGCGCGTTCGTCGATACGCGAGAGAAGCCCGCCGTGAGAATTCACGCTTACGCGCGTGAATGTGCCACGTTTCCTCTCGTAAGAGACGAGATCCGTGTCCGCGAAGGTATCGCGTGCATGATCGCCGCGCGTGAATGAATTAAATCGAGTAGGGGTGGGGGTGGGGGAGCGCTTTATCGGGCGATGATTGCGTAAACGAGCATTAAAAGCCTGACCTCAAGAGCAACGGCGTATCGTCGGGACTCGCGTTGATTTGAATGCGAGAAAAATAAACTAAAACGCGCGCATGATGAGTCATTCCAACAATGCGCCCCGGCCGTGGCTCCCTCCCTCCTTCTCTCTCCTCCGTCGTCCCTCTCTCTCGTTGCTCCGAATGTCTGACCCCTTTCGCTCTAATCGGAAATTATAATGGTAAATTCGACGTTGTGTACATGTCTTCGGACATGCCTATACACGGCGTCCTGGAAACGCGGGCGTAGCTTCAGGAAAACGATTAATTTCAATTCGCCCGCTGCGGCTTGGGAATCGATGCGGAGCGGATTTTATTCCTCACCGTCGAGAGAGCACGTCGCGCATTCGGTAACGTAAAAGGGAGCTCCGAGAAGACAGTGGCCGCTCGTTAATCGCGCGAACAGTGAAACCCATACAATATTGGAACCTGCATGCGCCCCTCTTGCACCTCCCATCCCTTCTTCCCCGCGGGAACTCCTCCCCACGGGATGGACAGAATCTGACTTTTGTCCTCTTTCTCGGTTTTTCTTCCCTTTTTTCCTTTTTTTTTTTTTTTTTTTGCAGCACCGAAACGCAACGACTGAAATGACCGATGTGCGCCGATAAGAATCTCCATCCATCAGCAGACTTGGAAACAGAGGTTTGCCGCTGCAAAAGAGCGTTTTATCGCTCTATTCTTGCGCTCTTCTTTGAGAGAAAAATTAGTACGAAACTGATATTGAATAACTTGTAGTAATTTGATAATCATCTCTTCGATATAGGGAAATATAAAAATATATCTCGACAGATATGCACTCTATATTTAGAATATCTAATTTACAAAAAGTGCTCCCGCACTTTCGAGAAAATCGTAGATATGTGCTCAATCGTAGCTCGCATAACTTGTATCCAATGTAATGTACGGAAGCATTTCTCATGAATTTAGATAATCAGAGATATATTGTAGCGAAATGACTTTATTGCTGAATTCTCGTAAATTCTCGTCAATTTTATTTCACGTACAACAAGCAACAATTACGCAGAGAGAGATTTTTAGTAAGGTAACAAAAATAATTTACGTTTAGAGATAATCGCTTCATTCGCTTCGTAAATTCATAAATTTTCTAAATTTTCGATTCGACGCATTTACCCAGTATAATACCCAGCAAAATTTAGCACAACTTGTCCGGAATAATTGCTCAGTGTGTGCTCTCTTTGCTTCCCTGATCCCGGAATATTATTCTTGCGAGAGGAACAAAGTCACGGGCCGAAAATGTTGCACACATTAGTCAAGGACAGGCACATAAGAAAGATACACAATTTTCGGATTTCCAGCCTTCTATTCATCAGCGCTTTATTTTCTTTTTCCAACGGTTTGACTAAAGGCCGAACAAACGATATACGTATAACAACGAATGAATAATGGTCTATATTTTATAAATAAAATTCATAATTGCGAGCCTTTATTAGATCTCAGTTGCGCTTGACGTGAAACACACGAGATACGAGACAGCTGCACGTAATTTGCACAAAACGTCTCGCTGTATTTTCTGGGGAGGGCCCCGCTTGGTTTAGCCGTGGACAACGGTCGGAAAGGACGGACAGAGAAAAAAAAAGAAAAAACACTGGTCCAGGTCAAAGGATGGATAACGAACCGGACTAATCTCCCAACGTCCGGATGAATGTTGAATTCTTGTTGAACGATCAGTGTGCACGTCTAATGCATGTGATGAACTTTCAGAATAAAATCTTCAATCCGTCTTCTGAAAAGGAATATTGAACATTATTAACAGATTTTAATCACTTTTGTTAGCCTGCGTTGTTCGATATTAGCGAAACATTGCTTCGACTGATTGCATGCGCTCTTTAAATTTTCTAACAGTAAACATGTGTAAAAAAATTATTTCTTGCAATTTCGCAATTTCTCTAATGCTATGATCGATGCGCGACTGCTTTGCATTCATCGGTTCATATGATGAATTCTTCTTTGTTGTGCTAATCACGAACGTTAATGGTAACAAAAGATCCGCAAAAAGATATTCTACAAACATATTCTAAAGAGATAATCTTTTATCTAAGAGTATCTTTCATCGTTGCACGTAAATACATAAAACATTCAGAAGAATGTAATCTGAAGACTGATATCGAGATTAGATTCGAAAGAAGGTGGATAATAATTATTATTCGTTACGATAATTGAAAAAAAAAAAAAAAAAAATGTGGTCCTTCATAGGATAAATGGTCCTTCACGAAGGTGATATCTCGGTCTATCCGCCCCTTCCTGTTTCCTTTTCACATGTTTGTCGGCTAATCTCTAGGCCACAGCATCCTGTGGGTGGACTGGATCGCATTGTTATAAAGTTCCTTGTCCGAACTTGGAAGTCGCCAGTCTGGAAATGCATCTCTCGCTGCTCGCGTTGTTCCTCGCGACTGTTCGTTTTCTCTTCAAGCAGATCCGCCAAATTTCACCGGTCTCGAGTAACATTGATCGAAAGTGCGATTCGCCGTGAAACAATAACAAGAAGCACAAGATTCTGCACGAAATGCGTAGTAAAGAATGGACGCTGATGGACGAGAATGTTATCGTGCGATTATTTAATTTCTTGTGATAATTTTAAGCCTATATTAATTAGGTTCGGGAAAAATGTATAAATCAGCCTCAAGTAAAAAGGGAAAAAGCCAGCTAATCATCTTGGTAGTGTTTTGGAATAATTAATTAATTAGTTAATTAGAATTAGTCGTTTGCATAAAAATTATTCTTTTATGTGCGATATAAAATAAGTGAATACAAACGAAAGACACCATTATGTAATTAATTGTGTAATTTATAATAATTGGTAAGAGTAATCTTTTCTTTTACAAGTGACGATTTACTTAGCTTTAGTAACTTTAGTAATAATTAGAAAATTTTATTACGACTATAATGCGAAGGAATGTCAACGACAAAGATATTGTCGATTACGTTGCGGCTCGTCATCGGGCACTTTGCTGTTATAAATGCAAGCTGCCTTTTGAAGGGCAACACCGTGGTCGGTGACGATCATCATGGAATTGTGCAAAAAAATCGAATATCATAATGATTAATCTCACAGAAGTTTTTTAATATATTACATCAAAACATTCGATTATTTCCTATATCTCATTTTTTTAAATATAAAGCATGGCATGCCCTCTTCTTCCTATTAAATTAAGCTCAAATGAAACGAAAATTTGTATTTTGTAACGTATCCGAAATCTTGTGAAATAAAACAGCTTCCTCTCCTTCTTCTGTTAGAGAAATATACAAGCTTATATACTAACGTCTTAAATTTCTTGAAATAAATAACATTCTTCTACGGACAAGTTCCGTAAAACGCTCGCCATGAAAAATCCTGTTCTTCCAAGCAGACAGCGTTTTTTTTATTAATTTTTGGTACACATTCATCAATGCGATGTTACAATTCCACGTAAAAGTGTCAATTATTGTTTCCTCTCGCTGTAATGTGTATATCTGCATCTTCGTCACGATTTTCTCCTTCGCACGAATTTTTGCAAAATGTAGAAGAACGTATTATTTAAATTTTGAGTTTCGGTTTTTGCGTATCATTCGCGATGCAGTTATATTTGTTATTCGAATTTCTCATTCTCATGTCAACATATATAATGAATAATCTTCAATAATTACATAAATCTTAGTAATTGGCATAAATGTACATGTGGCCTCTTGAAGAATGATAATTATGTTTATGCGATAAATAAATTACGCTACTTGGCCTGTTGGATCAATTCGCAGGACTACACTCTGCTTAACTTTAACGATTGTAATATAATAATATTACTAATAATAGTAGTATATTAATCATTACAATAATAATTATATTCTCAGGTAACTTTAAGAACATCATTAAATAATATCCGATGTAAAAGCAATAGGGGGATTCTTTTAGTGGGAAATGATATATTGCCAAATTAAAATTCTGTATACTCTCGTCTATGGAAGATAATATGTATCTTCATCAGCGAAGGGAATCCGGTGCTATTTCTTTATGGCTCCGATTTTATTCCTATCGCCCTTAGGTATAATGTAAAATATGACGTTCTTTGTTCAGTTTATATATATATATGTATGTGTGTGTCTTTCTCTCTCTCTCTCTCTCTCTCTCTCTCTCTCTAAACACGACCTCAATTATTCAATCTCTCATTTTGTTTTCCCTTTATACAAATCACAGATTTTCATCAGAGGATTCGCGCTGTCCCCAAAAAACCTGACCGTGCAGGTTCAAAAGTACGAGTACAGCTCGTTCTTTTTCCTTTTTTTTTCCTTTTTCTTTTTAGCTAAAAATAGGATACGCGATTCTCATGTACTTCCCTAAAATTTGTCTCCTATAAAAAGTCAGTCTCATCGTCTATATAAGATGTCGCGAGTCCCCCTACGTATGTTTATGTACACCACTGGCAGCGAGGATAACGATAGTGACATCGTTTAGAATCAAACGCTTACGAGATTCATTGACATTCGCTGATGATATGCCATAACGTTATAACCGACAGGCTTTAAGTACACGCGACGTACCAAATTTAGAATCGTACGAAGTTCAAGACAACGCACATATGTATCTCACGCATGCACATAAGCATCATTTAACGAAGACCAATGATGATGATCTTCAACGATTAATCAACGAAAGCTAAACATATTGGCATTAATGTTTATTCCAGATTATTTGCGTCTTTTGTCTCAAAGCATCTCTTGGTTTCTCGGTTTCTTTCTTCAGCGACAGCCCATCTAAGGAATCAGATAACACCGCATAACGCATTCACGGGACGGACGAAAGAATACGCGATATCTCGTCCCAATATTGCTCTCAAACATGAAAATAAATTACATTCACCCTGTTCTCAGACATTAAAATTCGCTTAATCTAAATTAACTACGGCACGTTGGAATCGCATATCCTCGCTCCCGTGATCGAAACTGTGATAGACTTGGAATTCGATCGTGGATCACGATGCCGAAGGGATCCAGTACCTGAGCGTAAACTGACGGTGTCGGTACTTCAAAAAGATTTTAATTGCCAAAATTACTAATATAGAAGATCACGGATATTGTTTGTGCAAATATTTCGTCGTGTAAAAAGTAAAAGTAAGGTTTGATTTCCATGCATTTTTTTTTAAATAAACATTGTAACCATATTGTAATGGAAATATAATAAATATATTGAACTGATTACAGATTTTTTTTTTTACATGATGAATATGTCTTTTAATAAAACAGTGCATTTGGAAAATTTGATTTTAGTGTTCTCTTCATGTTCTCTTTTCTGAGTTGAAGTGTAGTATTTTATATATCATATGTATAAGTAACTCGTTACGAAAACAATGCGATTTATTTACAGGTATTGGATTTCTTTGAGACGGTCGTTCACTATCGTGAGCCATGACGAGTTCTATCTGACAATAAGATAACAAGAAAGCAAGAAAAAACGTATCTCACAAATGTACATTGTCGTTTGTCGCAGAATGCCATCGATATCCAAGCGCCGCGTCAAGAAACGGGAAAACGCCATGTCTCTCCGCTCCGAAAGTTCTTTACTTCTCGGGTCATCATAAAAGTCTTACGATCAAGTTAGAATCATTTAAAAAAATGAAATTTACAACAACACGAAGAACTCTTTCAGCTCTCTTGCCCGACACGATGCCTCCTCTGGAGTTTCATGTTTTCCCCGCGAAAAAATCGAAAAGTGAGCTCTTAACAGGGTCCGTCATTTAACATCTATCTTATTATTACTATTATTATTATTGTTGTTATCATTATTATTATTATTAATCATAAGCCGAGAACACTGATGAAATGGAACAATCTGCTCCTTGTACGAAATATTCGAGCGATCGTGAAACCACACAAGGGAGGCAAGAATCCGTACGTGCGATCTTCACGACGCGGTAATTAGGAATCACTTGAAACATCCCGAATGAATAATATGAGACGTATTTAAATTGTAAGATCAAACATCTGGAATTTATCACGCTTTATTTAGTAACGTGAGTAACATAGGCGCGCATGATTCGCGATAAGCTCATTTTTAGATCTTAAACATTCGACACTAATATTATCGCGGAAACAAAGATTCCTATGCTAGTTTAACGCTAGATACGCTTAGATAACGCTTCAAAGATTTCTTTTTCTTCTTCAACTTCAACGATCGCTCGAAGTAGAAGAAAGCAGGATAAAACCTGGAGTGGGTAGTCAAAATCGGAATATCTGTTTATTTCTGAGGGATTTAAAATGTGTACGCGCGAGATATAAGAACTAAAAAATTAAATTAATAACATATAATGTATCATCTAAATCTTTGAAGTCTAGCTATGTGACTCTAGTTCGGTTTGACTCTGCGTACCACAAAAATATAGGATGCCCAATAAAGAACTCAATCTTAACATCAAAATCGATAAGAAAATCTTAATAGTAATAAAATTGAGTATATTTAAACGGTAAAAAAAAAAAAAAGGAGAGAAATCTCAGCAATTTTCATCTTCAAAATCTTGCGAATAACAGATTAAATGTTCATAAATAAATAAAACGGTCTCTCAAATTTGATACAGCGCACGTTACCTCCGGTTTATGACCGATAAAACTCTTACATAGACAAATTAAGGGCATTAAGATAATGATATGCGATATTTCGCGCGGCTGTGACAGATATCCGGATTAACTAACTAGCCCAATCCGGCTTTACCCGCAATATCTACTCCCAGATATTGCGCTATAAAGGGCAATTCCGGCTGGTCTGTCTTGACTTTAACGAGAAGAGGGCTTTAGTGATTGACACCTTAGTAGCCGTCATTGCATCATCGCCGTCATTGTCATTATTGTCATCATTGTCGTCGTCGCGTCACCAGAAATGTGATTGTACGTAGCTACCGCCACCTCCACCCATGCCAATCGGATTGAACCGATGCGGATGTATCTTCTCCATCCGCATCGCTCCTGGACCACCGCCGCCGCCGCCGCCTCCGCCTAGGAAACCACTGCCATGGGGTCCGCCACCGCGCGGTCCAAAGCCACCCGCCCGGCCCAGCATCCCCGGMCCGCCGCCGCCACCACCGCCGCCGATCCCCATGCCTATGCCGGGTGGACCTCCGATACGGGCTCGTCCACCACCGACCCCAACTCCGCTTCCTCCTGGAAAATTGAGAATGCCTGAGATGAAAGCGGGTGGTTAAAAAACTGCGCTCGAACCGTCTCGGTGCGACCGTCCGTCTCCTCCTTCGCTTCTCTAACGCGGTCCTCAAACGCGATGTAAAAAGATTGCGACTTCGTTTGAATAAATAGGAAGAAGATAAGGAGGGATTAATAAAAAAAAAATTCAATACAATACGTAAACTCCCAGGATATTAACGATTTAATGAGCGGAGTTTTAAATGCGAGCCGATAGAGATAAATTTAGCTCCCCTTGGTCATTGATTTCACATTGAAATAAATGTAAATTTATTAATGCCATTTATTTATGTACGCGCATTTGGAGTCCAGGTAAAATAATTAACAAATTTTACAACAGCACGTTTACGGAGAACTTGGAGTTGACTTTCCAGCATCTCTTGTTTCTCATTTGTAGATAAATACGGTCTAGTGTCCCTCCCCCCCACCTCTCTCTCTCTCTCTCTCTCTCTTCCAAGAATCCTGGCGAAATGTAGCTTTATGGCCGATTTTAGATTCCTTGAAGAGTGTTAGGAAAGTAAAGGAGGAGAGTATACATGTTGGAGAAGGATCGTGCGAATGATTTAGACTTGATATGTCGGTTTCTAGTGTTTTAATCAAATTTAACGGGCGGCCGCAGCGAAAAAACTCGCAGCTGCGGCAATGAGAATAGGAAAAGTGTAAGATGCTGATTAGAGGATCTCCCCGGGGGATCATTGACGCATTCTTTTCTCTTCTTAAAGCGCCGATCTCCCGGAGTGTCCTTTTTGTCCTGATGATTTTCTTTCGCGCGAGCTCATCGTGTGCCGGTTTGTCTCCGATCGTTTAAGAACATCAAGAAGATTTTACCGTAAATTTTACAACGTAAGAGAAAGAAAAAGGGAAAGAAAAACAGAAAAAAAAAGAAAAGAACGCGACAACAATGCCGGTAATTTGATTTTGAACACGCCTTTTGCTAACATTCAGCGTTCCTGCCGGAAATGAATGTGTTATGAAATTATCACAGAGTGCAATTATCTTCCTTAATGCGGCTTTCTCGTCGCTTGGAAATTTCATAGATACTTGGCTCGTGCTCAAATTCGACATTATCGTCGCACCACAGATCCATCGTGTCATCAGCGTATCATCAGCACAAAAAGCGAGTGGGTACAATAATTCACATTTATATGTTCAACACGTTTAAATACAAATATCCGTACAACGAGATACGAACATTGATCTGTAATTGCTACAGTGTGTCGTAGTTTTGCGTGTTTCTCTCTTTCTATGTCACTACACGTGTGTACATCTTTGTATGTGTCCGTATATGTACGTGTGTATATCGGCGTAGACATTGCACCGTTACGTGACATTAAAAGTTCGCCTAATGACAATTAATTCGCTAATATAGATTTCTTCCGAGTTGTGTGTACGTTACGTGTGTCACGTTGATAATAATTTATTTTATTTCATAGTGAACGAGAGAAAAATACGATAGATATAATCATCGAGAATGTCGCGGGCGTTCTTCACCGAAGAAGGCCAATTCCCCCTCTCGAGAGTGCAGGGTGTTACCGAATTATCGTCTTTCTTTCAGTCAGAAACACTTTAGGGAATTTAGTATTAATGAGAATCAATTAATCGCGCCATCGTCACGAACGTAACGAGCTTGTGGCAAAATGAAACGCATTAGATCACGTTTACTTCATCGTGTCGATTTGATCTCTTGTATAGGAAATCTCTTGTGGGATACTTCTACGAAGACAGCTTCTTCAATTTACAAAATCACGTAGCTATCAAACGTCGAGTATCCCAAACTAAGTTTAAACTATTCAAATTAAAGAGAAATCACGGTCCATGGCTGAAAGAAGCATGAAAATATATATATATATATATATATATATATATATATATCCCCGTGCATTTTCCATGTATGTGTACGTGCACGTGTAATGTTGCGATAATTCTGTCAACACCCTTAGCGCATTTATCAATTTAGCAATAATCAACATCGCGCGCGCGCATATCGACTAGGGCAAAAAATGCTACGAGCAAGCCGATTTTTCATTGTACTATAAATTCGCTGTTAGTTTTCCGATTATGATTATAATTATTGTACATGATTGCTATCTGCACGTATGTATGTATATACGTACGTATGCATATATGCGTATACACATACACATGTAGAGAGAGATCAAAATCAAATTGAATCGGCTTAGAAGTCGGCTCGAAAGAGAGGGAAGATAAGCTTCGCTAATTATTTGCTTGTCTCATCAGTGTGTCTCTTTTTTTTCTTTTTTTTTTTTCCTCCTGCATTGTCGTTAGTATTTCCTTATCCTTATCACAGCCATCGTTAGCGCTACTGGACTTCGGGATTAACCATTTTTCGCACATTCTTCGATCCGTTAGACCTTACAATTTACTACTTAACAATTTAGAGTTTAAACCTATTTACAATCGTATCTCTCTTTACGGCGCCAGGTTGAGCTCGCACGCGTCATTTTGGTGTTTTGGTCACGAAGTCGGGAGAAATTATCGTACTATCGGCCGCAATGCCGCGCATAGGAATACCGTAATTTTCGATATCGCGCTTGTGAAAATTACGGGTAAACTTGTCATACTTATTGCGATACTTTTATTGATATAGCCGCAATATCTTTTATTAATTTGATGTTAGATACACCGTTCGTGATAAGACAGATGAAACAATGACGCGAGTTGCTCTCACAGCAGAAAGATACCTTACATTAATTTATCTACCTTAATAATTAAGTTTTCAACGTTTAATCGATCTCCTTACTATTTATAGCAGCGATCGAGCTCTGTGCAACATATTCCATGCTCGCTGCTTGACCAAGCGATCGTCGAAGGCTACCGAATCACACCGTGGATTCTTGGCTTTCAGTGACAGACTTGATAACGCAAACTATTAAAAGTCACATCATATATTTATAACGAAACAGATTCTAGCTGTTTCATGATGATGTCAACTTCATCTAAACAAAATGTCACTTTACATCATCATCCTGCAGCCAATTGTCGAGTCTCTGCTCTGAAATTTTTTCTAATAGATTGCAAAAAAATGAAGCACAAGCAAATAAAGGTGGAATATTTTTGTCATAAAAAAAAAGTTAATTTACTTTTCTAGAATAGCCTTCCGTGCTTCGTGCGATATATATATATATGTATATATATGTATATATATATATATATATATCTAATATATATATAAATTGCAAACGCAGTGGCGCTTAAAAATGTAGTCCATCGGAGTTCTCGTAGCTCTCCAACGATCGATCGGTCAGCTACCGAAGCGGGTCAAACGCCGGCGCATTCACAATATTAAATTCCTAAAAGTTCCGAGCTTGTGGCGAGCTTCGTCCTCGCGAGGAAGCGTCTAAATATTTTGTTTGAGCAAGGTGGATCCTCGATCGTGTTGCGCGATTAAGGGACTTCGGGACACCTTTAACTGGTGATCCGCAATCTTCTGTTTCCGTTAGCTTTCCATTTTTCATAGAAAAACCGTCAAACGCCGTTTTCCATGTTTTCGAAAACCCGTCGAAATTCCTTACGGATTCAGAAATCATCGTACATTTCTAGTTGCCGGTTTATCGCGCGGGAAGTAATCGACCGAGAAGTAAACGTCGGTTGAGGATGGACACCAGTTAAGAGCGAAAATAGACCTCTTTCTCTCGCAAACGCGATCTACTACAAGACAGAAGAAAATGGAGCGCGATCGGACATCAACAAAGACAAGATTTTCCGTTCGCTCTTTGTTTACTTGTAAAGAATCAGACGTGTCGTCGCGCTACATAGCGATCGCGTTTCCCCATTTTCAATTTCTGTCACGTACATCGCGTGAGGTGCGATAAATCCACGAAGGATGGACGATTGTCAGAGTCAAAAGGACATAATAAATTTCTCTAATCTTCAAGATCCACCTCTCTCCGGCGCGTGCATTCTCTCTCTCTCTTTCTCTCACACGCACACACACACACGCACGCACGCACGCACACTATCTCTTTCTCTCTCTTTCTCTCTATCGTTTTCCATCACCGGATCGCTCGTTAAAGCGTCGTTTAAGATTCAAAGAGTGGCGGAAAGTATCTAACAGAAGTTGTTCGCTAGCGCGGGAAGAATCCACGGCCGGACGACGCGAGGTTCTAGTCTACGGAAATCGCGAACGGTAGCTCGTTTATCAACACGTTTATCATCAATTCACTAGCTACTGTTCATATGCACTCGATGGCACACGCAAGCCAAGCAGCTCCGTTCACCGATATCACTTCCGATGGTTAAAACTGAGAACAGAATCCATTGCATGATTTTACAAACAAATTTAAACATCAATTTGGATGCCTGCATATATGCATATATTTAATCACGACGATTTATTCGCGATACTCTCGATCTTTTAAAGACAAATTAGCACCGTGAGAGCTTACATATACAGATATACAGACTAAGACTTCGTCTCAAGTTCCAGAATCGCATGAATTGGAATGGAATCATAAATCAGGGACACGACGACAATTTTGACGAACGTCTCGCAATTTCGCGAACAATATGTATCAATCTACATATCGGTCACTTTCAGCAATCAATCTGCGCCTTGGACAAGTCCAACAATCCGCGTTGCTATCACCTGCTCCTCTTTTCGCGCAACGTGAAAATGCACGTTTCTCACAACCCGAGACCGTTAATAATCCGTTCGCGAATGATCATTTTTTGCATAAATGCACAGAATCGAGGATCGCGCTGCGATCAAATGTATACACATCGAACGTACTCGTTTCACCTTTTCGTGTCCGTGTTCGCCACCGAGAGCATAGTCGAACGCGTTCTCAGCTCGTAGCGGAAGCGTTGATGCGCGCGTGGCGTCATCCATCCTTTTCTCTTGGCTACTAGATAATAACTTTAAAAAGGTATTGATTTTCACTACGAGAAACGATGCTCGTTAAATATCCATTCGATCTATGGATGCCGTAAAGCTCGCGGCGGCTGCATGTAACACTACCAACAAGACGCGCGACGCGCGTTAAAGTGTCGTCTCCTACGCTGAGAGAATTGATACTATCTACGTGGCAGACAGCAGAAGCCTGTTCCGAAAGATTTCCCTGTTCTCTGGATCGTCGGACTGATCGTTTTCACACGCAGGGTGCGGTATCCTAAGGAGAAATCGCTCTCTGGATCGAAAAATCCAAACGGGACACGTCGTCAGAGTCAGTTGAGATTGCACATCAATTACATCGACATTCGCGTTACACGACAACGGTTCTATATAGTGTGTTCGGAATAACAAAAATCGCAGAGGACTTAAAATTACGAAACGGACTTATGTACAGTGCGAAGTGCTTAGGCTCGTCGCGAGCAATCGCGATCGGTTTACGATCGTTGAGCAAAAATCATATTGCGATGTACAGTGACTGTTTCGATATAATCCGAGTCGGAGACTCGTTGCGATTTCGTAGAATCGCATGCATCTTTTTCGTCTATACCAATACGGGTTCTCGTACGGGTCGAAGAGTCGATTTTGAAAAAGAAAACGATTTTACGGACCTTTATCGTTGAGAATACAACAGATCATTCTATAGTCCAAGAGCGGACGGACAGATCGGATATTATTTTCACAGAAACAAGATTGGAAAAGCATTCGCGTTGCAACTTACTCCATTTTTTTTTTTTTACATCGCGCGTAAGTTTTCACACAATTACACGCTCGCGATGAATCGCACAATGCGCGAGTCGGCATCCAACTCACGGCGGAGCTCGAGATCGAGCTCCGATTTGAAGAAAATGATCCCAACGATAAGCAAGTACGCAACGGAAGATTAATAAAACCAAGAAACGGTTCGGCGAATCGGATTCAATTCAAGAGCGCTTCTGTTACACGAGCCGAGCACCGCCGCGGACGTTCCCCTTGCGCGTTACAACAAGTCACACCGGTAGAATATATCGCGCGAGCACACGGGCACGTCGTGATCACGGTTCCGCGAATTGTGTTCGTCGGGAACCTTGATTCGATCGCCAACCGCGAAAACGACCCCGCACGTGTGTATATAAATGTTACCAGGAACCAGGAACGTTCACGACGAGACCAGGCGACAACAAACGCCACAGGCCTTTTAGTAAAGGTAATGAGCATAGCGCTGATATTTATTCCTCGTCGGGTACAGACGCTCTCCTTCACGAGTCGAGGCAAGCATAGAAATGGAAAACGTCATTGATTAGGTTCTCATACTCAGATTCCACAAGTTACACGTTGGCGCGTTACAACGATCCGATTTAAAAGGAAAAGAGAAGAAAGAAAGGGGAAAAAAAGGAGGAAAAAAAAAGGAAAAAAAAAAGGGAAAAGAAAAAGAAGACACAGCATATATCATGCACTTGGATTCACCCTACTAAAGCGCTAGACGCAATCAAGTCACACAGCCAAGTCTCTAGACAATCGCGTTCATTTATCGTTCGTTCGAATGAGCGAACCATCTTCCTCGGGGATTGATTCTTGAATGAAGAAACGATCGCAAACGTAATTCGCAAACGTAAAACTTAAAAATTTGATATCCCATGGCTAGCTGAACACACCTGTGTCAAATCAGAGATGATAACTGCGTAACAGGCAATCGCGTAATAACGTAACAACGAGATGCTTAGTAAAACAATTTCACGTGTCGCCTGAATCGTTCTGAATCGTTAGTTTAAGAACTAAACGGGACTGGAACAGAGTTGACGAATGGAAGACAGAACGTACACTCGTTCATTTGTGAAAACAATACATATATTTCGGACATAGAAAATAATATATATTATGTAACATATATACATATATATATATATATATATATATATAATATATAGTATATATAATATATAGATATAACAAAATTTTGTACAGAAACTTAAACAACGCCTTAGTTGCGCCAAAGCACAAACAGCATCAGCCATATATATGTAACAATCAATATGACATCAAATTGTCGGCAGACGCGGAAGCTATTGCGCACGCTTAACATGACAGCAGTAGTAGTACTTTTTTAACAACAAAATTAGTCAAGCGAAAAAACGAACAATAGCAGCAGCGCTAAGAAGGAAAAAGGAAAAAAAAGAAAGAAAGAAAAAGGAAAAAAAAAAAAAGAATAAAGAAAGAGAATATAGCGGATCGCAAGTAAGTCGGTCCAGTTAGATAGCATTCATAAACTGAAAAATGCCACTAGGTGACATTTCCCTTGCGGCATCGTTGTGCGGCAACCGGGGATGTGTATTTTGTTTCTTCCGCGAGAGAAAAATGCTTTCTTTGTTTCCTCTTTTTATTATTTTTTTAAATATATATCCGTATATACGCCACGAACGCCGCTACTGATAACATATGTCGCGTACACATGATGGTACTCGTAGTGTGATATCGCGCCATCAGATCACATACAAGACTCGCCGATCGCAACACTGCATTCTTGCTTGTCTGATCGCATGTAGATGTGAGATCTTTCGTGAGATCTTCTTTTTTTTTTGTTTTTGCAAAAGCAGCTTCTTTGTTCTTTTTAATTTTTCTCTACAGAGATCGCCCGAGTTGGGCGAGGTCTCTTCTTTCGCATCGAACTGCATGCGCATTCCGAAATTCTAATTCGAAAAGGACGAAAGAGAAGCGAGAATGAAGAAAGAGGAATAAAGAAACGCGGGATACGTGTGTCTCCGTTCGCCGAGATCTCTCCCCGCGTTTTAACACGTGGCCGTGTACGTGTACGCGTATGTATACGTGTATGTGTACGTGTATGTGTATGTGGACGCTGTGTAACGTATCTGAATATGAACTCTGTCGGTTCATTATGTACACAAAAGGTGCTTAGTACGTTAACTCGTGGTGGTTTGACTTAGATGCGGCCCTCTTATCTGACAAAACATTTCAACGTTAGACAAACAGCATGAGCAAGAATAAGAGGAGAAAAAAAAAAAAAAAACAAGAAAAAAAAGAAAAAAAAAGAAAAAAGGAGAAACAAGGAAAAGATTTATCGTGTACCTAGTAAGTTATGCTAAAGGTCAATTATATTCGGCGCTCGGTAAAAGATCTTTTGTCGAGCAAAAATGCTATACAGTCAAACGTGTGACGCAAAAGCATCTTGAAACGCATTCAAGGTACAACAATAGTGAAAAATAATGCCACGAACAAAAAGCGTATATTGCATTATGTATGTAAATATAAAAATTATCTACGCTACCAATTCGAGAAATATGACGAGACACGAGAAAAATCAAGTACGCAGATAGAAAGAACTGTTCGATCGAGAGACATCTCGCAGGCAATTAGAATGAAATGATAATCTTTCGCTCGAAACGAAACAATCGTGTGTAACATTGATATTACAAAAATATCTAAACTCTCCTAATAGAAAAACTATTCACGTATAAGTAATCATAGAAATGCATATTATTTGAACTATACTTTAGCATAGAACTGTTAGAAGCCAAAGAATGCAAGCTCTCCGCCTTGCAGCGGTAATTCCCGCTCCTCTCCCATCGTTCCACGAGCGCATTTTGAATTCCAGCGGGAGCGATGCGCGTAAGAGAACGCGATTTATCGATTACCGCTGCCAGGCTGCGAGACGAGGTCTATTAATGCGACGGTCTCGATAGATATGAAATCACTTACCGCGGCTTTGATTGTATCCAGCTTGCCAGCCCGCATAATACGCAGCCTTCTGTTTCCCGTGTTCTTCCGCGATCTTTACACTAAGTGGCTCCGATCCACCCTCTGGTATGGTACCGTGAAGTTGCGCGATAGCTTCCTGAGCTTCTTCTCTTTTGTCGAATCTGCAGCATCAAGAAATTAATAAGAACGGCCATTATGAATACAATCAGATTTTGGAGTGAAACGAGTGTATTAATTTTGATATTCATGCATTTTCAATAATTAATTCAAGAACATGTAGCGATACATGGATATCTCGCTAGTATTTCGGTATAAAGTCCTGATATAAAAATGTTTCGTTATCGCTTATAATACATTTGTTTTGCCTGTGTTTATCTCGATTTATTCATTTTAATTGTTCTCTGTGGCGTTTCTAAATCTGACAAAATCAGAATGGTATATCGAGGTCGTTTCAGTGGGAGACTTTCAGCTGTTGGCATAGATTAGCAACGGCTATTTCGAACAACCCATTTCCCACAATTCTGGTATCCCTAGTGTATTCATGTTTTGTAATTATCTGGGCCAAACTAAAGGGAACATATTAGAATTATGCAATTGAAACATCAGGAGCTGCACAAAAATACTTTGGCAGGAAAATTTCACAAAATAAATGTATACGCATGCACGACTTGCATTGTGCAACATAGTATAACGATCCCGAACAGCTGTTTTGAATTTGCTCCAATTTTCAATAGCCGCGTTATTTATACGCATACATGACGAAATCGTGTGAGTAAATAACGCGAGTCAATGTTTGTTCGATCATTAGAGGGCATACTATTGTTTCCACCTTATCATATGAATACGTCTATAAAGACAAAATAAATCACTATCTCTATCGGCTCTATCCAGAAAACGAAACGTTCAAAATTAACGATGGAAATTTAATTATATACTCACCTCACAAAGGCTACGCCCCTGGGTAGACCGGTCAGTTTATCCTTTAGTATATTTTTCTGCACTATATTGCCATATTTACTAAAAATCTCGTCGATTTGGCTTTCCGTTATATTTCTGTAAAAGAAAAAGAAACGGCATTAAATACAACGTCGATTTGCACGATCGCAATTAATTCTGATAACCAATGATTACGATTACCTTGGTAAATTCGTGACATAAAGATTAGTTTCCTTGATTTCCTCTCCCGAGGGGCGAGCAAATGACACTTTCAGACGTTTGTTCTGCACTTGTAACCCATTCAATGTGCTTATCGCAGTCGCAGCATCCTCCGCCTTCGCATAGTTGACGAAACCAAATCCATAACTATAACCAGTCTGCATAAAAGCATGATTAAGTATCGTTCGGTGCCAATGTTTGATGCGGAACCTTTGGTTTGCACTACCTACCTTGTAATCCTTCATGACTCGACAGGATTCGACCGGACCGATAGTTACAAATAAACTGTACAACTCCTTCTCGTTCATGTTTTGCGGTAGATAATTAATAATCAAATTCGTTCTTGGTTCCTCTTTAATTTGTTGTTGCTGTTGTTGCTGCTGCTGCTGCTGCTGCTGCTGCTGCTGTTGCTGTTGCTGTTGCGGTGGTGGTTGGGATTGCGGCTGTTGCTGCTGTTGTTCTCGCTGGTCAGTCATTTTGCGGCACTGCTGTTGCAGATCACCTCCCGATGATGACGATGATGCTGCTGCTGCTGTCCGATTCAATGACGGAACGATCTGCTGATTGCACTGCTGTTGTTGCTGTTGACGTTGCTGCTGTACGACCAACGGATCCACCATCAACAGCTGAGGTTGCGGTTGCTGTTGTATACTCCAACTGGTACCGCCCAGCGAAACAACCATCGACGGGGTCATCGGCAAATACAAAAAATATAAACAAATTCATTACTACGTCTTCCCCGTACGGTAACGCTGTCGCTGCCGCCGCGCTCGTAGGCCAGCCTGTGCTTTCGAATGCTTTCATCTTTCTCTTTCTCTGTCTTTCTCTTTCTCTCCCTCGCTCTCTCGCTCTCTCTCTCTCTCTCTCGCTCTCTCTCGCTCTCTCTCTCTCTCTCTCTCTCTAAGCGGTCACAAAATAAATAGAAAATAAATGTGCAATATATGTATTGATGCCAGACCTGTGTGTGAGAAACAAACAAACAAAGGCAAGTAAGGACAAAACAGAACCAGATAATGGGCGAAAATCAAATAAAATAATGTCTGATTACGTAAAAACATTTTCCAGCGGCACCCTGGTGCCTGCGCACATTTAATTCGCAAATTACAGCAGATGCCGTGTTAGACATCTCGGAAAAATCCTTCGGCCGTCTCTCGGCCGTATCATCGTTCGCTTATTCGTGCGAACGTACGCAGATACGCCCAACGTATTTAAATTATCTCTCGCAACAAGTGTTGCGGAAAATTTAGTCTTTAAATACTTCGCGTACATCTACGCGAGGATCGCTTCGCCGAACGCATCCCGCGGTCGGTGAACCGTGGTTGGGCAGACAATAATCGAGAGGTTTCGAGGGTAACGCGAGCGTACAATGTCGTGTTATGAATACTCCGCGGCAATGACACCCAGTGTTGGTTGAGCGATATCGAATTTCATTGAGCGCGAAGATTCGCGCAACATCACGAACAACTTGACGATGTTGCTTCGTCGGCTCATTCATTCACTGGCGAATCTGAAATCCGCGAGCGAAGGAAGAAAAAAAAGAAAAAGAAATTTCCATCCATCTATTTGATGACGTTTCACTACATGGCAACGTTAATCGTTATCGTTATCAGCACGATCGTTGTATTGTTGTTTTAAATGTATTGGCTCTAAACGACGTGTCGTTTTTCTCGTGTCCCGATCATCATCGTCATCGTTATCGTCGACAAAAACAAAGAAAATAAAAGATCAGATAGGGACGGGCGAGTAGGGCAAAAGCGGGGAGCGGGGGGAGGGGGGGGGGGGGAGAAGGGGGAAGGAGAGGAGCGAAGGGATGTGGAATTTTCGGAGTTTGCGAGGAACGTAACCTTTTGGCCTTATTTTGAAGAAGGCCCGGGGAAACGCGAGTGGCCCGGCGGATTCGTGAATCGACCAAGCTGTCAGAGTGTGGAGGGAAAGAGGAGGAAAGAGCGATGTGGAGGGGAGAGGGAAGAGAGAGATGTACAGGCGTACAGTGGGAGGAGGAAGCAAGAGAGCACGCTGAATGGAGGAAGTGGGACACAGAGTGCGATGCAAAAAGAGCGGGGGGGGGGGGGGCTCGGTTGGGGTATACGCGCGCGCGCACATGTGCGTGTATGTGTGTGTATCTCTCTGTATGGGCGCGTATTCTATACGTACCGAAAAACTGCTGGAGAAGACTAGAATCGAATAACAAACGTGGCGTATAATCCCGCAGCCGTGGGACGCACTCGCTCTCTCGCGTCGCGCGCGTCACGTCACGCGCGCCGCTAATGCACACCGATAAACGCCGGAGCAATTATATAAGCGCACGTACTGTCAGCATTGCGCGAACACTATCCGTCGCGCGAACCGCCGAGAACGCCCACGATGATCCGCTTTATGAATGCTGCTGCGCGTGAACTCGATTCTCGTGGCGAATGAACGCGCGCGGCGAACTCACTCGGCGGACGCAGCGAGGCAAACGGCGAGGAGAGGAATGGAACAGGACGGAAGGGGAAGAGACACGGTGCGGCGATGCGGCGCGCGCGGGAGTGACAGCGACAGAGCGAGAGAGGAGACAGACAGCAACCACCACGCTGCACGCGAACGCACTAACTGAGCCCCAGCCCTGACCTGCCTCGCGCGACACCCCTTCGCAACGACGCTACTCCCCACCACCTACTATTACGCAGCCCTGCGGCTGCGCCGCGTGACGAATCGCGGCGTGCGCGCGATGCGACGTATGTAACGTGGGGTCCTGCCTAAATTCCCAGTGTCGCGTGTTTACGCGATCTTGGCGAGCGAGCTTGCCAGTTCCTTTTTCCTTCGTTTTTTCACCCTTTTTATCAAGGAATGACAGTAAAAACATGCGCGCATCTTACAATAAACGGAAATGGATCTTGGGAAATCTACCAATAACGAATTGCATTGCACATGTTAGGAGAAATATCACGTGCCACATGATCACAGGCTGATCTTGGCTCTTTTGAATTACTTTTTCGAATTATTTCATTTATATGACAAATTTTGTATATTTTTTTATTCAATCTGTGTATTCATCTATGAATTTTTTAATAAATTAATATTCAAATCTCTACGAAACTATGCCTCGATGTAAAGTGTATATATATATATATATATATATATATATATATATATATATATATATATATATATATACACTTTCAACGTTTCGAGATTTCAAAGATTCTGGCGCGTTTTAGCCGATTACCAAATCAATCCATTAATTCCTCGTTACATTTCGAACGATATACAAACTGGCTCGATCTTTAACGCTGAAATTGTTTCAAATTGAATCAATGCGCGTTCCGCGCATTACTTTTACGATATTACGAATATTAACACGACAAAATACAATTCATTTCTGGCAGAGAACCGCGGCAAAACACGCAATACTGCAACGACTTTTTTAACTGCACGTTCGTACAAGTTCTCGGACAAAAAAAATCGATTGCAGGCACGACCGTTAAAATTAAAGGTCGCGAAACAGGGCAATCGCGGCATACTAGAACTAGACTCGATGTAAAATCGAGATAAAATGCTAATCACCCGCACGTCTCTCATGAAAAGTGCTTCGATAGATTCGAGCCAAGAATACATCTTTGTCCGCATCTTCGTCATATGTTGAAAAGTAAACGGTAAACGTGCGTTTAATAAAATAAAATGCGTAAAGTTATAAGGATTCGATCATCATACCAAATTGGAATTGGTCGCGGTAAGTTTCCCTAACAATTTTCTGGAGGGAAAAAAAAAAGTAAAAGTAAATAATTCTACGTTGCACCGCGACAGATTGTGATTTGCTGTTCTTCTGATCCAAATCTTTTCCGTCGTCGATTCATTCGAACGATTTCTCAATGGAAGACGCATATGCGATCGCATTTCCAATTTACCCCAGTTTTTCATTCGTTGTCCATTTTTCATTTGCGCTCCTCTTGTCRAAAWWAAAAAAAGAARGGSGGGGGKGGGGTGGGGAGGAAAATGTATTTTCTGCCATTAAGATTTAATCGAGTTAAATGAAAAACAGAAAGGATCCGAGAAAGGTTTAGCGAAAGGTCGAGCGGCTTTCTCGCTTTCCGAAGAGAAGCTATCGAGGATGTACCTCAAAGCAGCCTCCCAGGAAGGGACGGCGAACATTGCAAGTTCGTCTATCGTGTCGTCGTCTGGCAAGCTCTTGACGATGATGATGAAGAAAACAGCACGGGTTCTCTTGTCACAAACGGATCGCACGAACGCGAAACGAAAGGCCCGCAACGCTAATCTTGTATAACGCGATAGTCGTTTCTTGCGCCTTGCGTATTTTGTTTCACGTCGCGCAAGGTCGTTTTACACCGCTCGCGTTTTAATGGCCCGCTATCGCCGTCTCTATCGATGACGATGACGGCAACGTTCAAGAGAGTGACTTTATCGCGGCGAATAAAATGGCGCAATCCAATCTAGCGTGTCGCCGCGCGTTGTTATACATATTTTGGGTATCGCTAAATAAACAATGCTCTATACGCACCTCGCTGCATGTCGCAAAATTTATAGGGGATATGAATAGAAGGAAATGACAACAAAGTCCCGATCAATGTTGGTCACCATGATTGTTCGAACGATCTTGTTCTCTCTTCATGGATTTACAACATCAAAGACATATGATTGAAAGAATATGATATTAAATAATATTCAATCATTATTTATGCAATAATTGTCGCGTATACGACAATAAAGTTATACAAATTATGCGTGACGTACTTGTTTGCGGAATCGTATCGTTTCGGGAGTCTGAGCGCTGCAGGATCAGCGCCAGAACGCATTAACGGTAAAATGCATTGCGCTAGCGTCGCATTCGCCTGATTGAAACTAGTGAAACTTCATTTTGCTCACGGACACGTTGAGCGTTAAGACGCTCCAAACGCGAGTGATTGATAGTTCGGTGATACATTTCCTATGTTGTGTCGGTAACCTTAAAACGATCCGCAATGCGTCGCCAGTGATCAAAACGCCACATGACTAGTAAAAAAGGGAAGATGCAATGGACGAGTTTACATGGTATTTGTCACGTGAATATGATTAAACAGATATCCGATTTATACTTTTCCACTGATCAAAATCGTATTTATGAATTAATCTTTTTGCATAGGAGAGAACTAAGCGCGATGAAGGCAACTTCAGACTGGTTACAAAGAATGTGGAAAAGATAGGAGAGAATACCTAATTCTTGTATTTTCGATTTGGTAATGTCTATGACAAATCTTACGATAAACAATTGTAAATATACTTATTCGAGAAAAGGAAGATATAAATGGTCATGTTATGTGTTGTAATTATTGTAACGTATAATATAGTTTATGCAGTTTATGTAGAAGAAGAAGTACTACCAAGCTGACTTACCGTTCTTTCAAGGAAGTTCACGCTTTATTTCGCGCTTTGGTTCCGATTGTATTCACGCGTCTTGAATGTTCACGGCGCATCATAGACTGCATTCACTATATTGATAATGGTTTCTCGATTTCTCGAGAACATCTCACGATATCACCATTCAATCGTTTCGATCGTGGCGCACTTCACGACGGTATCACTCACTTCGTCGCAAGATGCGCGGGATACGAAGGACGTTCACCAGCCCGATTACTGCGTCGTAATACACAATAACTACGCAAATTAATGCTAAGCGCGATTGAATAGACTGCTTTATATCGCTATGCTGTTGCACCGCACGAATTCAATATGATTGCGAATATCATGTGCCCCAACGGGCTTGAATACAATATTCCGACCTGGATCGGAAACAAAATGCACGAAAACGCAACGGGTTGATCGTGACTAATTAGGTTATAACTGCACTGTTTCGCGTTCACTAGACGTTCGATCGAAAATTACTTAAGCAAAAATGCGAAATAATAAATTTCGAAATACGATCCACACTCCTTTCTATTCGATCTTGAAAGAATCGACTATTCATTCGATACTGAGTAACTTTTGTCGCTTGCACTTCAAATTTATACCGTGCAATCATACGCCATTACATGTTATATAGGTTAGAGCGCCTCGAGAATAAATAGAGGGCTCTGGCTTGTAACTACTTTATAGAAAAAAAGAAAAAAAAGAAAAAAAAAAGAAAGAAAAAAGCAATCAACAAATTTTTTTTATATAAAAGATTTATTACGTGCCAATAAATAAATCGGGCATTATAGATATGTGGTAGCTTAAGAGCAGGAATACATTCCTCGAGGCCGTATATCGGAATTGTCAGACTTTCATAATTAGAACAATGGTTTGTTCTTGCGGGCTGTTATTAAAATATAAATAAACGTATATCGATAAAACATGAACTGAGGATATTTCACAGTAATCTCGTTGGAAAGGATAGAGACAAATGGAAATATAACTCTAATCGAAATCTAATGTCAAATAATGATGCGCTTTAGTCTGAGATTTTATGCATAGTTATATTTATATCTATCCATTCAAACAAGCAACAACGTTAATGCAAAAGTATCCTCAGTTTATGATGATAACAAATTTAAAATATCATTGCTGCGCGTTATAAAAGATTTTTCCAAGAAATTACTTTTCTTGCTCCAGTCCAACGTTAAAAGAAGAATATAAATCTTCAATCTCGCATAATTGATATGCATCTAGCATTTTCGCGCAAACATTTTCAAATTGCTTTGGTCAACTTTTGTTTACATCCACTCTGCGTCTCAAAATATGGCCCAACGCAAGTATGGGCCTTGTGTCTCGTTAACATTATCGAGATGCAAAAAAAATATATATATATGTATATATGTATAGATAAATACGTATAAAAGAGGATAGAAATAGAGTTTACAATACAAATATACGCAAATGTAAGCGATGGAATGATGAGTATTGGAAGCTGCACTAGCACTATCTACAAAAGTGCTAGTTGTATAAAAGATTACCGTTCAGCTTAATAATAACGTCGCGTCATGCGATCAAACGCAAATAACTTATTACCCAATACAAGTATCGTTGCACAAGGCACGCAATCCCGACTGCGTTTGCTAGGAAATGAAGAGATCGATTTGTTGAGTAGAAAGATCTTCCTCAAGATCGTAGACTTCCAGAATCTGATCGAGTCCTGAGCTATTTTCGATGTGATCTGTTTGTCTCTCTTATCTCAATACGGAGAATCCCTTTGCTCTTGCAAAACGGAACGGTCTGCAGTGTATGTAGCGCGTGTTGCATTCTGGTGACGAAGCACGCACCGGTGTTACATTGGCATTGTTCTCCTTGTCCCATGCATGTCTTGGCGTCTCGATGCCGAACGGACTATAGAGCTTTGTCGGTGTACGGCCCAGCAGCTGACGAGAACGAGTTTGTGGTGTTTGCATCTTGCAAGCACCTGGTGATTGTTGTTCCTCTAATCGCTGGCGTCTGCGTGTAGAACTCTTGAATTTCTACAAATACAAACGAGAAGATAATTCTTCACATCTAAATGTCGATTGTCGGACTTGATGCGAAATCAATGTCTTAAGACATCACTATTACGATGCAATCCAAGAATAAGATCTCTTATTTGGTAAATTTCGTAAATTCAGCAGCAAATTAAAAAAAATTCCTAATCCCGTATCGTTTCTACAGGATATTAATCTTCCGTTAAGAGGGAAAAAGCTAGAAAGCGCACAATTCTTTCGAAGAGAACCGCTTCTAAAAAATTGATCTACTTTTTTGAGAATGATCGCGTGAGAATGAATATACCGTCGACTTTCCTGATAAAACATTCCCATTATAAGCTTCAGGTATTCTCACCTGAGATATCGTGCCGAACGTACTGCGTACCGACGATATTGTCCTGGACAATCTCTCGGCGCCGTTTCGCAACGCTCGTCTCGAGTCCGCGGACACGTTACCGAGGCTGATGTTGTTCCAGGCACGGTCGGCAGGTTCTTTCGGTGTTTTCGGTGTTTTCGCCGGCTTTGCCGATTTTGTGTCATCATTGGCTGATCCGCGTTCCTTGTCGAATCTGTCCTGCAAACGCTGTCGCAGATTACGTGTTCCTCGCACCATCTCCGGCGAGTTTCGCGTGCCCAGCACTTCCCGGTGGAACGTGAATGACACGCTACGCGAATCCGGCCGCATTTTTCTCGTCGTCGCTTGCGGTGATACTTGATACTGATATGCGTTTCGGCCTTGTTGTCGGCAATCTTGTGAAAAGTTGTCACCGAGACCGATCAGAGGAATAGGATGCAATTGCGGCCGTTGATAACCGTCCTCACGTTGATTTGGCCAATCCGATTGACAACTAGAGAGGAAACTCCCATAACATTTCTATGGGGCTCCCTAGAGAGCTTTTTGATTGGTTGCCTACATGCGCAATCGCTAAAATGTCGGTCAGTTGATTTCTTCGAAAGCTACATGCAAAAAGATGCATGACGATTGAACGTTGCTAGATGATTTAGCAATTATCATGGAGATCCATCGAAAAAAAAGAATAATGCCATATTTTAAATCAAGACATCCATCGGGAGTTGAAAAAGATTGCGTGACTCATAGACGAGGCGAATGTATGGGTTGGATGCTGTAATATAAGTTTTAAACACATAATAGTAATTTTTAATTCTTTAAGAACTTTCATAAGGGCTGTCACTTTTTTTTAACTTGTTTTTCAAACCTATTAAATATTTTCTGCGATGCGAGGCTTATTCAAAATTAATGTTTTCAGATAGCTTTCAGATATATTTGTATATTATAAAATTTCTACATTTTATACATGCATTTATGATACATATGTGATCAAAACGATGAAAAAAATATTTCTGCTAAAAATTTTTGAATTTTTGAACTTGTAGAGTAGAAATTTCAATGTGATGACCGAGGTGAATTCTTGAAATTTTCAATTTCTGCAGAAATTTTCCAGACTCAAAATTAGATATCGATCAAAGTACAAGAAGTTTTTTATATCTTTCAATAGTTTTTCCGTTTCTTCTATGAATGCGTATAGATTCCTTAAAAAATGTTCCTCCAATAATCTTGATTATTCTTTCGATGTACGATTTATCAAAATCCGAAAGATTATCTTTAACTTCGATACATACGAACATACGTCAATGCAGGCACACATTATATTCAATTGATCTCAACTATCAGCAATAAAAACCCATATGCTTTCGATAGCATCACGCCAACTAATAATTATAATACTTATAATTCGCGCGGGAGTCACGTGACCGTCGCCGCCTTCTCTCCGCCGCGACTCGCGGTGGAGGAAGGTGGCAGCGTTGCCGCCAGTCGGCCGTGATTCTCGGCTTGTGCCGGCAACGTTGCGCGGTACTGTGGGTTGTCGTCGTCGTCGTGATCGTCACGGCGCAGTGTGCGACATTCGCGCGGCCAACACACCCAATGTTTGTATTTTCAAGTTCTTCGTGATATGTGAGATCGTCGTCGTCGTCGTCCTCGTCACGCGCGAATCAGTGCAACACGCTCGCAGGCGCGCGCGCCCACGATATTAGAACGCCGAGCTGACGAGGCATGTAGTTATCGCCGGTGCGACGTCGTCGGCATCACCGTCGGCTCTCGAGATGTGGACGACGACGAAGACCACGAAGTACGGCGTCGGTGAGTTTTATCGGCCGCGCGGGGTTCTCCTGCCTCCCGCTGCTCCCTTGCTCGTCCGGCGCTTTCGTGACTCCCGCTCGCACTCGCCGCTCACTTCAGAGCTGTCAAATCTGCTGCACATCAGGGAAAGCGCGCCCGCACGAATTCGCGATGCAAGATCGCTCAGCCAATCGCGATTTAATCACGATACTCGGATGCGATCTCGTCCGCGCCCAATTTCGGTCGATCTCGCAAAGATCAGGCAGCAAAAACCTCGAAGAAGACGAACGCGTAAACGGCGATGGACGCGCATTTCTCCGCTCGCCGGCGACGTGTGTGCGTACGTGCATGCGTACGTGCATGCGTGCGTGCGTGCGTGCGTGCGTGCGTGCGTGCGTGCGTGCGTGCGTGCGCTCTCCGCTGTGTGCGAACCTACGTGCGCTCCATTCATGCATTGATCGTGCGCGCGAGTAGTAAAGTCCGCGCTTGATAAGCCGGAGCCGAGGCCTCCGGATCCCCGATTTTGTGCCCATTCTCATGACAGGCTTCTCTGATATGGCTCGTTGCGATTCTTGTATCCTTACTCTCGATTCTGTCACGATAACGAATCGATAGCGGGACGATTAGCGATTACGGAATTTGGGGACTTTGTTGAATGCGAGTCCTTCCTGATAACATGCCTTTTTATATCTCGCGTTATGTGACGCGATTGGCGTTGACCTTGCGCTGCTGTTTAGCACTTGCACTGAGTCTCGATTTAATCTCCTGATTAATTTTCTAGCGCATCATAGACATAACTGAACGATTCGCGGTTCGTTTACTTTTACCGTCACGGATGAAGTCTCACAATGCGGTGGAACAGGTACAGCAATGGAGCAGGAAATTATCGAGAGGAGAAACTCGTAAACAAACACTCGACATCTCTGCGAGTATTTCCCCATGAGAATGCACCTTGAGATGGAGATGCATTTCGGGAATTACAGGGCGAAGGCTGTCGCGATTCTTTGATCCGCAAGATTACCAATTCCTGTAATACTCCGATGGAAAGTCCCACGTTGAATATTATGCGCCCCGCCATTTAGAATTGTCCTTAATTAAAGCCTCGCCCTTAAAGTCCGTTTTGCGCGCTTAACGCGCGACGAAGATACGCGAATAATTTCCACGATCGAGACGGAAAATTGCTCGATGAGAAAATTGCGAAAGTATCGCATCCTCGGACATCCTCGCTAAACAGTCAGTGTTATGATATTAAACGGTATTCGATCGCTGGAATGCCAACGCGCGACGATGATTAGCCGGTAAGTGGTCGCGGATCCTCTGACGCGGCGAAAAGCGCGCCGAAGACGAGGTTGCGGAATCAGAATTCATTTACGGAGCGGCGTCGACCGGCCGCGATTTTTTTGCGATTAATTAACGCTCCTGTTAATCCCCGGCGTTCATTTAAGGTCGTTAGCGCGCTCCGTCATTGTCCCGATCTTCTCCAAGCAGTGCAGGAGAATCCAATAAATAGTCGCGCCTGAAATCGCGGGCGAAACGGCGGATTCCCTGCCCCTTTCTCGCTTTATTCGATAAAGACCAGATGCGTTTTATTTATTCGTTTTATTTAATAATTCGCGTAAAGCGTAAGCCTCGACAAGCCGAACGGTCGATCGTATTTGCGGGAAATTGTAGCGTCGATGTAGTCTGGGGGAATAATGTAAATGAGTAATATCGGGGGGAACCCTTTGGCAGAAGGTCGGTAATATTTATAAAAAGGTGTCGAAGATGTTACACTATCTGCGATCAAAGACCGCGGCTTCTCTCGTCCGCGCCGCGAACGCAGCCACGAATTAAATTCCTCCCGCCCGTAGTTTTTTTCGGCCCGGCATTTGCCATTCTGCCTCGAAACAAGTTTTTAATTTCCGTAGCGGCGGTCGAAGCGCCTCGCGCGGATTTTTCGCGCGATGGCTTCCGGGATTTTTCTCGACCGCGCGAGTGCAAGCCTACGCGGGCACCAAGTATGCATGTCAGCGACGCGATTAAAGCACAATCTTCCAATCTACCAATGTACGCTACTATTCATACGGTCATGCCCCTATGCATCGTTTCTTTTCGCAGCCATTATAGATAGGACGGTAACTGCGACTCTTTCGTTCTATTTGTCTCCTACATGTCTGCAGAGACATGTTATCGAACCTTTCGTGCGCTAACCTCAAACGCGAGATTAAAGAAAGTAGGATTTATCTCGATTATCGATCAAGATTGGATTCAGGACTCGGAAATTTCGGAAAATTTCGTTTTCGCTGGTTCGCTAATCGATATTATGATTAATACTATCAATAATATTGATAGTATTAATATCAATAATATTGATAGCATAATAATGTAATAGTGTTAGATTATTGCAAATGGAATGGTCATTCCATTTATTTCATTTGAAATATTTATATGAGATTTAATTAAAATAACCTCCAGTCTACTTTAATGCACTCGTTGCGACGTGAAACAAGTCCTTTTTCGATGGAAATCTGGAGTACGAGAGGCAATGAATAAATTGTTCGAAAGAAGCTTCTACATTCCTTGGAAACAATTTTCCTGCGGATGGCAGGCCGGAAAAATAAAAGAAACCAGCGAGGATTTCACAGACAAATTCTATTAATTATTTTACACGGATCTTCATCCGTGAAAAATTTTTATGTGTGGTGATGAGCAAAGGGCGTCATTGATTTTTCCGTTCTTAAAACAAAATGAGATCTATCATAAATATTATGCGGAAATTGATATCGTGTATAGAAAACTTGGCATTCAATAGCCGACATTGCTCAACAGCGCTGTGTTATTGCTTTGCGACCATGTTTGATCATACATTGCGAAACAGACTGCAGAAAGATTAGCAGGATTGGAGCGTGAAGTGCTTCCTTTTTCATCATTTATGTCTTCCTGATCTCACTCAGATTATCGTGTTTTCAAACATCTGGACGGATCTTTGAAGGCTGCTTGAAATAGGTATAGATAATAAAAACTGTTTTCGGAAAATTCACTGCCTCTCGTTTTCCGTTTCTATCGCATCGCATTGGAAGTAGACGAAGCTTGTGGATTAAGTTTGTATATTAAGTTTGAAATAAAGAATTAAAAACGACTATCTAATTTTATTAGCAACAAACAGACGTTAATATCATGTTATTGTGTTATGTTGTTAATACGATTAATAATATGTACTTTATATTATATCACGTTATTATAATAATTGCATTGCTGAGGGGCCAAACTTTTGCTTCTATGAATTTTCATGCAACGCGAAATCATCTTCAGCCTCTCACTTTGAGGCTGCTTTTTTGAATTAAAATTATATCATAATTTTCTCGTAAAATTAAAATCCGGTGATTTATGAATTAAACACGTGCGAATGAGTTTACGAACGAATGTTCTACATTTTCATGAACAAAGCAGGAAATATTTTACATGCAATATTTTATACGAAATGTCGAATCGGCATATTATACGGAAACCGTGCGCGGGTGCGCTGAAAGGATATAAATAAATATCAAATAAACATCTGATAAATTCTCTGAAAAATTTAACGTCAATGTCGTTATTCGTGTCGCGGACACACACGAGAGTGATTCAGTGATATTACTAAACCCCACATTTTTCCCCGGATTTTACCGCGATGCGATATAACTTTTGGCGCTGGTCATAATCAGTCGCATAAACGCAAAACGTTATTAATATTGCCCATCTCGCTATGAGTCACGTTATCGATGCCCTTCCTGCGGACTCGCTTTCGCCGTTTGTTGACCACATTTTACGTCTGCAAAAAGCACTCGGCAATTCAACCGGCTTGTACTATACGCACGTGAATATGCCACCGACGCTTTTGACATTTTATGGTCGGGCATAAAGCGGCATTTCCGTTGCGAAAAACGTGCGGCGTTCGCGTCCGACCTGCGGCGAAAATAGTACCGTTTCGCAATTGTGGGAATTTTTTGTCCCGTTTCTGCTCATCCTGAGAAGATTGATTGATCGAGCACTCTAACGCTCCCCTCCTCCCAAACCTCTCTCTCTCTCTTTCTAAAGAAAATAATAATTGATGTGTAACTGGTGAATCCTCAATTTCCACGCGGTTATCGCGATCGACGATTTGATTTTCATGAATCGCATCGCATAGTGGCATAGTGACTTTCCATTTTTGCTCCATCAGGTACTCGTTGCGCGCATGCGCGCGCACATATGCGGGCTTTGAGACATCTCTTTGCCTAGAGAGAGAGAGAGAGAGAGAGAGAGAGAGAGAGAGATACATGTAAAAAAAAAAGAAACGGAAGTTGTGTCGGAAGGGTCCAGGAGGCATTATGATTTCAGATGTCATTGTTTACGTCTTCATTTCGCGACCCTCCCAAACTGTTGCACCCTACCTAGCATCATGGCATTATTGATGTCGCCGGCTCCGCACGTGTAACTTGACGTGTGTGCGTGCTCACACCAGTGGGAGCAGTAATGGCTGTTCCCTCCCTGCAGACGTACCTTCTGTCATTATTATTTACGAGCATCATCTCTTATTATTTACGTAATCCCATTCTTGTAAACGGTGAACGGCACTCACACGCGATATTTTTTTTGGGAATGTTTGTACATTTTTATCTGTAATTTCAATTGTAGCTTCGATCCATCACTTTTGATAACTTTGATACTTTTTCCAGTTTTCGCCGAATATTTTTCATTCGGAGCGGAAAATGTTTGTTTTCGGGACACATTTCAGATACAGACGACTCACCGCCGATGAGTTCCGAGCGATGGGTAGCGTTAGGGTCGCGGAAATGTCAGCAAATTCGGGAAAAGGATGGCAGGAAGGGCTGCCAGGCCTACGGTTCCCCTCGCGGGTATTTCGTACGGCCGAGAAAGGGAGTTATCGATTTAATTCCCCGGGAAAAGCTATGGGGGAAAAGCTATGCGCGACGCGAACGCTACGCGGTCTGTCCTTTGTTCGTGGCGCGCCGACAATGGAATTCTTTTGTAGCGCGATTTCGGGATATCCAGACAATTCTGCTAATTATTTTATCATTGCGGATTTATTATTTTATTATTACAATAAAAAGGATAAAGGATAAACCTTGCTGCAGCGCGACGAGGAGTCGTTTATCTCTCTAGTCCGTAGAGTCCGTATTTGTTCCACGTGTAAAACACAATAAAAACGAAGCGACCAATCGAGCTCTTTTTCTTCTCTTGTTCCTGTGTAATTTCGGTTCATTGATTCGACGATTCGCGAGATTGGTTTGGGGAACCACTTGGCTCCGCCAAAGGAACGCAAAATTCCAAAAATGAATGCGACTCGTGAATTTGCGAGTGCGCGCGAATACCAAGCTAGAAGGAAGAAATGTCCATAAAGTAGACTGTCGGCAGTCCTTGGTCTCTGTCCCTGTTATGCGGGAAAATATTCTATTAAGGCCAGTGAGGAGAAAGAGACGGGTCTGCGCGGAATGGTCTGTCTGCCATCCGGTGACGCAAAACATTCCGCGTATAAGTGACATTCTATTGATCGGCCGTCTCTCTCGCGGCAAACACGTGGCAGCGCATTGTCGCGGTCCTTGTGCGCGAGCGATCGCTGCAAAATACCTCATTGTTACTGCCCGGAAAAAAAAAAAGTCCACCGTGTCCACCGCCATTCACAGATGTTTCCCGAGCGGATTGATTTACGGGGATTTCTGATCATCGCGATTCCGTAAATCTGCACGCCTTTTTCCCTCGTCGGTCGATGAAAATTTCACACGCAGGAGGCGCGTGATAATTTAATATTGTCAATAAATAATACAAAATCAATATTGGAAACGCGGTTAAGTCGCACGTTGGGATTTCCTACCCCAACTTTCGTCATTCGTGCATCTTATACATCTCACTCGCGTTTCTACCGCAAACCGCAGCTCGAGATCTGCTTGTCGCAATTTTGCGAAACTTGTTTAAGCTCGTCAAGCAATTTATCTCGCGATCAGCCCCAAGTCTGATCGCTCCCGAGTGATCGCTTTTGATGGACGAGTTCCGACCGCGTAAAATTCGATGTCGGTCTTGCTCTTGGTCGCGTTTGACGAGCGTGCATGCCGCCTCGCCAAAATTCCATGCGTGTGCCGGCGATCGATGATGCGCGCTTCCTGTGAATGAACGCGAGCGGGGCTCGCTCGCTATCTCGCACGCGGCTGCGAAAATGAAAAACGGGCGTCGCGGTGATGCAACACGGGCGTCGAAAATCGTGCCACGCGTCCTCCTGCTATCCGCTCGCGGGCGGCTTGGTGGGCCGTAATGCGAGTTAACGCGTACAGGGTGTTGCAAAAGCGAGCGGCGACGAGTGGCGGCATCCTGTCCTCGGCGGCAATCGAACCGCCGTCCCGTTAATCCCGTAATATCGATTATTAGACGGCAATTAGCGGCGCGCTGTTAAATTGCCGTGAGACCATTTCTCGGAATATCCAAGCGAGTCCCATTGTGATGGAAACTCGCGCAACGAGGGAACTCTGGCGAGGTCGCCCGGAGGGGATTTGCACAGTCGCCTCGCGACACTGCGGAAATTGCGTGTGCTCCGCCAATTAATGCCGACCAAAATATCACCGGAGGCACGAAGGAACTTAGCGAGCGCGCCGCGTTTAAATCGATCGGCCAATTTTCCGCCGGTGTGTAGACCGATGAATAGACGGAAAATTGAATTTTCATCGCGGACAGCTATCGATTGGAAACCTCTTGCGCGCTCGTGCGTTTTTCCCGACACGCCCTGTATACCTACGCGTGTATCCAAACCCACACGTGCCCACGAGAAAACGCAGAAAGAAAGAGAGGGGGAGGGGACTGAAGAAAGGAAGCGAAAAGAGAAGCGGATGGAAATGAAGGCGAGGGACTGATGAAGAGGGAGAAAGAGAGAAAGAGAGAGAGAGAGAGAGAGAGAGAGAGAGAGAGAGAGAGAAACGCTCATTGAGATGCATCTCGCGTACGTTCCTCCGGCGAGAGAAGACCGGAAGCTGGCTCGTCATACGTGCATCGTCATGCGTATCCGGTGCCTCGGAGTCGGTTTATCGGAGCTGACGATTCCAGGGAAGAGTCTCGCGGTACCAATCAGGCTACTGATCGCGTACGCGCGATCATGCGGCCTGCCGTTACAAGTAGATGACGCGTAATTTGAGTAGCCGCTAAATAGAAAGCGCGAATCGAAGCATCATCCGCGCGGGGTTCCCGCGGAATGAAGGTGCAGGGCCAGACAGGGCCAGATTGGCGGACATTGTCTCGGGCGTCTCTGGAAGAATGCGTATCTCGGCGATACGCGTGCCGGTAGCGATCATCGAGATGAATGAAACGGCACGAGATTATATAATCATCGCGTTATCGCATTATCAGCTCCCGTAGCTCGTATCGCGCGTCGCAAATCAGGATCGCAAATCAGGTGATCGATCAAAGCGCCGCCGCCCGCTGCGATTCTGATTCGCCGCACTCGTCGATACGTCGGCTGCCCGATGCGAATTAATAGCTTAATCGCTCAGTTTCTTACTTCAACGCGATTTGCCTCGCCGTCGAGTATGATCGTGGGAATTCTGGCGCGCGTGGGAAGCCAAGCGTAGCACGCGGATCCGGGGATAAAGCCGGGCGATCGCGCGTAAACGCGCGTTGTTAACAGTTATCAGCCGCTGAGCGCGCGTCATTTTACACGGACGGCGTAACGAGATCCAGTTAGCCGATGAATGACGGCGGCGGCTGCTCGTTAAAAATACCGCCGGGTATACCGTCTCTTGTGTACCGTCGTGCGGCGGCTCATGGATAAGGTAAGCGACATAATGTGTGCTCTCTTTTGCAGCTGTGTACAACTGGCGGGGGGACACGCGCTATGGGCTGCCCCTGGAAATCGGAGAGACCGTGCAGATCCTGGAGGAATGCACAGGTAATGTGCGAGATCAAGTTCTCTCTCTCTCTGTCTTTCAATTGGCCGAGATGTAGCGACTTCCGATCGTCCGTCCACGCGTTCATGTTGCCGGCATGTTGCCGGCAGTGATGAAATCATCAGGAAACGTGGTGTATTATAGGATAATCGCGCATCCTCGATCAAATCGCACGGGAAATGATAGTAATGAAGGTAATGAAGAGAGAAAATTCTGAGAATCAAATGGATGTGCGTAATACATAATCGCCGTATTCGTAACGATAAAACGCAGCGCGTGGATAATTTGCAATCAGCTCGTCAATGTCGTTGTAATGTTCGTCTTCTGCCGAAACGGGATCGTCGAAGCTCGCGGGGAGAGTAGCGGAAAATTAGCGGCTCCGTTAACGTAACGTGTTGCCACGTTGTCGTTAAAATGTCGTAAAAATGCGTACCAGTTTTTTTACGCAGGTTGATATTAATTGATATTATTCGCGATTAGTTTGCATATCGCTCGGCGTTATCGCACATTAATTTATACCGACATCGCCGGTTATTATCTGAGCGAGTGCGATTGTTGTAATCGCGTTTGTCATTCCGATTGCTGTTAAACTGGATCTTGAAAACTTAATCGAGAGCATTCAGCGAAAGCACAATTGAAACTTGATTGACTACGTGACTCCAGGCTGGTACAGAGGGTTCTCTACGAAGAATCGCGCGGTGAAAGGGATCTTCCCGAGTTCCTACGTGCATCTGAAGCCTTGCAAAATTGACAATGAGGGCCTGTTTGAGTCCGTCATACCGTTGGAGGATCCGGTGGTCCGCGAGGTCACCCTGGTCCTGCGCGAATGGGGTGGCATTTGGAAGAGGCTGTATGTGGTGAGTACACACTTCATCCTTCGTTCCTCGTTGTACTTTCTTCCCGCACAAGAAAATCTGTCCTTGCGCGACATTGAAGGGATACTCTGATCTTTTTATTAAAAATGGAATCGCGATGGAGAGAAAAATTGCGACCGCTTAAACTTCAACCGTTCATTTCAAAGGCATTATCGGGATCGTATTTCGGATCATCGATGAGGATTCTAACGATTAACATCTCGTCGTTTCAACGGATCTCAACGTCGTGTAATTTTCTGCTCTACGATCAAGAGGCATTGTTGAGGCTTTTATTTATTACAAAAAATTATTGAAGAGGATTCTTAGATGCGTCCAAAAAAGAAAATGATTTTTCGTTTTCTACCTTTCACAAGATTGCTCGAAACAAAGGAGATTAATCTTATATCTCCTCCCGTATTTTCGGGATGAACTTGGCGAATGGAGACATGATGTCGCGTTGTTGTTACATGTATCGCAGGACCGCGAGGATTACAAATTCAGTGCGTTGCGCAAAGTGATGCGGGAACTGTTAGAATGGCGACGGCAACTTTTGGCTGGCACCCTCACCACCGATCAGACGCGGGAGCTAAAGCTGCGGATAATCAATAAAGTCGACTGGGGGAATCGGTAAGTCGGAAAAAATACACCTTCTGCATCGCTGAATTCGCGGCACGTGTTGCAACACCGGGAGCTATCTAGCTTTTTATTTTGCTCGTCACACGAGTGCTGGACGCTTTATCGCAGATTCTCCTTATCGATTCATACGAGTTTGCTCTAGCGATGATTGCAATAATCATCAATAAGCGATCAATGATCTCGAAATTAATTGGGAACAAATCATTTATTGTCGAGAAGCCTCGCGTTATATATATACAAGACATGCCTAATATTTAACGTATATTATTGTCATTAGCTTGTAAATACATCAGTTTTTTTTATCAAGATGGCCAGATTACAACTAACAGAGAATCATCCAATTCATACGTCTAATTCAGGATACATTGTTCACGTGTGTTCAGGAGATTTTAGTCAAATTATTGTGTGCCGCAAAATGCTTTCTTTCTGCCCGATAAGAGAAAGCGATCGTGGCTTCAGTCCTGCTCGCGGAAGAAAAATTTGTTTCTCGCGTGACTACGTGCTAATTAAGTTCGTTTGCGCGCGAGCGTTATTGCCGCACGAGAGCGAATGATAAACAACGTTGTGTTGGAAAAAAAATTTCGTTTATTCTCTATCATTTTCTCTCGCTATCGCGCGCTAATCGCTAGTAACGACGTTGCACATATTGGCAGTCTTTCTCTCGTGTCGAGCGCGAGTCGGGAGAGGAGCATTGTGTGTCGCTCCTCCCAAAGAATACATTTATATATACGTTATAAAAAAAAGAAAAAAAAAAAGAAAAAAAAACGTATATTTTTCTTTTCCCTATATCCTATATATATATCTATATCTATATATATATATATAGAAGGCACATTGCAAACAACGAATTATATCTAACACTGATCTTTCGCTCTGTCTCTCTYTCTCTCTCTCTCTCTCTCTCTCTCTCGCTCTCTCGTTCGTTCGTCTTAAATATCTACTTTAAGATATATCACTCGGAGCGCGGTAATGCGTGATTTAATGGATTGCAGATATTGTAAAGGAAAGGGAGGCGTGTAGCGTGTACGCTATCGCTGTTACACATAGCAGTTATTGTAGCATTTATGTAACATCATCTTCGCGAACGAGAAACGTTGTTCGAGCATCGAGGGAAGCTCTCGATTGTCGCTGTTAACGGAAAAATGTAGATTATGCTTAATAATTAATCCTGCATTTTATAAGTTTATGTATACGAGATGTAGAAATATTGTAATATAGGGAGACGATACATTCTTTCCTAAACATATTACATCATGATCCTAATTAGGCTTAATGAAATGTTTGATTACTAGGAATGCTATACGTAGATCTCTCTCTCTCTCTCTCTCTCTCTCTCTCTTTTCGTTATCATGTGAGCTGTGATCATAATTGTAGAGGACCCCATCTATTTTCTCACCGAGAAAATTCCCTTCTCGTATATTACGTTACATTACGCGTACGTTATGTAGTAAATTGTCGATATTGAATCTCCTCTCAATTTTAAATCGGTACAAGCGATAATTTAGAGATTAACGTTACGTTCGGTGTCGGCTTATTCTCAGTCTCCAAGTTGTCTTGATTCAGTTCTTTAAATGGGGAAATCCGTTTGAACGCGTTTTGCGAAATGGCATCGCGATCGATGTGCAACAGTTCGTCGGCGAATATCGCGTGGCTCCGTTCTTCTGGAATCGAGTTTCAAAATCATATTACTCGCTCGCTTTGTTCTCGATCATTGATCAGCGTATCAATCGCGGAGAAATATCTCTAGAAGGGAAGAGAGGAAAAAGATAAAAGAAAAAAAAAAAAAAGAAAAATGGAAAAGGAATGAAACGAACAATGCGCAGTGTTCGTTTTCTCTCCGCCGGTTGGACTGGTAGACATACGATCTAATTTATCAGACTACTAGGCAGTGTAATGGTCCCACATGGTGTACAGTAATAGTGCTTTTATCGGCATCCTCGTCATGATAATCGCGCGATAGTGTTCCATCTGCGACACGCTTAACTCATCTGCTCTCGCTCACGCGTCAATTCTCAAGTAAACTACCCTTTGCTGAGAAAGATGAATATTGTATCGCAGATCGCGATATCGTGTAATATAAAAAGAAAGAAAGAAAGAAAGAAAGAAAGTAGTTTCTCATTGAGCAGGATTTTCTATCTGTCTACTCTCGAGTCTCTATCACGATCGTGATAATTGGTTTCGATGAAGATGAACGTAATCTCCTTGCGAGCTTTCGTGAAACATTGCCGCGCTCCCTCGGCAACGCAAAGCGATTTCGCGGGACTGCGTATCGCAACTATCGCGATACAATACTACAATATTGACTACAGTACTTTCGATATTTGTATTCTCTTTTTTTTTCTTTTTCTTTTCTTTCTTTTCTTTCCTCGAAGGTTTACGGTAATGTGAAAGGAATGTTGCGTTCGTGACGTAAGACAGAAGTCGAGGAACGGTGTTGTTAAATTGGCATTGTCATGCGCGCGCGACCGTCTCACGTTACTCTCATTAAATTATCGCTAGATAATATCGATGATATATAGAATTATCGACTAAGGATTAACATAACTAAAGTGTTTCTCTACTTTACAACGAAACGGATGCGATCATAAAAGATTGAATGAAAACCTATCGCGACCCAATGAAACGTGAGCGATCACACGTGCACGTGAACATATTTTATCGAAAGCATTGCGCGTTATCGCTTACATTATTACATTCGATAATCTAATATCGGCTCGTGCCGCTGCAATCGGCGCAGGATACTAAGTCTATCTCGTTCGCTTTCCCGATCGGTCAACGGATTGATGCACGATGTCGAAACGCGACGCTCGTTTCGATTCCCGCTACCAGCTGCGCGTTGTGCCGGTCAAGCGGAAATACTAGAAAGAAAATGGGCAGTATAATGTAAACACGCAACAGCAAAATAACGTTAAAGTTGCCTCGTGTGCTACAACAATCTCGCCTGCTGTAACTTTGCCCTGAACTTTGCGAACAAACGGATTCTTTTATTATTGGAAAACGAGAAGGTGACGAAGCTATTTTTATTTGTTGCGTCCAAGATTCCACAATGCACAATGATTAGCGTCAGATAAAGATCCCGCGATTGAACGAAGAAGTTCCTCGGGTATAGGCTAATTCGTATCCCGGCGCGTAATGTACTTTACGCGATGCAAATGAGACTTGAAGAAACGAGGAACGATACGATAATGCAGTCGGAAACAGAAATACGGCAACGCGAATTGGCATTGTCAGACATGATTTCGCGATGACATTCGTCTGGCGATTTTTCAATCGATTGCAGGTCGTAACGAAATGCTAGGACCTAAACGAGCATCAAGAATCAGTCAGTTTTATGAACGCGCGCTATTGACAAGAGAGACCCGAATCTTCTTACCCTCTCTTCTGGTCCGACATTTACGTTTTTACGAGCGTCGCGTGATTACGTACGGGCCACGGAGTCCCCGAGCATGAATTTACGATCGCGCGAGCAGTAAGATGTCCGATGATGCAGCACGAACCTCTCTCTCCTTCTCTCTCTCTCTTCTCATCGGCACCGAAGCGACGGCATCGCAAGACCGTCCTCGGTATTATCACAATACGAACAAGAAAGAGGATAGCAGGGAGCGGTGGAGGAAAGTTGAGTCGCATAATGTCGACGAGTCGCCCGTCGAAGCGGATTGTGACTGCCACGGTGATTTAGATCTCGGTGTCCTTGGCGTATTTCTCGATCTCCGGGTACATTGGCGACATCTCGAGAGTGCTGGGCGCCGATGGCACCGACGTAGGTGATGCGCCGCTGCTGCTGCCAAATTGCAGACGACGGCACAGTTCCTCCAGCAATTCGTTGAACACCATGATATTCATGTTCTGACCGATCAGATGAAGCAGCAGGAAGTCACCGACCTGGAAAAATTTCCGATTTCCCTCATGAATTTTAGGACGGAGCAGGACAGTCGCACCGAGATGTAAAGGTGTAACGTCGTTAGAGCGGGCACTTTCATCTACTTGGACCTATATTATCCCCATGGGATTCCATTTGCAAAAATTGCATTGTGCCGGCAAGCACCGGAAGCTACTCTTCGTTCGAGGCTGTCCATCAAGCTCTTGAGCTAATTGCCGCGATTACGGGCACAATAATCGCGCCAGTAAAGCTTTTTCCATTAAAACTACGTTTCATCGATATTTTCGTAATGAGTGAAAAACGATAATTGCATATTATTCGGGAATAGATCGCGATGTCTTTGTTGATGTCATTCGAGGAATGAACTTTCACGTTTAAACACGTTAACGTCTGAATATTTATATTCAAATATCGGTATTGTAGGATTGTCGAATGATCGAACTAAAATTTTCACCTGAGTTTTTCGGATGAGCGCGCTAACCGCGGCTGCTGTGCCGAACTTGAAACGCTTCCTGATGATGGTCTCGCGCGTGCTGGGCATTAGCACTACCGCCATGCTGTAGAGCACCGCCAGGCCGGAAAAGATGGCGAGTACGATGAGCCAGAACCACAGGAATATATAGATTTTCTCGTTGAGGATGTTGAGCGCAAGCACGCAGAGCGCGTCCAGTTTCTGAATCGTGCCGGAAGCACCGAATTTGTGGAAGGTACACTTGGTGACACGTGGGAATACCTCGATCATCGGATCAGTGCGCTCTTCCTGATTCATGCTGCTAAACTTGAGCACATCAGTGCCATACGTCAGGAATGCACCGCCCAAGAATGTGTCCACGAAGAATATGTTGCCGATCTGCGACGAGACGTAAATCATATTAATTTATCACGGAAAGTTATGATTCTGCCGACAGATAAATATTCGAGTAACTTTGACGATAGCGTCTTGTGCGTGAACAACTCGGCAAGTAAAGAAATAGAGCAAAAACATAAAAGATAAAATAAGAAGCATCAAAACGGATGATTTATATTTGACGATAAGAGCTGATCTACGTTGCGGAGGATTGCAAGATCTTGCAATCTTGCTCGAATAAAACGGAAATAAAACATATTTATGAAACATTGAACTTGGCGAAATTTGTCAAAATAGTCTCATGCAGTTGACATTCAGGATTTTACAGATTAACCGTCCACATTCTATCGAGTTGTTATCAGAAATTCGCAAAAATGTCCTCAATGACGTTTACGCGCGATATACTTACGACGTTGACAAAGTTAAGAATTTCGCAGAAGAAGTATCCGGCAGCGTAACTGTTGTGCAGATGCAGGGTCTCGATGATGTATTGGACCAGCCTTTCGGTCTTGGCCTGACGCTCCTGCTTGGGCTCTACCATTGCGCCTCTCATACCTTCGGTTATCATTCTGATCTTACCCTCTTCCCACTGTTTCCACATCCAGTGAGGTATGTAGAATAATACACCTTGGAGGAACAACATGAATGGCACCCACTGATAGTACGAGTGAAACTTCCTCTCCCCATAATCGCCCCCTAAGCCCGGATGGGCCACGTGGGTGCCCACAGGTTTCAGGTTGTTTTCAGGCAGCGTGAACGTGTATGTGATCCAGCAAAACGTGTTGATTACGTGACCGGATACCGCGCCGTCCGACACGCAGTTGATGGGATCACCTGCAAAAATAGAGAACCTATTAAGTCGGATGCATCGAATGATTGACGCACATCGGTACAATTTTTTTAATTAGCCAGTTGGATAATTAGCTCGCGAGAAACCTCTCCCTTTGAGAAACGAGATTCCGCGTGGAAGCTCGCCGAATGTTTTGAGAAAACGTCTGGATATCGCGAGTGTCATTATCATTGCTCGTCAACTGATGATCGGTCGATCATGTTGGAGACAGCCGATCTTAATTGCAGCCTCTCCGCGTGTATTCGTTAGCGCAAAGGGACACTTGGGCACGGAATCGTTTTTGAATCATCCGGTATACGGTTTTTCCACGAATCATCTGCGTGCCAACATCATTAGCCGGAGTGAATCTCACGGGATTACCGGCATGGAGCGCGCTTTAATCCCGCGAACGTCAGAGGCGCGATGTTATCGCGCGTTTCTGACGCGAGATAATTCTTCTTCTCGTGCATCGCGCTGCGAAAACGAGCCGTTTCGCGCGGATGTCGATCCGGAGGCATTCGACACCTCTGGGTATCGAGTATCATCTTTGCGTAGCATCCTGATGAAGTGGAATGGCTAATCTTGCCTTTCGCTGATGTTGATGCGAGCATTAAATGGATACGGTCGTATCGTATTCATCCAGAACAGAATACAGATGCATCTGTTTTGCCAATTAGCAGCAGCTTCTTATTCTTATTCTTGCTCGTCAATCTGCAGCTACAGCTGCAGAATTAAATTCTCAAAGAAGTCACGGATCGGGCTAAATCGAAAAAGCAGCAACGAATGCGACACACGACGCTGCGTTTCGCATATTCGCCTTGATATCTCCGGGTTTAGAAACAAGGGAGAAGGCAAATGCCCTTGATTGAACTTCGCGCTCCTCGCGATGCATCTCGCGAGATGAGGGAACGTATTTTTCTCTGCCGGAAGGAGAAAGTATTCACGAGAGGCCTGAAAAATTCGACAAACGTATTCAGGTGCTTCAGCGAGAAGACAGAAGAGAGGAAATGAGCATAGAAAGCGAAAGGCCGGAATGAATGGATCTAGTGTGCCGGAGATTTTTCTCGGATGCAGATGCCCTCCGGTCGCATAATCGCGGCTCGTATGCACACCAGATGTTTCGCGACATGCTGATTACGAACAATTAAGTTATGCAACGGTTCGCTCAGACGACGTTGCTGGAATACGTTATGCCGATGTTATCGCGATTAAACTATTCGTACGGTCCTGCGGATGCGTCGAAATTTCTCAAACACTCGATTCCTCTCATATACGAATTTTCCTTCCGGAAACAACTGCTGATCCGCTCGGAATTCTTCGACCAACGTCGAATTCCAGTCGAGAACGCGCGAACCCTTATTATCGCCGTCTCATTTACATTACGACAATGTTCGTCATTATGATGTATCGTTACGTGATTCCTTTTAATTAATCAAATACTCGAATTGGCGTTATTAAGCACTGGCTCTTCACCAATCTCGAATCGATCGACAGCGATCGAAGAGCGATCGAAGAGCGATAAGAAAAAAGAAGATCACCGTTACGCACCGTTATGTGCTTCTTCGCTGCATCTGCAGCTGTGTAATTATCTCCCGTAATCAAGGAAATGGCCGTTAATTGAATCGGCCAAGGGGCCTGGCTTTATCAAGGATCAAACGAGAAACGAATGTTGTATACAGCGCACGAGACACGATCATCATCGTGAGCTATGTCAGAATGCGCGGTACTCTCTAATCAAACGCGCCGGCGACGTTAAATCGATCGTTGCGCCTGTATCTCACATCACAGGCCTCGCGCCTGATAAAAGAGCGCCGCACAGCATCCGCGCGCATCCATGGATCGCGACTATAACTCGAGCATTATATACTCCCTCCTCCCCCCGGAGGAGGAGGAGGGAGAGGGGAGGGGCGAGGGGGGGGGGGCACGACACCGCCACCGTTACTACGTTCGCAGTTTCTAATCGCGACCGGCCGCGCTCCGGGTCGGACTTCCTGCGAGACGCGGTTGATCTCTGACCCGGTAACGCGCGTCCGCTGGATCAAATCTGATCATTTATTCTCGAAGGCGTTCTTTGTATACGCTGCGGAACAATTGCTTCCTCGTTCCAGATCCTTCAGGTTCGCCGCCGCCACCACCGCTGTCCTCTTTGTTTCTTTTTTTCTTCTTTTTTTTTTTTTAGCATTCTATTATCTCTTCTGCTCGCGATTTCCCTTCGACCGTTGACCTCTCCCTCTTGCTCGCTATTTCATGGATTATTCAATCCGATTTATCAAGCCCGACTCATATGCCTCTCTTCTGGCGATACCTTCGCGCAAGGTACTCCTTTCCCCTTTGGAACGGTGTTACCGTATTCCCTCCGCTTGAATAGCGGATGGTAAAGTTCAGAAGTGATCGCGGCGTGAAAGATTTTCCCGACGTGTTTCCAGAGGACTTTCACTCTTGCGAGATATGGGGATCTTCGAGTGGGGCTGAGGAGACTGAGGGAAGAGGGAGAGAAACATATCGCACACGACGGTATCCTTACCTATCAGGTTATTGGCAGATACGATAATACAGCAAAGAAACATGATGGCCGAGGTGATTCTGTAATGCGTCCTGAAGACCATATTGTCGATCACGGCCTTGTCGACCAGGTATCGCACCTTGACGAAGCCGGCGACCGCCGACACCAAGCCGAACACTGCCATTTTCGTTCAATCTGCAAAAGAGAAGAAGAGAGACACCGTTATCTTCACCGCTTCAGCGACGACCAGCGGTTGTTGCCTCGATACACAGCCGTTGTTTCACAATCATTTCAGGAGATTGCATTTCAAAATTTATCGGTAATCTGATCGAGCATTTTTTATTCCGTCACGAATAAATCTTTTATCGTCGTAAGCGTTCGTTCTGATGACTCATCGGATTGCATTCCCCGCATTCGTGCTTGACGAACCACTCGCTCGCGCGATTAGGGGCGCGATTTCATCGACCGCGACCGCCAATGATGGGTTAAGCATCAGCATTCTTATTCTATGAGCCAGTAATTTATAGTGACTCAAAATCGCACGGATGTTGCTCAGGAGATAAAAAGAGAGAGAGCGGGGGGGGGGRGGGRGGGRGGGGAGCGCGAATAATACGCGCCGCGTATCTCGGATTACTCGGCCCGATTGATTCTCGCTACAACAAACTGCAACGATGATCGATCTTATTCGCGAGTCTCTCGATCGCGTCCTTTGGGAATGCTCGTCCTTTGATCCTCGCGGGAGATCGTAAGCGAGCCGATCAGCTCTGGAGATCCGAGATCCAAACGCTTTCCGATCAATATTTTGACACTCTTTTAAGACGACTGATCGGTCGGTCTGACTTTTCGACTGACTGAGAATGTGAAATCGGACGTTTCTGCGAGATTATTCACTTCGCTTTAATCTCGAGATCGTAAACGGAAAGTTCCGAGTGATAGAAATCTTGAGACAGAAATACAAGAGATAGAGAGAGAGAGAGAGATAGATAGATAGATAGATAGATAGATAGATAGATAGATAGATAGAGAGAGAGAGAGAGAGAGAGAGAGAGAGAGAGAGAGAGAGAGAGAGAAAGAGAAGGAAGGAGAGAGCCGAGGATTAGCGAGCTGAACTTTTTCGCTTTCGCAGACGAATGCCTCGGCTTCGGGCACAAGCAGTTGCTCACATCTCGTCCCCGACATTCCCATTCTTATCGTCGAATCGTCTCGGAACAACAAAAGCGACCGCGCTCGCGATCGCATTTTCATCGGCGAGATCATTCATAACGCGAGATGACAATCTCGCCGAGAAATTCACGTTGTTTTCCACCCTTCCCCAGCCCCGGCAACCCTCGAAAGACAGAGAAAGAGACAGAGAAAGAGTGAAATAGAGACAGAGAGAGAGAGAGAGAGAGAGAGAGAGAGAGAGAGAGAGGAGGGGGAGGCGAGCGAAGAGAAAAGGGTTGGCTCTGCTCGCGATGTACCAACGTCCGGGGGAAATGGCAGATGCGTACGAGATCGATATAGAGGCGCGCACTTCGACCCGCGTGGATTGTTTTCGGTGTGGAAACAAAGCGCGACGCCCAAGCTCCCTCCCCCCTCATTTTCATCGCCCTGAGGTTTCCTGTGGCACGACAAAGCTATGGAAAACAATGCACACTTGGCGTACACCTTGCATTCGTCAGCGACAACGGGGGCTCGACGAGCCTCCGAGCAAATTTTTGAAAACCTGAAACGACATTCTGGATGCTCGATTTTTCCCTCCCCCTTTCGCGCGTTTTATCCTCCTTCTATCTCGCTTTTCATTCCGTACGGGACGATGTCGCTGTAAAATCCGGAGAGCTCGATCGTCTCTTCGATCAATTTCGCTTTCTAAATATTTTCCATGCTCTCTTTTTTCAGCGCACGTCTTCGACAAATCGGTCAGAGAGATCAGACTGAGCGCTTTGTTCTCGAGTTATCGCTTGTGATTGTGTCTCGTCTCTCGCGCACGATAATCGCGTACGGATGTAATTAAAGCACAAAGAGCTGGGCTTTGTGCTTTAATACGATCGGCGTTATTATCGGTCTCGCATCGGAGAATTTATTGTTCAATTTCTTCTTTACCACTTTCGTTTGCGTTATTTCTGTTAATTTTATTTTATAAATTAAATTTATCGAATACATAGTTAATTACTTGCGCAATCATTAACAGACACACGTAGCTTATTAAAATTATATTTGCGCGCGTGAGCGCGCAATGTGCTCTAAAGCTATAAAGAAACAACAAAGGGGATCGCCATTTGACATCGTAAAACGATTTCGTGGACGTTAATGGAAGAACCAATGCAATCTTTTGTCTCCAACAATTCCGAATATCGATAGATCTCCGTGCGATCGGCATTTTCAACATTTTACGCAGAGTTTAAATGATTTTATACGGATAAGAAGAAAGACCGACTTTCCTTTTTTTTTTTTTCCTTGCGGGAGAAGCAAGTTTCACTCGGAATGTTCTCTAATATTCTCTTTTCGGTCACGCAAAGGTCAAGCGAGATTTACACGATTTACACTTTTATAGCAAACAAGTTCGTGTGTGTCCCGACCGCTCGTGTCGTCGGAATTTTATTATTTAATTATTTGCAGACGGTATTTGCGTATCTCGTTGCGAGAGATCGATCCGTACGAGAGCGAAAATTCAATCTGCTCTGCGATCACGAATCATTAATTTAACAATTAACTGAAAATTATACGAAACAGAGACACGCAGAACGCGCGATCGATCAAAGTCGACCGTTCTCCGAGAAACTTGGAGTTTGTCCGCGAGCAAGTTTTGGATCCTGCTCGGAACGTGCAATGCTTTCTACTCAAATTCAGAAATAGCATTTTACGTTTCTCGATAGTTTGCACAAAAATGCGGAGAGAAAGAGAGAGAGAGAGAGAGAAAGATAGAGACAGACAGGCAGAGCGAGAAATATCGCAGACTACCTTGAATATTAATTTATCGCTTATTACGATTCTCTGCGATTCTCGGTATAGAAAAGACTGTTACCGCGCTGATGACGATGATGCAATTCTCAACGCTTGATGATAGACCGAAGAGACGGCTGTGTAGAATCCGACGCTTTTTCCAGAGAATTTTATTCGCCGTTTCCTTTCACTCGCGCAAAACGAAAGCTGACGCAGATGGTCGGATAGTGAAAATCACATTTCATATATTTGAAATACGATTGGAACACGCTTACGCAACGCAATACGCAACATTTATCACGTACGAGATGCGCGTAATAATAATAATAATAGCAACAACACAGAAATTTCGTCTAAGGCGAGGCGCCTGTGATAAATTTCTCGATAAATTGCCATCGTTGCGTCGTGATTTTTGAGCACAGCGTTCGCCATGATTTTAACAGGTGATTCTAAAGTCTGAGAACGGAACACTGAATCCCTCGAGATCTTCTGTTAAGCGAGAGCTCGTTCGTTTATACGATCTTAAAGAGGATTCCGCGAGATTACGTGCTTACATTAGACAGGCAAATCTCAAGCGTCCCGCTCGCAAAAGTGCTAACTCCGAGCGCACGTGTACGCGAAATGTGCGAAACTCGAAGCCGTCAGCGGACCTGGAAGTCACGACTGGAAGGATTGGCCTCGGATCGACGAATTCCTCTCGCTATTATCTATTCTTAGCAGATTGCACGATTTAAACGTCTCGAGCAACAGTAATAATTGATCATGAAACGCTCTCTTTGAAGAAGGAAAGAAAGAAAGAGAGAGAGAGAGAGAGAGAGAGAGAGAGAGAAAGAGAGAGAAGACATTATCCAGATTCTACGCCTCTTCTACGCGTTTCTCTCCTTCGTAACGTCAGCACAAACTTGCTTCGAAGCGAGCAAGAGAGAAGAGACGGACACAATCGTCAACGTATCGTCGCACGATCTTTGCGAGTGTCCTCGGCAAACGTACGCATTCTTCACGAACAATGGCCTTCACGAGAGATGACCCACGATGTCCGCGGTCATGGGCCATAAAGATAAGAAGAAATATCGCTCGGCAAATCCACGGAGTATTTCCTCGGAGGTATTCAAATTTCCGAATGCCCTCGTCATTGTCTCGCCGCGTTTCTCGCGAAGCTCGTGACGAAGGAACGAGGCGAGCTAAACCAGTTGGCTGCTGCTGGTTTCTCGGCTGGACAGCAGTGGGATTCACGACTGTGTGAACGACGACGATGACGATGACGAGGACGACGACGACCACCATCCGACCAGACAAGAGAGGCCAATAGCCTCTTATATATATATATAAAGGTGTACATACATGTATACCGTCTTGCCTTGATTGATCGTATTACTTGAGCATCGTACGAACGAGACGTCCAAAGTGGCGTTTTACCGGGCAATATTTTGTCTCCGCTAGTTCACAAAGTTGCGTTAGACGCGTTATTTATTTATCCGAACACTATCCGACACATTGGTGCGTTTGTTCAAAATATCTCCCGCGCTTGTCTCCTGCCGCTTGGGACACGATTTTATGGTGTTACGTAATCGCACGCAACGAAAAGAGGTTTATGCCCTATCGGTCGCGGCAATAAATCCGTGTCACGCGCACGGAGCACGGGAATTTTGCCGTTGATGTCAGCGAACTAAATTCTCCATTATCGAAGCGAATGAATCTTGAGAATTGTTCCGAGAGAAAAGAGCGCAGCTTGCTCTTTTATTATTGCTTTCGTAATGATTCATTCTCGTTCCCTTTTGAAGCGGGGTCCTTTATAATGAAGGATCAATGCTGCTAATTATTAATCGAGCCGATCTAGTGAAGGGAGAACGCGCGCAATATTCACGGGGAAGCCCCGTGTAGCCTCGCGAAGCCGAAGGCGGCTCTCTTCTCACGATCGCCGGCACGAATTCGCGAATATCTCGTAAAGGATACGTGGTAGGGAGCCGGTGCACAGGATCTGAAAAGGTAACTCGTATCAGGTTACGGATGCAGAAAACAGGTTTGGGATCGCGCGCGATCGCGGTGCTGCGCGCGAGGAGAGACCGCCGCTTCGATGAAGAGGCGAGTGTTGCTAATACACGATCGAGAAAAATGGAGACTCGACGCGGACGTTCTTTGTCCGTGTCGAGACAGATCTTGGGCCTTGACTCTTTCTCTCTCTCTCTCTTTCTCTCTTTCTCGTAACCAAGAGGAGACCGTTTGCCAGCCATTTCGAAAATATTCGGCCAAGTACTCCTTCGTGCAATTCAGCGAATCATCGACTCGGCCACGAGTTGCTTGCAACAGCAGCGAGCAAACAGCCGCAGATCCGCGAACGCGGATTGTTGTCTTCCGGGCGAGAGGAAGGGGGATATCCAGGCATATATGTAGATTCGGCGAAACGCGCGAGATTCAGCGATGCAGCGATTTGTAGGTCGAGAGAGGAGCGATTGTCGATGGTCGCGAGATTTGCGTGCGTACCAACTAATAACGGTTGCTGATGAGCAGCGGGCAAGCGCGATGTATACGTGATCGGGACATGATTTATGTACTCGGTGTCTCGTCATAGGAGGGACCATCGTTCGCGCACGAAATGTGGTCCAGATTATTTAGGAAGCTGGACCGACCACGTAAACCGCTCGAATATTGCCCCGATAATGTTGATTCGAATTCCGTATAATTCACGATAGCGACGCCGCAGATCGATTCCGACGTTAATGACGGAAAGTCTCTTGCGTCAGCATCATCCCGCGCGCGGAATCGGAGATCGTGCTTTCGTTCTGTGCATGTATGTTACGGTTGATGGAATGTCGTTATTCGCGCGCGTTCGTTATTATTACGCGGGAACGCGGAAGCGACATTTCCTTCTCGCTGCCGCAGAGAAATGGCATCGCTCGGGCGAGACTCGAGAGAGACGAAATCAGTCGCCGGCGACTTTTTCTATGGCCGAATCACGCATTCCCGGATGCGATGGGGATTCCGCGAAAATCCTCTCGATGGTCTCGCGACACGGCCACGCTTTTGAATTCTGAGTACGCGCACACATAGACGCGTATATTTCGCACGATCGATTAAATGACGTAGGATAGACGCAGATTCCAAGAACAGAGAATCTCCGATTTGGCGTTTGCTTCGTGCCTCGATTCCGTTGACTGATCGATACCTGATCGATAGTCTCGAAGCGCGTGTTCGAAGCACAAATTAATAACATGCTCTTAAGCTCGCGGATAAACAGTGGCTGCCCTCGACGGCGGGCAAATTAGCGCAACGCGCGCTAAATTATCGCATCGACGACCATTCGCCGCGATCAAGAGGGCGAGTTTTGCAATCACGATCGGAGTAATTGCACGTGTCACGGGGACACGGCTCGCTTTTAACCGGGGCGGAGGGGGAGCGATTCTGCTGATATCGCGAAATATCAATCCCGTAAATGTGCCCCGTCAAGCTCGCCGGACGTTTTGCGCCGGAAGAACCGCCCTCTTTGAATTTCAAGATTCCGCCGTAACGGAAGCTGCTGCGAGCAAGGGCAACTTTCGATCGATCGATAAAACCTCCCCCCCTCCCGAAGAACGAGAATTTCGGAAAATCGCACTCGCGATCCCCCCCCCCCCCCTTGACTGCTGCTCCATGCGGATCACGTCACGCGCGCGCGTCGAAATTGCGTGCACCCGCGGTCAATCCCGCTTTATCGCGGAATCCGCGCGGAGTGACGTGCGGCGAGCGCACGATTTGCCTTCGCACTTGCCCCGCACGTTAAATGCCTGCCTGCCCTCCCCCCACCCACCCTCTCCTCTTGTGTGCCAACGGCGCACGGCTTTCATAAATCAGCGTTCGTACGGGGCGCGCGTATCGCGCTAGCGCGGTATTATTACTGATAGAAACATGATAAATTCACCGCGAGCAATTACCGCCCGAATGAAATACCGCGAGCCGTGTAATTTCATCCGGGCGGCTTTTATCTCGAATCCGCCGGAAAGGAAAAAAGGGGAGGGGGAGGGGGAGGGGGAGGTTGCGGATCCCGTTTGCGCTCCCCTCGCGCGGAGGACGGGGTGGTTGGTTGGTAGCGGGGTGCGGGCGGTATCCGATCCTAGCCCGATTGTTAGCTCCCTCCCCTCCCCTCCCCTTGCCCCCCGGGGGAGGGGGGAAGTGTTTGCGAATTGGTCGAAACGTGACGGGGGCGATCTCGCGCGCTTTCCCACAAACGAACGCAGAAAGTGTGTCCCGCGATCATGCAGCGATCGGTCCGATGGCAACGATGATAATAACAACACGCGCGTGTTGAAGATATATTTTCATTTTGCGGGATTTATCCCGCGAGGGATACATATCTCTGCCGGTTGATCTTGAGGAGCGGCGAGCCGTGCTCGTTGCGTGCGCTCGTTCAATTATCGACCGCGCGTACATTGCGCGCGCGCGCGCGCGCGCGCGAGATTAACGAGCATTTTCCTGGCTCGTGTCGCACGCATAAGGGCACATGACGTGCCGTGGATGTGATTTTTCTCCCGTTTGTTCGTAGCGAGGGGGAACAAGCCCGGCGGACGAGCTCGTCGCCAGATTGGAAACGGGCTTTACAGTTATGCGTGTCAAGATGTTTTATCTCTCGCGGGGATGCAGGCCGACGCGACGAGAAGAGAGAAAATTTACTCTCGCGACGCGTTCAATAATTCCAGACTGCGATTCGGTAATCTACGGAGAACAGTGAAACGGCTCGGCAGTGAAACGGAAGCGACGAAAGGCCGGGCTGCCTCCCGCGGAAGGCCAATCGAAGGCTCCTGTTTTTTACATTCGACGTTCTCTCTCTCGTCCCTCGTAAATTCCGATTCAGGGAACACGGAATAATAAGCACTTCCGGATGCACTTCGAACGCTCCGCGGGGCTCGCCCGTAAATCGCGCGATTTTCGAGATCGACATCGACCCGATCGATCGATCGATCCAACGATTCGCACGCGCGTACGCAGCGATGCGAGTGAACGGTTCGTCTCGCTTCGGTGAAAGGCCAGAGTTCACAAAGTCCGCGAAACAGTCAGCATTTTCTTCGGCGCGACACGCGTGTCCGCAGCGCGGGACGCGAGATTAAATGACGCATGACGAATGATGGGGGATCGCTCGTGTCTCTGTAATTGCGACGACAAATGGGGGACGAGGCCGTTACGTTAATTATTGCGCAGTCAAATTGTTCTTTTCGCGTAGCCGCGTTGCGAAAATGCGCGAGCGCCGAGAGCCTGCCTGCTTCCTTCCTCGATTATAACCTTCCTGCCCAAATGTTGGAACGTTTCACCCTCTCCCTCCCGCCCCTTCTCTCTCTGCGCGCAGGAGGAGTTCGATACGCCTTATCGACGAATCGAATCGCACATTGCACGTTCGTGCAATCGCAGCGTGGCATTAGCATTCCGAAAATTAGCGCACGCAGCGCGAAATGCCTCACGTGTACGTTATATCCCATTACGTTACTGTATCGTCCGCAGCGGGCATTACTGATTTAGCGTCCCGCAGCACCGTAACGCCATTCGCTTTTTACGGTATGCTCGGCGGGCACTGGCTGCGCGTTGATGTTCGAGACGAGAAAAATGAATGACCGAAGACGGCACGACTCGAGGAGCACTCGAGGAGCGAGCTACACTCGATTACGTGTCCCGAGATTGCGGGAAACGCGATGACGACGATACGGTAAACACGAGGGCGACGAGTGTGTTACGCACATGCTTGAATAGTTAACTCAACTGTACGGGGAAGTATATTTCTATACGCTAAATGGTAGTCCGCTGCCAGGATGACGGTTTTAAGCAGTTTTGACGGATGATCGATCATTTGCCTGTGATTTGTCCGTCTACCTGAATCATTTAATCGTCGCGGATTTGCACTCTCAGTGCTGGCATAATCGCGCGAGTTCCAAGTCGATTACGCTCCTCCAATCGATAATTATGGATCTTAATTAGAATCGGGAGGAGAAAATGTGCGTGCACCCGGCAGGGATCTTTACGATGACGTTTTTTTACGTCAGACTCCTGTCTAGCGGAGCTACTGAGAAGCCGAAGCGATGGAAGCGGTCTTCGGACCGCTGTCAAGGTATCGGCGGAAATCGGCTTTTTCTCAGGTGCACAACAGGCGAAAGAAAGGCCGACGAAACGCGCCGCGATACCTTAACCAATTGTATCAACATTGATGAATCATTTAATTTCCTGCTTCGCGAATAAAGATTATCGAGTCGCTAACGGTTGACGTTCAATGAACTTTGGAATGATCGAAGAAACAGAAAAATTCATGCGCGCAGCCTGTCCGTTTTTGTTTCATCGTTCCATTTCGCTTCGCGCAATCATCATCGCATAACATTACTGCATATCTTCCCGTGCATCGCGTCGAGCCTCTCGTCAATGGATACCAGTTCCTCGGTACGGATTCGCGGTATCATATCTCCTCATGAGACGCCTACTCTCTTACGGTATTTACACGTGAAGCCAGAAGAAGCCGGGGAATTCTAACATCTCCCATGAAACGCGGAGGCGGCGAAGAGATAACGCTACGCACACACACATCTCGCTCGTCATACGCTCGTATGCCTAACACCTAGGTCCTTTATCGTCGTTTTATCTGCCTGGTGAAACTGCAACGGGCTGCCCTGTTATCTAGCGTGTCGAAATCATCCGCTCGAGCTATCGGTACAACGGATGCGGAAAGGGCCCTCGTATATTCGTATATCACTCTCTCGATATCTGATGAGACATGCACAAAGCACGCATCGCGATCGACAACATCTGTACACACTGTAACGGTCATGCTTTCGCTACTTTTCTACCTGCCGAATTTTCCTGACTCGGAGGAGACCTGCAAGGAGGAGACTCTGGCTTTCCTCGGAACAAAGCATGCCGACGTTTCGGCCATCCGCTGCTTTCATTGTACGATACCGGCATTGTGTCTCGTCTATCTCGTTTCACTACCGATTGCAGAAGAGCATAATTATGGATTTCAATTATACATTATCCGCGTGGAAGAAACCTTTTAATCCGCCATGCTCCGTGGCACGGACTTGCAGCACGGACTGATGTTTTATTTTTTCGAGTCCCTAGCAGAAACAAGTCGAAACGATTCTTGTCGGCTGCGTGACAGCACGCGAAAGAGACCGCCAATTGTATCTTATTTCTTCTTCTAAGCGCGTCCGCGGCTCGAACGTGATCTATCGCGCATCTATCGCTTTTCTCACGTCGATCGTGCACGAGCACGAGCCGTTCTCGCTCGAGCGGAACACGAGTAGCCAGCATCCAGAGAAGGATCTCCGCTTGGGAAACGTCGACGCTTCTTCTTTCATCCGTGTGCGAGAGCGACTCGAGGGACTGCTGCCCTTCGGACCTGCCGTTTCCCAGAAAGGGCTCCATTTTCCCCGGACTCGGAATCTGACCTGCCCGACATTCTTTCGCTTGTTTTCTTTTTCGTCGAGAAACGTAGAAACCTGCAACGCCGGAAACGCTCTCGCGCAATAATCTCGCGTGATGATTATTCTACTCGTACTCGGACAACGATTGTTGCTACGTCTGTGTATCGATAGCACGCGGCGCACGTGTTGTACGAGTGTATCAATTTCTGATTATCATGAAATTAAATTAGAATAATAATCATATTCACTCTAATCCCTTTCCCTTTAGGAATTCATCATTGATCTCGATCTGAAATAATCTGACGGTCGTTAATTAAATTCTTATTTAATGAATTTAAGGTTCTAGTCGAATACTCCCGATCGAAATTAATTATCTTGATTTCAATTATTCTTTATCATTCTTTTCAATAACTTTTTTCGCCTTTTCACATATATTCCTACTAGTCATCTAGACAAAAATAACATTTTGTTTACCCCTATCCTTATCGGTGTGATTAGATGCGCGCGCGTGTATGTGTGTACATTGGAAAATGATTCGTAATAAATATTCTGGCATGAAAGATAAATAGATAAATGGACGTACGAATGTTTAAATATTGATCAGCGAAATGGAAGCTTTGTCGTTAATCGAGTCTATATATTCGTATTCGTGGGATATAATATAAATCGAGCAACGCGAGAAACTTGCCACGCAACGCTCGCAAGGAGCGAATTCTCGAAATGAACGAGGTTACTCATTTGACGCTCATTTGTGCGTTCGACCGTTTAGATTCTTCTGTCGGGAGGAACAGAAGCCGACCATTTTGTCAATTGAGGCTGATTATGCGCGGCTGGCCGGAGAGGACGCGCGCGTTTCTCCGTTTCTCTCTCTCTCTCTCTCTCTCATTTTCAGGTTATTACCGATCACGCTAGCCGTGCATCGATCAATCGATACATCGCGGCGCGGCATCGCCATACAATTTCGTTCGATTCATGCCATCAATTGACATTTTCAACGAATCTAACCTCGCATTTCGATTCCCACGAACGAAACGCGAAGATCGCGCACACGTGCGTCGCCCGAGTGCCGCGAATTGAATTCGAATTCGAATCTCTATCTCTCTCAGCTTTAGCTTCGACCTCCGACCGTGCGAGGCCCTTCATTTTATAATGAACGAAACTCGAGGCCGCGGACGATATCATATCCCCCATCATGCACTTGGCTTTTGTCGATTGAAAATTAATCGATACCACCGCCCCTCGATCTCGCCGGCGGCAGTATCAATCGCGCGAGAACGAACGACACCCGCCAGTTTGTACGGTGTGAAGTTGCCGAGAGTTGCCGAAAGCCGGTGTCCCGTAAAAATCGTGGCAATCTTAACCTTTCCAGGCTATCCGGCTTCTTTTCTCTCAACCGTTCGCACGATCGGTTTTCGCCGCGGACAAGACATTCGCTCGGAAACACTCGACCGTTACACTCGACGGAACTCTTCTTGTTTTGTCAAACAGTACCTTCTGCTTTCTCGCGTGACGCTACGTTGATTTTCCACCCTAGAGGGAACGGAGGAGCAACTGCCGATGTCGTTGCCGCTGTCGTTTGTCGTTGCCGCCGCAACTGCTACTACTACTACTACTACTATCTCTACTACTACTACTACTACCACCACCAGCACCGCACTGTATCTCGATTCGGGCCTGCGTCCGGCACCCCGGGGGCCCGAAGCTGCGCGCACGGGCGACGCGCCGATTCGGCCTGGAAATCGGCAATTGTCGTTTCTTCCGTGAGATCGGTTTGCTTCGAGCGAACCGATCGATCACACCTCGCGATCGTCGTCTTTTCGTCGATGGCTCGTGCTTCCTCGAGAAATTTCGGGAATTCGATCAAGCTAAGGAAGGAGAAGCCGAACAGACGAAGCGATCTCCCTCCCGATGCCGTTTTTTTCTTCTCTCTCTCTCTCTCTCTCTCTCTCTTTCTCCCTTTCTCGTTTGTAAATGCGAATACGAGTCTCCCGAACCTCACAGAAGTCCGTGCGATACGCAACACACTGACGGGGCCCGCAGAACAACTGACTCAGATGGCGAAGGGGCTCGCACGGGGCCCCACCACTATCGCCATCTTGCCCGTTCCGAAGCCTTGGTCAGCGCAAGGGAGGGGGAGAAGGATACTGTGTGGAGAGGGGGCGCCAGGTGCGTACACGGTGTACCTTCGCGAAATTCAACGCATCCCCGAATTTTCTCATCGCTAGCTTTCCCAAATGGCTACGATTTCGCTGAATTATTTCACTAGAAAATTTTCAACGGAAATTCGCTGAAATATCTTTCGCGTTTTATCCTGAATATGAATTCTGGCTGAGGACTTTGTATGTTTTAATAAATTGCATTTCGACGAATTGTATTCGATCAATGAAAATGATAATAAAAGAGGAAGTGTGAATTTTGTGAAAATGACGAAAACAAGCTTTTCCATAATATTCATTACAACGGCGCGGTTTTAGCAACATTTTTCGAATCCCGGAATGCGTGATTAATGAAAATAACTCTTAATTTTAGCAGCGTTGAAAATTACGGCAAGCAAATAGAGAATATCGTTAAAGTAAATTCAATGGTGGAAAATTTGCATTCCTTTTTTTTGTGCGAATAAAATTGTTGCGAGTGGTGTACGTTAGCATAAATCGTGGAAATGCAGCTGTGACCAAAGTTGCAGCCGCCACAGTAGTAGTCACTTCCTGCCGTTCCGAAATAATCTGTTCTCCTGCGTTTCCTTCTCTTTCCGAGAACCACTAAGAAATTTTGCGAGACACGAATTAATGCGAAGCTTGCGAAAAAGTTTCCTCTTCAAACTATCTTTCTCTTTCTCTTCCATCATATGTTAAAAATTAATTATAACTCTCTCTCTCTCTCTCTCTCTCTCTCTCTCTCTCTCTCTCTCTCTCTCTCTCTTTCTCTTTTACATATCTAATACATATAAAGTAAATTCAGATTACAAATAGATATTAGAAAAGGGAAAGCGCCATTGAGCATTATTGAGAGATAGATGGCTCTCTCAGAGCCCTTTCTCTGCACCTTTACTCATTTTCTCACTTTTACGAGCGCAATCTTTATATCGGGGGTACTTTTTTGTATCCCGGTGGAGGGGACAGTTTTCAACATTTCGCGTTAGCGAAATGTGCTAGCAAAATCATGCGGAATCTCGGCAGAAGGTGGTTACAGCGCGGCATACCAATAAAAAGGTACCGTTTTCGCGACCAGCAGTCGCGAGTTCAAGGACCAAGGGCCCATCGGCCAGGATTCGCACGCGCGTGCGCGCGCGTGAAAGTCTTCTGGCGAGCGCGCGACTCGGCGGGCCCCTATACGCGCATCGTGTGAACTCACCTTTGCTTTCTCGACCTGTATCGTGTGTCCGCGAGAAGCGGCCACAGCATCCCGACTGGAGCGAGATGAGCAAATATGCCTCGGTCTCCCCCCCCCATTCTCCCCTTTTTCTATCTCCTTCCCTTTCTCTTTTCGCTCTCGGCCAGCTGTCTGCTCTCTTTGTCGCTCCAGATGAGGCCCAAGGTTTTCAGCTCGGTGAATACGCGGTAACCATGCCGGGAACCTGTTCCCCCTGCTTCTCCCCGAGCGCCTCGCTCTCAAGGGGGGTCGCTCTTAGCTCTTTAAAGGCTGCGTTTGTACGTTCCTCCGTGTCTCTTTGCCGTGATCCTCTCCTTTTGCTATTATCATTGTTATCACAGGCTTGCTAACCGCTAACGATATCATCGGATGTGTAATTGGGATCGCGCTACTGTTATTCATTTCGCTAATTCGATCATTTTATTGTCGCTCGAAGGGAGCAGGCGTTTACACGACAATCCCGTGAGATATTTGAGATTTAACACATATTTATTGTATTACCTTGTCGATGCTTCGTGTATGAACTCCTGGCGATTCTTGGCCAATTGCGTGTAATTATCCCGCGAGATTGAAGTTGACGAAGTTTAGTGTAATATTTTTTCTACCATTATTCGGTTTCTTCGAGCCAAATATCGAGCATTAGTTCAGGGATATTCAGGATGTTTCCGGGAATCCCAAAAATTTCAGGTCCTCCTCATATGCAAGAACTGCGAATCAACTGCGGAACACTTGCAGCGAGTTCCCTTCTGAATCTCGCGTTATCGAAACGAGAAATATGCATCGTTTAGAGTCATCCCGACAAAGAAAAATGACCGAAACCTCCGATCAGCAGATCGTGCAACTTTGTGGCTCAGACCTTGGTTCAGATTCTCTCAAAGAAAAGGGTCATGGCAGATTCCTTCCTCAATGACAGTTTCAAAGTTGCAATGTCATCGTTGAAACCGAAATTACAGTATTGGGGTGCTGAGAAAATAGCGCGTTCTCCCATGCGCCTGTCGTTAACGACCTTTAATGTCTCACGCAATGTCGCGCAATTGCCGCGCGATTGCTCGCGAGCGTTAATTAAGATACAGATGTATCCCATTGCTGCCGTCTAGACGTCATAATGTTTGCTACAATATGCAGACAACGATGCTTACGATCTTAACAGTTCCATTTTAAAAATTAATTCCCACTTGCTCAATGCTGATCGCGACATTGAATCGGATCCTAATCTCGGCTGATTTCAGTTGGCTGACGGCGGCCGCGATCGGGAAATGGAAACGGATCCATGTGATCGGCGACGACGAGACCGACTGACGACGTCGTTATCAGCGCGCAAGCCGACTACATATTCCATTTACCTAATTGCCGGTTGTCCGTCGTAGTTAAGTTACTTCCCCGTTAACGGCAGCGAACGTCGAACTACGTACGGCGGCAGTGGCGGCGGCAACATTCATTATCCGCGTCTCGCGGCAATTATTATTATTTCTAATGAGCGTGCCTCGCGGCCCAAGAGCACAGATCTCGCCATCCCTTCGTCTTTGTTTCTGCCCGTCTTCGTCGATAGCCCGTTCTCTCGCCGTCCACTCTCGCGATCGTTTTTCTCTTCCTTCCCTTTCCTCTTCTCTGCTCTCCCTCTCCTTCTCTCTTTCTCTCTCTCTCTCTCTCTCTCTCTCTCTCTCTTTCTCTCTCTTCTCTTTTTCGCTGTGCACCTCCCGGTTGCCTTCTTCGGGTAACGCGGTTGTAAGGGAACTTCCGTCTGCGTAACCACTTCGTCGGCGCTTCTTCCCGGTAAAGGCGATTTTACGCGGTCCGCTTCTAGGGCAGCCCGCGTATGAGAAAATCCACGTGCAATCCACGTGAATTAGAAATTAATTAATTACGTAGTAAGCGATTCGCCAATCGTGATCAGAAGCACGATTGAAGGCGCTTCTTTCTAATTTCGCTTTTATTGTTCGAGTTACATGCTTGTGTAACCGTGGCTCGTTTTAAGTAAAACCTGTAAAAAGCGGTTTTTCTCAGCTGATCCTCGCGTGAGTCGTGATCGACGAAATCATTTGTAATCAGAGAGTATTGTAAAAATTTCGAGATTTTATGTGAAATGTGAGAGATTTTATGGCAATCTCATGTTGCATTATTTAGGAATACGTTGAACACTTGGAGAAGTCTTCATTCTCAAATCGCGTTGAAACTTGATTTATTATCGCGATTAAGTTGGAAATTCGATTTGAACTTTTGCCATCAATTTCCATGAATCGATATCCATAAATTCGCAGAAATACTTGTAAAACATTGGTAACATTGCGAGATATAATCAATGTCAGAAAGAGTACAATGTACATAGAAATAGAAAATATCCAGAATATGGCTAAAGACACAGAAAAAGTATACAGAATTGAGAGAAAGATATGCAACATCTGTTGCATGATCCGCACAAAATAGTACTCGTGATTATATAAAAATATGATTTTATCAACAAAGATCGAAGACATGATGTACGAACTGTCAGGCGACCTCATTCATCGAACGTATTCACCTTGAACTATCCGGTCCATCTCGAAGAGAACCGTGTGAGATCGCCTTAAGGTCTCCCCCTTTCTTTTTGCCGTAACCTCGGCGTAGCACGGGGCCCCAGTGCTGTACAGTGCGGGGCCTGTGGGCCCGCAAGCGAGGAGGCGACGGGTGAAAGGGGGGAGACTCGGCAGAGTTCCACGGCTACCGAGTCGTGCGAAGGAAATTAATGAATGGCGGCGTTCTCCCTTGTCGGCGTTAATAAGCGCGCACCTGGAAGTGGAAGTCGCGGAACGAGGAGGATTTCTTATCCTCTCAACCAGGATTCTGCCGGCCATGTTCATGGATACGAGAGAGTGCAAGGAGAGTGGCAGAGCGCGCTGTTTAATCTTCTAGTTCTCCATTTTCCAGGCGAATCACGTAGCAGCAGCCTCGATGTCGTTCGTTAAGGGCGGCGTCCTTAATGAACGCTCTAACCCTTTGAGACCTCCATCGAGGGCATAACAGGTTCCCGCGAGAGGGAGCAATGCTTCGTATATGGAGAATACGGATATATTTTAAGCGTTATTGTACGAGTAAACATCAGCTCAAAAGCTCATGATAATTACATGGTGTTTCTTTTTCTCCCCAACTCTTCCCTGGACTCAGGTAGGCGCAAGCGTGGAGGGAAGCGACGAGTTCAATTGACGATTATCGCAGGCAGGCTTCTCTCGTAATCGCCGTTTGTACACGAAGATCATCTGATCTCATCTTACGACGATAAAAACAATAAATACGACTTCGCAATAGACCGATCAGCCGGAGGGACCGCGAGGGATCGCCGTTGTAAAAAGAAAAAAGGATGTATGATAAAAGGATGTTTGATGGAAAGATGCCGCGAGATTCACGATCAATCGCGCTTAATCGCTCATTCATTCCATCTAATTGAGACCGTGGGGGGATTAGGGATTTGGCCCTGACATCCATTACTGCCGTTGCCTTCTGCCGTGCACAGCATCCGCGCATGAAACTGCAGCTTTCCGAATGCAGCCCGATACGCGGAGTCGATCACGTACGAGCGTATTGTACACTCTATACGCGCGCGTGTGTGTGTGTGTGTGTGTGTGTGTGTGTGGGAGAATGGGCGGGTGGGTGGATGGGTGAATGCATAAGCATACTCGCGTGTTCGTGCGGGTATGTACCCTCGAGCGAAGCCAGCCTCGACGTTCGTCTTCCCACGAACCCTTTACAATACGTACGAGTCTCGTTACTCGTTCCGGGATCAGGAAACACTCCCATTAAGGCCGTTTTACACGCTCGCGCGAGCGATTCTGCACTCGGCGCTGGATCAGAGCCGCGATCGCGTGTAACCACCTGTACAGGCTGCAGAGGTGCACGTGACGCAATCGCGGAGCCGATGACGAGACTGCGAGATCCGGAATTCTCGGTCCCAATTCTCGATCCTCCGATCTCGATCGATAGATAGCTATAGAAAGCAATAATTGGGAGTACAATTATAATAACGAGATAACGTCTCTCCCGATAATGTCATTTCTCTTGCACCGCGATCTAGTTTGAGAGATAACGTTGGCGAGGGGGGGAGGGAGGACAGTTTCAACTGTCAGTGCTTACAGTCATTGACGATGACTGATCACGACGCAAATTGCCGTTTTTGCCGTTCGCCATTCGGTTAGTTTAACGAAGCGATTATTTCCCCGATCGTTGTTGTTTTAAATATCACTCTGTTATCAATGTTACCTTTCTGCCATTTGAGCCACTTCTTGGCTCAGAAGTTAAGATGTCTCCTCCGAACGGCGCGAGTGTGATTTAGAGCATTCGCGCTGTTCTCATACGCTTATTCGCGCTCTGCGGACTCCGCGAAGAGTTTGTCGAGGCAACATCAGCTCGAGGCAAGACGATGTCCTCTATGCTAATGCACAGTCGTACATTCCATGCTGGCGAGGCGAGGCTAATGCCGTGGCACGACAAGCTCGTCGATATTTCGACGTTGAATCACGTCAGGACTACTCAGGATTATACTCTGACTATGCTCTGCAATGGGAGGCAAAAAAGAGAGACGTCAGAGAGAGAGAGAGAGAGAGAGAGAGAGAGAGAGAGAGAGAGAGAGAGAGACAAAGAGTGGTTTTACTCGTCCGAGACTCAGAACGGGAGTCCACGGGACTGACTCCCAGGAGCACCGACGTAATTATAGCGTTTAGAGCTACCGAACGGTAACTGAAACCTCCCTGAGCGAGACGCGAGGAAGGGCGAGCTCCTGAAACTGACATCTCCTGCCTAATGAAGGGGAAAAGCCATGGTGGCGATGGAATTCTGCTCTCAATGATATGCGAGATGAAAAGGGCACCCTCCACGGTTGTTGACCAAGCGGACACCGAAATTCCGTGGGATTCGAAAAGTAGATGATACGATTGGAATAGACGCGGCTATCCGTGTTTGGATCACCAAATCATTAGGAAATTGTAAATTTAAGATAGTGGACACGAACGAGTGACTAAAGGGAATAGTGCTTGGATCATTATTCGAATTCATATCGCAGATTATTTATTTTTCTTTGTTCCAATCCTCTTCACTTCGACCTTCTTGCCCCCGTATTATTTTATTTTCCTGAGGCTTGAGCGATGTGAGCTCGATTCGATCTGTGAAAACTTCTAATCGCTCTTCCTTATTCGCAAGACAAACTCGGAGACTAGCATCGATATCTCGAGAGATGCTGGTTCGACGCCCTCTCCGCTCGGGAGAAGAATGCTTTCGGCGTGGGCGAGGAAGTCGTCGAACTTCCGAAGCTACGATCGACACGAAAGCTCGTCGTCGTCATCTTCTTCGTCTGAGACTCCACGTGTCTATTAAGCTGCCGAGGTGCTGTACGGGCATTGGCCGAGCAAATTTGTCATCCCCGGGATGAGACGAGATCCGCGCGTAACGGAGACGAGAAGGAGAAGGGAATGAACGAAAGGGGGACTTGAACTCGTCTCCATCGTCGCGGGCCCCCGAGACATCCGTTGGAATATATCCGATATCTTTGGAATGGAGCATAGGTCCCAACGACGCGGCGGCGGCGGCGGCGGCGGCGGCGGACATTGCCTGAACCTGTCTCCACGCATCGAAGTCTGCCTGCTCACCTGCATTCCATCAAGAGGGGCCCTGGAGGGGGACCATTCGGGGCCCGCAGGGCCGTGCGGACCGTGCCCCGACACTTTCTTCTCCGGCAAAGTACATCGATCTGCATTCTAGCGTCGCGCGTCGAAACTTCGATAGCGAGGATTATCCGAGAACAACAGCTTCGATCAATCTGAAGCTATTAATCCGAACTTTAGTCGACTCGTGGACTCGGTTAGCCATAAGCGGAGACAATTTTACTTACAAGCACGACAAGCTACGACAAGCACATCGTCGTGCGTATAAAAATATCATTACCGCTATCTCGCGATATCGCTTTCACACAAATGATTTTCTGATAATCCAGAGGCCCTCAGAGAGGCTCGAAATTTACGATACTGAGCCATCGGAGCAATATAGATATCCGCCGTGGCACAAGAATGCTGCCGAGTGCTGCCGTCGAATCTAGAATGCGTAAACAGGATTCATTAATTATAACACGGCACGATCATCCCGGAGAAGCTGATTTGCGTACCTGCGACCTGCCGCCAGCTCCTCAGCACACTCCTGACGCAGACTTGGCTCGGCGGCGTCGGCGGCGGCGAGGTTGCGCGGGATCGCGGTGCACACCGAATCACCAAGATCAGTGACGTAGCCGCATGGGAGGGCGGGAAATTCTCAAGTTCGTGGAGGAAAAAAAAGAAAAAAGAAAGAAAGAAAAGGAAAGAAAGAAAAAAGGGAGGAGATAAAACGAGCGAACACGCCGCCGAGTCGCGCTCTTCTCTCGGCTCTCTCGAACCTACCACTTAATTTAATCTCGCCTCAACATCGAGCTCGTGAAAGGCAGCTTTTCTCTCTCTTTCTCTCTCGCCCCCCCCCCCCCCCATGAGAACGGACTTCATTGTCAATTAATCTCTTTGCGAGTCCGATCTGAGCCCGGAAATTCGCGGACGTTTAACGAGCTGGGATTTCGGCTTAAATCCGCCGCAGGAGAGAACCCATAGCGATTTTTCAGGTCATCGTACCGCGTTAAAGTCTGCGGATGTATATTTTTGTCGTATCGTCGTAATAAAATTTCCAGGAATAGCTGTCATAGCTGAAGGATCAAAGTCCTATGCGATTCACAAAGTGTTGACTCCTCGCTTCCTGTTTCGCTTCGACGAATGCAAATTAGCCGTAGAGCGGCTGCGAATTAAGCTTTATAAAGTTTTTACGATTATACAAGATCGATAAACGGATTAAGGAGGATAAAATCGGCCGGCGAATAAGCGCCGCAGATCAAGCGGATCGTCAATCTTGATTCAACAGCGCCGAAAATCGGTGCGAAATGATGCATTCGCTTGTCTTGTTCTCTGCATTAATAACTACGCCACTGTGACCGCTCAAACGCGTTCCAAGAAGCTTAAAGAACTGTTAGGCCGAATTTATGAAAAGAATTTCCCTGCCATTGTGTTTGCACCCTTTTGCGAAGCGATTTGCTTCGATTTTGGCGATTAATCGCCAATTAATAATCGAGGCGCGAAATTCCTCGTTTCACCGATGATCTGATTCATCCGCGAACAGCGGGTGAAAAAATTACTGCACACGCGCATTCACTGTCCGATTACGTCGACAAAGAGATTAGAATTCAGACTGCTTGATTCATACGTGAGAACTTTCTGAAGAGGAGCCGTCCGCTCGACGCAAAGCGAAGCATGATGTAATTAATTCCAAGAAAAGCAGACAACAGCCTCGTCCCTTCCATCTGATCGCTGAACGATTATTACGGAAACGCGGACCATGTCTTCTTGTATTTTTAGAATGGCAGATGAATGCGAATACGAATGAATATGAATACGAATATTGTGTGAATACGAGTGATGATCATTGCTCTTAATCTTCTTCTTGCTGGAGAACTTCGTTAGCAGCTCGTCATATCGAATCTGTCAAATCTGTCTCAGAAATATATATCGAGCATACATTTGCGTAAGTATCGCGCGATCATCGAAATCGTAAATATTTCGCGACAGCGAAACTCCATTATGACTTTGGCGTTTCGAACGTTGAAAGTTCAACAAGTTCGAGAGAACGGGACGGAATTTTAGACGTGATTTTGCCAGCTTCTCGTTAACGTATAAAACGTATAAAATTGCCCCTAGGTTCAACGTGACGTTTAACGTTTAATGATACGGTTATATAGATAACAGTATGTCAGCAGCAATTAAATATGTCTATGAGATAAGTTCCTCTCGCGAGAGACGAAGAGAAAGGGAGAGAGAGAGAGAGAGAGAGAGAGAGAGAGAGAGAGAGAGAAGGACACGTAATTTTACTTCATTGAATTTCTCTTGATTAACTAAAAATTAATATTATTCTGTTATTATTATTCTCATTAACCGAGATATCAATTATGATGACTTTGATTATCGTACACGTTACACGAATAACGTATACACGATAACATTAGCTCTAAAATCAATATCGCAGACGCGTTATAACTTATCCGCGTCGCTTCGATAAATGTTCGGCGCCTTTTTCATTTGATTATTCTTCGCTCAAGAGAATTAATACGTTTCGTATTATTCTGCCGCTATTCTGTCATTTGGAGATTAGTGCCCTTATCTCTCCCGTCTCGAATCGCGTAACGTTATAATTACAAGCCCGGCGAAACTCGCCGGTTATTGCTGACTTCTCCGGAATTTCCTACATGCGCGCGCGCGCGAGACAGAGAGAGAGAGAGAGAGAGAGGAGGTCCCTGTTTCTTTTCTGATAAGCACAAGCCTCCCGGCTTCCTACAGGCCCCGCCGACCGTACGCACGTGCGTGTACGAACATACGCGTGTGCAAACCGACTTGGGGTACCTGGCACGTACCTGCATTCCTCCGAGACGACGGTGCCCTCCACGCGGGAGCCGACCGCCTGAGAGACGGGCCTGTTGTTGCGGGGCCCGCAATGCGTCCGAGAACACGTCGGCCCTATGGCATGCGGCCGGGCCCGCGCGGGGTCACGAAAGGAGTTAAGTAGCCGCTTCTCCGAGGGTCCACTTCGAAAGTGAACTACCCGAAACGCGCGATGCCTTGATCAACGGCGCGTAATAATCCCCGCGTCTCGTTGAGGAGCTTTTGTCCGTTTCGCCGTTTTGTCGTCGAAAGCTTGAAAAATCGTCAGCTGATTTCCGAATGTTCCTAGGGGAACGCGGTTAAAAACGTACCGATGAGAGTTTCGGACTCTCTTTTCTTCACGAAATTATTTTACGATCCTCCTGACTTGCGTGAAATAACAAACGTTGGAACATTGTTGCATGACGTATTGGATTACCGCGTTCTTTGGTTTTCGTTAATATCCTCTGCTGTTTGATTACTAATATACTTTCGAGATGGTTTTTGAGCTATATAAAACTGGTTTAGCTAAAGTATAAGTCCAACTGTGAATTATGGCCTCGTGCCCCAGGGTTTATCTTCCTTTGATATGGAAATAACTCTGCCGAGGAATTTTCATCGATGGTTGTTACGTAAGGTACTATTTCCTTGCGTCGGGGTTGGATAATTTTATTTTTAAAGATTGAATATAGGCTATCGGTTAATGATTATCGATTAAATAAAGAATATCCGTTTTATAAGCAATTTATTTAAAGTTTCAATGATGTTTATGTAAATTGTAAATTGATGATGTTGCAATGTTTACATAAATAAATAAAGCCACTGAAAGCCTCACACAGCGTTACGTGTATATACAATGCACGATTGAATGTCTAATGCTAATTAAATCTCGCGTGATTAAATTGGCTTTCAAATAAAAACGATTCCTCTCTCTTAGAATTTTGCAAAGAAATTTCTAAATCTCTTAAAAAGCTCTACGCAATATAATAACATAAAAGAATTACAAAATAAATGATTTCATATTTATACATTTATATTTTACTGTAATAACGTACTAATTTACTAATAACAAGATTATTAATTAATTATCAAGGAAATATTTTGTACTATTTTGTGAGAATAAAAAGTAGCGAAAGCAGCAAGAGCAACATTTAATTACATTTTATATTTTCGTCTTAATTTAGATCTTCTTTCTTTTGTTTCAGGAAACTCGGCTTGGACCTGGTGCCGCGTCAAGGTGCTCATATGGTGGACCCAGATACCATGTCCGTCGTGGAATTATACGACGTGGTAATTAAGAGCATCCTAAACGTTCTTCTTGAGCCAATAATACTCGTGAAACATTGAAATTAGAGAGATACAATAGTGTATGAGAAATAGGTCGGGCGAACGGTGATAAGCGTTGTAGAGCTACATTCGAATTCATTAGAATGCTGATCACGAAGGTAGTCTTGTTCAATTTCGCTACGTATCGAGCGATACAGTTACTCCATCGAATTCGGTTTCTCGTAAAGTCAGTAAGGGATGTAGCAATGCCCTGAGTAGAATTCACAAGCCGGTAGCATCTCTCTTCCGGTTCTATTTAGCATGGGACAAGGAAACCGATGGTCTCTCCATTTAACATAATTCTCACGTAACATATCTGAGACAAGTCTCGTTTGTTTCTTGAAATAAAAATATAACTGGCTCCGTTTGCTTGATAGAGCCAAGCTGATGATATAACTAGCCCGGATAAAATTCATCGCAAAACTGATTCCCTTTGTCAAATGGAAGCAAATTACAGATAGCGTTGGTGCCTCGTCTGACTTTTTAAGTAGATCAGATTGATATCGTTTAGATCTGTTTATGTCTGTTTCCAAAGAATAATTCTTTTATTCTTTCTTTTACAAATAAAGTTGGTTATAAGAAAGGTTAATTCTATCGAATCATTGTGATATAATGCAACTTTTTGGTGCGAACATTCAGTTTTACACATTGAATGAAAAATTAGATTATTAGAAAACATGATTTTATCGCGGCATAAGCAAGCTTTTTTCTAATGCGATTCCTATTCCCGTTGATATCTCAACACAGCGCATAGAATCCCCAGTGATTTATTCCGAGACGAAGTCAGTCATAGAATCTCAACTTCATGAGTCAAGGCTGGATTAAAGCGACTGTGAGGCTAATTTAGCCTAAGTTTACTGATGTACGCCTAGAATTTCCAGGCATCAGTATTAACAACGTCTTTCTCGTGATGATTACAGCACGTGCAGAGTGCGGAAAACTCACAGGGTGCTTCCGCTCGGGGTACTCTGCGCCGCAAGGAACACAAGAAGGTTCTCACGCATCACCTGTACTTCTGCATGCGAGATTTTGGCCACTCGGTTGGCGAGGACACCGAGATCTACTTCTCTCTGTTCGATGCCAAGCGGCAGCAGTACCTGAGCGAACGATTCCTAGTGCGCATCAGCAAGGAGGGCTTCTCCAACTATGTGGAGAAGATGCATAGTAATTGCACCATCTTCACGGATCTCGGTAATTCCGATCTGAGCCGTGATCTCTACATGATCGCCCACGTGATGCGCTGCGGCCGGATGTTGTACTCTGATTCCGGCAAGAACAAGACTGGTACCGCGATCTACAGGCGGCCACACGGGGTGGCGGTTCTCTCCCTGGCGGATGCTGCGCAGGACCACGCGGAGGAACTCGAGATGACGTTCAAGGTAAGCGAATGAAGAGGACCATGCTTTGCGCGTGGACTCCTGCTTTTCTTTCTTAACACATTCCCTGCCATTTTCGATAATATTCATTCCTACGTCAAATATTATATTTTTCTCGTTAAGATACAGGGAGATAAAAATAGCTCTTGACATCACTATTATATGCTCTATGTAATGATATTGCAACACGTTTTAAGTCATGCGCCGATAACGGCGCACGCGACATGGTAATGAGTGATCAGTCATTTCTTTAGTTGTCAGTTCTGTTGCGTGCGTAAGCCGATAAAAGCGTAACCGTTAAAGCATTAGAATGATATCGATTGTTATCGTTTTAAAGTATTTAAATTATGCTTGAAGCAAGGCTACACTTGCCATTTTAAGATGTACATAGGTAAGAAATCAAATACAGGACGCGTGACTCTTACAAATGTTGTTATCGCTTTCTAAAAATAGAAAAAGCACGATATTTACCAATATAAGCCTGGTATGAGAATTAATTGCTAGAAATGCACATTTGTGGAAATAACGCATTTAAATTGTCATGATTCAAGGGAATTATTGGAAGAAAATTAAAACGGAGAAAAATTCTGCAGAGAAGCTTAAAACTGGGCTCTGATGAAAATGGACAAGACAAACGAGACAGTTATGTATATAACAAAGATTCGTCCATTTCACCAAACGTAGAAAATGTCATGAATTAAAGAAAGATAATGGGATAACAACAAAAAGACGCCGCTGCATTTTTTGCTATAAACAAAATGCGAAAAATTTTGATACTAAGATAGCGCGAGATACGACACAAACGGTGACGATTTTCCGGCAAACCATCTTTATGTTTTTCTTGCTTTAACAAAATGGAATTATAAGTAACATTAAAATTATGATTATCTGCTTCATATATCCTTTGTATATGCACTCTTATATAGATCTAGTTTTGTTTATTTATTTATTTTATTAATTCTTGTATTTCTTAAAGATAAATTTATTTGTTTGTTCATGCAGTTTATTATTTTAATATTTACAAACACCGAAAGATACATTCCCAATTCACACAAACAGGAAAAAAATAGATAATCTGCAGATTTTTTAAATTTCATAACGTATACCGTTTTCGGTACACATGGTGTGAGCGTGACAGTTTGGCAGAGAAACATGTTGAATTTGAAATTATATTTAAAATTATATTTCACATATTTTCCGAGAGCTTTGAAAAATCCTAAAATTTGTATGGTGCTCTTTCTTGAAGAAAACTTCACGATTTAAAAAGTAGGCATGGATAATTTTAATGCCTCAATTAAAAATTCTTTTTTAATTGATCTTACTGTCTAGAATATCGAAAGGTTTCCTGCCTTCGCAGGTTTATCAAGGAGAAGAGAAAGAATTTCATCAATTGCACGAGCAAATTATACGCAACAACAAGTGCTCTCCACTTCCCGGACAGCCTAATTACGGAATAGTGGTGTCTTTGCGTATTCTACACGGCGAGTTGTCCCAAGTTCGGGAAGAAAATCCGCTACTATTCAAAAATATCTGCCTCACGAAGAAGCTCGGTTTCTCGGATGTTATTATGCCGGGCGACATACGTAATGATCTGTATCTGAAGTTGGAACGTGGAGAATTTGAACGCGGTGGGAAGTCTACTGGCAAGAATATCGAGGTGATTTTTCAAAGATGTATTTCCAACATAAATATACTTTTCGAACTTCGAATCTCGGCAATGTAAAAAGTCTTACATTAGAAAATATAATAATAAAATAATTAAAAATATCATAATTATGCATACTGATCTAAAGAAAAATGCGCGATATGTGATATACAGATTACCAGATTCATAAATGCTTATAAATGCTTAAGTTGCTACATTTGATGAATCAAATTCAATAAAAGAAAATTATAAATCTGCGACGCTAGAACCTATTTATAATCGAAAATTTTTAATATTTAAATTGTTACGAAATGAAATTAGGTGACCATCCTAGTTCTTGATGCGGATGGTCAACCCTTGGAAGAATGCTTGTTCGGGGCCGCGGGGATGGACGGTAGCTCCGAGTATCAGAGTTTAGTCATATACCATTACAACAGCCCGTCATGGGCAGAAACCGTAAGACTAGCGATACCCATCGACAAATTCTACGGCAGCCATGTGCGTTTCGAGTTCCGGCATTGTTCCAGTGAGTCTCGATTGATATCGATCAATGAACTCTAAGCTCTTCCACTTTTTTCTCGATGTTGTCCGCTTTCCTTGCTCTTCGCTCCTCTTTGGATTTTGATATTCTATTCTATCTTTTATCTCTATAATTTTCCACTCTCACTCATCTTTTTTATTACGATGGTTTCCTTTGTTTTGAGACAAGATCAGTGTTTTTTCCTCGAAGTTTTCCATTCATTCTTCAGCTCTGCGTTTCTTCATCTCATCAATGATTCTTCATTTTTTTCTTTTCAAGTAATAATCTCTCATGTTTCAGCTCGCGAGAAAAACGATAAGAAATTGTTCGCTTTTGCGTTTGTCCGACTGATGGAGCCCGGAGGAGCAACTCTTCAGGATGGTCCGCATGAATTATATATTTACAAGTGCGAAGAACGTGCTAAATTGGACTCATTGAGCTATCTCTCATTACCGAGCAGTGCGAGAGAACCGAGTGCATCAGGTAAATCCAAATCAACGAAATAAATTTTGAATAATATAAAGTGATGTAAATAAACAGTTATATATAGTAATTGCAATAATAATTATAAGGATAAATGTTGTTAATCATCTGCTATTTATTATATTATTCATCAACGATGAATAGTTTAGAGGTTTAGAGTTATCAAATTAAATCAACGTACAATATTATATATTCAGATATTATGTTTATTACATATTCAAATTACATATTATTATAAATTAGTTATACGAATTATAAATATATATAGATGAAATATATTACAAAATCGGGAAAACTATCTGTGTACTCACACAATTATCTTTCTTTTATTCTGTCTTAGGTCCATCAACCTTTATCAAGTCGTCCAAGGAAACCGTATTTGTACACACTCTACTTTGTAGCACTAAATTGACACAGAACATCGATTTGCTTAGTCTGTTGCAATGGAAGGCACATCCTGAGCGAATATCCGAGGCTCTCGGTCGTGTGCTTCGACTGGATGGCGAGGAATTGGTCAAGTTTCTGCAGGATATCCTCGATGCATTGTTCGCCATGTTCCACACGGAGGATGGCAACTCTACGGCGCACTCCGGTCTTGTATTCCAGGTGCTTGTATCTATCTTCAGCCTATTGGAAGACTCCAAGTTTGAACACTTCAAGCCAGTAATGGATGCTTACATTTCGGATCATTTCGCCGCGGCACTAGTTTACAAGGGCCTTCTCAGTAGTGTACAACATTGCGCTGACTGGGTGACTGCGGCGGAGAAACAAGAACCGATCATGAAGTGCTTCCGCTCGCTCGAATACATCTTTAAGTTCATCATCCAGAGTCGGTTATTATTCGCCCGAGCGACCGCCGGACAATATGAAGATAGCTTCAAGCGTGATCTTTATTGCGTGTTTGCAGCTCTTAACAAGATGCTGGGCATTCCGTATGAGATTGTCCTGTTGTCACAGATCGCGCTATTGTTATCGATCGCGGCGGTGCTTGAACAACTGGTGGCGGTATTACCGGTCCTCGAGGTGGCCAAACTCACTTGCACCATGTTAGACTCGGTGTCGCGTGAACCGTCACTGCAGCTCACGCAGGCTAAATTGCTGGCTATCAAAAATCTCACGGCATCTAGCCTATTCCGCAAGGATGATGAGAGCCGAAACCTACTGCTCGTCACCATATGCCGTCATTTACGCGTTCATCTTGCACGTCGAGAGGAGCTACGCTCCTGTACCGACATTCTAGGTGAGATACTCAGCTTCCTGCACAAGCGTGGCAGAGACACAAACAAAGTGAATAATTGTATCCATCATGATGTTGAGACGTTGTGCTTGTCGATACTCGACGTGCTCATACAGACGATATTGATTGTGATAAATGCCAGCGGACCGGTCCTCGGTTGCTTGGTTGCTTGTCTGATCGGATTACTTCAGTTGCTCGACGAGTATCATTACGCACGACTTTGGGAGGAGTTGACGCATGCCGGTGAACGAAAACCGCTCAAGGACTTTTTGCTGCGGGTGTTTCTGGTACTGAGCGATCTCCTGCGGCTGGAAATTTTCCCGCCAGATTGGCTGGTCATCAGAATGCAGGCCAACAATGTCATTCTGAGATCACTTCAGGAGCTCGCACAACCGCTCGCTTTTCGCTTCCTGCACGGCAGCTTTGATTCACAGCTCTGGTCCACATATTTCAACTTAGCGGTAGCTTATCTGACTCAGCCGTCGCTCCAGTTAGAGCACTTCTCTGAAGTGAAGCGAGAGAAGATCGTGGAGAAGTACGGCGATATGCGGGTGCTCATGGGCTTCCAGATACTGTCCATGTGGTCACATCTTGGTGAGCGCAAACTAGAATTTATTCCGAGTATGGTGGGACCATTCCTTGAAGTCACTCTCGTACCGGAAAGCGAACTCCGCAAGGCGACCTTGCATATCTTTTTCGACATGATGGAATGCGAGCAACGAGCACGCGGTAGTTTCAAATCTGTGGAGTCCGAACTGATTGACAAGCTGGACATCCTTATCAGTGAGAATAAGGGCGACGATGAGTACAGGCAACTATTCAACACCATGTAAGTAATTTAATAAAATTCATAGATATTTTTAATATTCATCGCAGTTTTCCATTATCGGATAGATTGCATTATGATTATGTGATGCTCTTTCTTCTTTTGTATTTTCTGCAATATCACTATTTTATGAGATAAAGAAATCATGTAATGCTTATCGCATTGATGATTTACAATTTCATGCCGCTTCAGGGAACATCTTAGTGCAGTGTAAGTGTAATATGTTCACAATTATACCACCATGGATATTTACAGATGTTTATATTGTTACATATATGATAATATAATGCAACTTCTGTCGCGTACAGATTGCTGGACAGAGTACAATCTGAGGATCCCGCTTGGAAAGATAGTGGCACGGCTTTTATAACGTCTATCACTCGTTTACTGGAGAGACTTCTTGATTATAGAAGTGTTATTCAGGGTGATGAAAATCGTGATAAGCGTATGTCGTGTACGGTGAATCTCCTGGTATGTATTAAATAAACATGTAATAACTATTTTTATATTTAACAAATCCAATAAAAGATTTTGAGATGATAATTATATGTTATCATTATATGTTATATATTATAATTAACAAACTCGTTAGAATTTATGCATTTATGCATCTTTCTAATTTTCTTAATTTATTTAATAATAAACGTCTTTTTATAGATATTCCTCATTAATACAATTTATCGATCTGCATGTTTCATTTTAAATAAAGTAGATAAATGAGTGACACGCGAAATAGTGTCTATATTTATAAATTGTTCTTCTCTGATGATTTAGCGCAGTTGATTAACTAAACGGTGCGACACACGTGCCGATCATCACACGTACATTCAATATATATATCCGGTGCATGCATGCGATTGATCTATGTATGACATTTAGCACTTGAATTCGCGCTGGAAAATTTCCGATGGAAAGTTTTATCATCGTTTCGCTTACTTGTTATTCAACCGTCGCTTGTATCGTGTATAGACTTCTCTGAGTGACATGGGGATACTTTTGCTCTTTTTGCAGAATTTCTACAAGAATGAATTCAACCGGAAGGAGATGTATTTACGTTATATCTACAAGCTACATGATCTACATTTAGCCGCAGAGAATTATACCGAAGCTGGTTTCACGATGAAGCTGTATGCTGATCAGCTTGGTTGGGACTCGACTGTATTGCCGTCCGATCATGTTCATTCCCAACAACCCGAGTGGCAGCGCAAAGAATTGCTTTATCACAAGATCATTCATTATCTAGACCGTGGCAAATGCTGGGAAAAGGGTATCCCTCTATGCAAGGAACTGGCAATTCTCTACGAGTCCAGATTGTACGATTACGCAAAACTCAGTCACGTATTGAAACTACAAGCCAAATTCTTGGATAACATCCTGACGCAGTTACGACCGGAGCCGGAATACTTCCGTGTGGGATTTTATGGTCTCAGCTTTCCGCTTTTTGTTAGAGTAAGTTTAATGTATAATGTATATAATTCTTAAAGACAGTCTTGGTGTGATATTACGATTTGTATCGCGTAGATATCTCAAAAAGTTTATATTCTAGTAATGTAATATTCTTTTTTTAATTTGTGAAAAGAATATTGTCTTATTAAAATAATTCTTCTACAAATGTTTTGAGATATTCATTATGCGAAATAATTAATAATTTTTTTTCAAATTGTTACTCTTCTTTTATTATAGAACAAGTTATTCATTTATCGCGGTTTGGAATATGAGAGAATAGGAGCGTTTACACAACGTTTACAGACCGAGTTTCCCTGCGCACAAATTTTAATGAAGAACTCGCCGCCTGATGAGAGCATCCTCTCATCCGAGGGTCAATGTGAGCAAAACCAAATTTATAAATAACTTCTTCCAAATTAAGAGAGCTAAATTTATTTTGAAAATCAATATTTTTATAATTATTTTTTCTACAATGAATGTATAATAAAATGCATATACAATTTTTCTAGATATCCAGATCTGTAACGTGAAGCCAATTCCCGAGGAGGGCAGTTTGGCCTGCAGTGGCGCCGAAGTTCCAGAACGCGTGGTCGCTTTCTATTTGGTCAACGACGTGCGTAAATTCACATTCGATCGACCATTGCATCGTGGTCCGGTGGATCGCGAGAACGAATTCAAATCATTGTGGATCGAGAGAACGACTCTGACGACGGAAGCGAAACTACCGGGAATCCTTAGATGGTTCGAAGTGATCGAGAAGCGATCAGAATTATTAGCACCAGTGCAATATGCTTGCGAGACTATGCAGAGCGTGGAACGAGAATTGAGACGATTGGTGGCGCAGTATACTGCGGAGCCGCACAGAAATATCAATCCATTCAGCATGCGGCTGCAGGGCATTATCGATGCCAATGTGATGGGTGGTATCACAAAATATCAGGAAGCTTTTCTCACGCCGGAATTCGCCCGGCAAAATTCCGAAATGGTGCCGCATGTAAACCGATTGAAAGGACTGATTCTGGACCAGATGAGTGTTTTAGAATCTGGATTAGTATTGCACGGACAGATTGCACCGGCGGGCGTACAACCATTGCATAAGAGGTTGATCGAAAGATTCACGCAACTCAAGCAAGGTCTCGGCCCGCTAGCCAGACAGAGGACTATTCATCAAGATAGTATTGTGAAGTAATGATTTTTGTTGATTATATAATATAAAAAGCTTAGAAGAGAAATTTTATTAATTAATATTGTAAGAGGAGTTATCCAAGAAATTAATAATTATGTAACAATTTTTTGCAGAAGTTCATTTCGATATTTGATCAATTAATTATTTTACTTACATTCCCCTTCCAGTTCACCATTGCCACCTCTGCCAATCAATGACAAGCAGCGTCCAGCTACTTTAGAAACTGCCAGTTCCAAAGGATCGCACGTCGACAATGATGGACTTCTGGAAGACGAAGGCTTTTACACTAAAGTGGACGGTGTACCTCCGCCTATTCCTCAGCGAGAAGTACGGCCACGTTCTGTCGGTTATGGTACAACTCCTCCTCGACCCACGCATCAGAGATCTCTTAGCAAACCATTAAGCCCGAAATTGCCATTGAGACATTCTCTGCCTACTCCCACTGATGGCGTGGACCAAACTGGCCTCAGGAGTTCCTGGAGCGAACCAGGACCCGAACCCGCACCACCTTTACCGCCCAGAGGCTGCAGTAAGTCGAATATGTCTTTAAAGATCTTAAAGCGTTTAAAATTCTTTATGTTAATGTTAACATATATGTGTGTTAATATATATACAGAGAAAAAAAAAGAGAAAGAGAGAAAGAGAAAGAGAGAAAAGTCATAAAAATTAATTCTAATAAATTAAATTGTCTCTTTCATTCTTTTCTTTCTCTTTCTTTAATAACGTTATTAAAATGTTGAAATATATTTAAATAATATTATAAAATGTATCGTGTATGCAGCACTTTCCGTTTCAATATCGGATAAACGGGAATCGAATACAAATACGATAGTGCCGCCGGCGCCACCAAAGCGTGGCTTAGCGTATAAACGCACCAATACTGAATGGAATACGGATGATGATTCTGAAATCACCGAATCAAGAAACGAGCCGAACGATCTGCGCGACAGTGGTATCTCCACAGCTAGCCTGTTAGACTTTCAATCGCATCTGAATAATCTTGGTTATGAGGACTTCGAACCGCGCTCCCGATGCAACGACATCATGAACATCTCACCACCGTCTGTGATAAGCGCATTCAATGTTTCTACCGGCAGCTTCCCCGGCAGCGGTACATTCCAGGGCTCGCATTCTCTTCCCAGCCAAGAAGTGAGGAAATTGAATTGAAACATAATATTGGACAATGAATATAGTTGACTGAATAGGATCCTAAAATCCGAATATTTTCCTCATCGAAGTTTTTAGATATTATTTAATTAAACATTTCTTTGAAATTCTTCTTAAATTTTACGATTAAACGTAGTTTTATAATTTTATTGATCAGTTTTTGGGGGGCTTATTGATTAATTTTAATTATGATTTAGATGATCTAGATTATATAATTTGTATAGTTTTACCTTTGTAACTTAATTTATTAGTTTTCAATGAACTAATATTTTGTCTTAGGTAAGCCCTCCACCAATTCCTCCGAAAGCCCATCAGGACACTCCCTCGGCACCTTCGACATTGGAGAGGGTGTCCAATAGAACGCAGATTCATGGCCATTCAGAGAATTACTCAGTGCCGAAGATGCAGACGCTATCCGTAGCGTCTGATACCGAGAGCACTGTGTAGCGATGATGTATCCTCCTAGTCGTTAGCGATTAGCTTTTAATGATGTATATGTGCCATCATGGTCAGACGCGCATTCGTATCCGATATCGCGTCTCTATAAGTCGTCGGATGGATTCTTTTTAAATTGTAACTTAGGATAATTCTAAGAATGTCGTCGTCGTTATTGTCGTTCGTTGTGTCTGACAAGTGGAAAAACGCGAGAAAAAACAAAACAGACTTTACTGTCTGTCTGAAAGCAGACAGATTTATTAGCGTCATCGTCGTGCAGGTCTTCGATATCTGCATATCATCCTGCGCTTAGCCAATAGCGAATCATGAGCAAATAGAACTGTAAATCCAAAACCTGCGCGAAGTTCCGAACGTAACATGAAAAAACGGATTGTACACAACTCGCGTACTTTGTATTCATATCTTCGTAAAGAGAGAAAACAGAATCTTAGCGAGGAATTTTGAGCATCGAGAGCGTTCTGCAGGACAGTATCTAACACTACTCAAATTGGATTCGTTTGAAGGTGATAGATGATCGAGTTGCGGATATATATACGATATATATATAAATTTTATGTTAAAGACCACTCTTCCGAGTGTATCGCGATCTACACAAACTATATTTTGTAATTTATTTATATTTTCCATAAGAATAAAGGTAATTTTGAAATCAACGACGCTGCTGCAATCTGTACGCAATAATACTGCTGGCTTCCGATTGCAAGTAGCGGTGCGGTTATAGGAGTGACAGTAATAGGTGAAAGAAAGAAAGTCCACGGATGTTGAAGGATATATAAATTATGTCACATTTCTTCTTTCTTTTCGTCTTCGCGAAGGTATATATACAAAAGTATGAAAAGACCGCACCGCACGATTGTACGCTTTGACTTACGCTAGTTCTTCCTCTTCTTCTTCTTCTTCTCCTTCATGGCATGTAAAATAAAGAGAAAGATTGTAAAATTTTATAGAAAAAAAAAAAAAGGGAAACGTAAATAGAGAATGGACGTAAGTAGAATCTAAAATTATACATACACAAGTAGGAAAGAGGCAGTGGAATGCATACATTGCACAATACTGAACTTGAATAGAGAGGATAGAGAGAAAGAAAACTTATGATGCGATGATTAAACGAGACTGATGAATGAACACGATAATGAATCAGAGATCATTCTCGTTCTCCGTACTCCGGATGCCATTGCCGAAAAGCAGCAACGGTCAATCGCGGAAGACCGGAGATTCGTGTCGGAGCTGCGATGCTCTCGAGTCAAAGTAACAATAAGCGCAGGTATTCTATGTTCGGCTCGAGTAATTGAACGGTTCAATGCACAAAACGAGTTCACAATCTCTGCGACTTTTATTAATGATTTCATGCTGGACACGAAAGTCTGAAATAAATCTGAAATAAAATCTATGAGAAGCAGTTTAAAAAAAAATTTGCACATGATAAATTCTCAAATTTACGAAATAATTATGTCGTTTCTAAATCTTTGTCTCTTCTTCTTGAGCATCGAATCCTTCAATTATGACACTGGACAAACGTAACGCCGCCATATTTTCCGACGATGTAAGCGATAATCGTCGATTCTTAATGATATCCATTAAATAGGTAGTTATCACTCTTAGCGATCGTTCACATTATTAGATCATCGGAAGATACCTCAGCGTGACGTTTATTTCGCAGGATCGCTTCGACGGACCGTACATATGCGATATATGAACAGGCACTCACACATACATGCTAATTAATATGGCTAAGTATGTAAGTACACAGTCATGGCCGCTTCTTAAAATATATATATCGACGATCGTACGAATCTTTATTGCGCGTTGGACACTTAAGCTAGGTATAAGCTAAATTACTTTGTACGTTGCTCTCGTTTGTGGCACGGGCCTTGTCAGACGGACGTTTCCGCGTTAGTATCCTTCCTGCAACAGCGACAATCGCGATTATTCGGAGCCGTTTGAGCAATATATACAAATAGAGAAGGATTAGCGGACAGTCGTTTGGTGCGATTTATTAAGCAAGCTTCGTAGGATGATCGGCATGCTTACCTCCTCACTGATGATTTTTTAGTCGTCAGAGCAAGCACGGATCACAGAAAAGATACAATTACGTTAGAACGTTCCAACGCCACCTTTTGCGTAAACAGCAAGAAAAACGGGAAACCAAAGAGAAACCAGAATGAATTAAAACGAATGTTGCGTATATACTGAATGTTACGCTATTCTGCTAGACTGTTACGACTTAAGTATGTTAGATATGGCGCCCACCTTTTTTTTTTTATATACGTTGGATATGACGTACTCTTGTATTACCTTTTTGTAAATTATTTTATATCTCAACGAACATGAACTTCTCTCGAATAATCGTTTATATAAAGGTTTCTATTTTTATTCAAATGTGACGATGTAGTTTCTTTTATTTCCACATCTCTTCCAACACACTCAATCATCCTGTCTCTCGTCATGACACATTTAATTTCATATCGTTTAGGACATTCGTTCCATTTCCCTTGACGCTTGAACATTTTTTAAATTCTTAACGCCAAGAAAATCATATAAGAACTAATAAAATGCAAATTTATTTGGCAAGAAGTAAGGGGGAAAAACAAAGAGAATTTTTTCTGTTATTTTCATAATTGAATTTAGAGTAATCAAATCCATCGTACATAAAAGTCTACCCAAATGTTCTACTTTACGTTTGAGAAACCGATATAGTACCAGTAAAGATAAATAAACCCTCCGAACCATTATATTATCCAGCGATACTTACTCAGTCTCGGCGATAGTTTGCTCGTATTGCTGCTGTTGTTGCTGCTGTTGCTGCTGCTGTTGCCTGAGCGCCGCTAGCTCATTGCTGTGTTGCAGATCATGAGTCAGCGAGCTCGACAGTATCCTGCCGCTCATCGGCAAGATATATTCGGGAGTGTCCTCCAATACCGTGGGGGTACCCATCTTGCCGCGTTTCAAGCTGCCGTACCTCTCGGAACCGCTAAGGTTGTCATGCTGCGAACTGTGTATGCTCTGACCGCGCTTCAAGCTGCCGTAACGCTCGGAACCACTCAAGTTCTCGTGGTTCGAGTTCTGCGAGTGATGGCTCATACTGGATGCCAGGATGCGCGACGACATGGACAGCATGTACGGGGTGGGCGAGACTGTGTGATCTTCCTCAGCGGTATACGGAAATAGGTACTTCTCGCCAAGGTGATGGATCTTCTCCTCGCCTTCCGAGTAGTTCTCGTCCGGCTGGCTCTTCTGTGGCGAACTCATCTCCGGATACGGTAGTGGATTCGGACTCGATGTCTTGTTCGAGGCCATCTCGTTGTCAGATATGGTGCCGCCGGACCACTGGCTGCCCCGCACGTCCATCACTTTGAACAAAGAAGTTTATTAATTCTCTGAATTGGAATAAAAAAGCCATCTATATTTATGTAATTTCTATTTGATTGAATATTATTTCTCTTGTTCTCAATTATACTGATTTATATTTTCTCTCATCCTCCAGTTTAGCCTCAATTTTTATGTTTTATTATCCTTGCTTTATTTTTTATCACAGATTAAAATAGTTCAATCGTTGGCTTTTATCATTTATTTTGCTTATCAAAATTTTAAAAATCGATAATTGCATCTTTATATTCGAACTGAATACATTTATTCTCACCATTTGACGACAAATATGCTTCCGGCAGCTGAGAGCTCCATCGGGGCGCGTAGATGGGCTTGATGTTGGGGAACAGCTCGGTATTCGAGCAAAGTATGTTCAAGTGTTCAGCGGGATTAGTGTGGATGTTGGGCAGATAACTGTGAGTTACATGCTGCTGCGCGGACACTCCCATATTTCTGTGAGACCTCGACGTGACATCATCCTCGTCGGAGCTATGCGAACTAGCCAGATCTAGACTCCTGCCACCACCCTCGGCTTGTGAACCGTCCGAGTCCGATTCCGATTCTCTACGCTGTACTCTTGTCTCTGTGGTTTCCGCTGAAAGAAAGAGAAAAATGAAAAGATAAGATCTTCATTCAGTGTGAACTTGGTTCTTATAACATAAATAACATAAATATCATTCTACTTTAAAATGAAATAAAAGAAATCTATTTTTTAATCTATTATTGCTTTAATCTATTTATGCTGCGCTCCAATGTAAACTAATATTGATAAATAAATTTGGAAGCATTTAATGTAACTTATAAATGATTTTGCGGGAAACCTTGTCGAGAGTGTAGCGCTGATCGGTGACTCCTGGATGACAGATACGGATCTCGATCGCTATTATAGTTGCTGGTGGATGTTGATGTGTGTCTCAGATGAGTGTCGCTTCTATAAGGGCTCGAGCCCGTTTTATTTGTACTTCTCGATGTTGTGCTGCTTGTGGAGACGCCGACGTGGACTCTTCTACATACGGATTCAGCTCCGCTGTAGGTCGAGGAGTAGGCCAGCGCTGAACGCTGAAACATGATCGCCGCTGTTAATACATTTACTTAAACATGCCTACTTTCTAATTATTCCATTAGCTGAAATAAGACGCATGTAGCATTGTCGTTGCCAGGAATTAATTTCAACATTACGCGTTTATTCACGTATGCTTTGATTAATTGTGTATTAATTATACTAAGCTCAAATTTCTACGTACTGAATGATTATTTACGTTTTGGCTGCTGCTTCCGTTGGCCATGCTACCTTCTAGCAATGGCGTCTTCTTGCCGAGGCACCTTAATAGACTCTGATACAAATTCCTTCGCACTCGGCCGTTGATGAAACAGTAGCCGATCAAGCTAAACGCCGCATGGACCACGATGGCCACGCTCAACAGGTACGACAGCATCGATGAGTTCTCGGACGCGTTGAGAACCGCCAGGGTCCATGTCGATCCTAGCAAGGGCAACGAGGCTACGGACAGCCACAAGAGCGTCCGCAGATTGCCGAAGCCCATAATATGTTCTTTCAGGGTAAAAGCCGCGCGGATGCACATGCCAAGAATACAGAAGTTCACCAACACGGCCGCGCAGATGGGCCCAATCAGTGACCAGATCACAGTTTCGTAAATGGACAGCCAGCAACTAAAAATATTTGAATAGAAATATTATCTCTCATTCGACTTTGTTATTATTTTCTTACAGCATTATTCGCGCAATAAAATAATGAGAAACTTTTGACATTTCAAAGACGAAAGCATCTACAACATTTTTTTTACTTACAAATAAAAGTTTCCGTACTGATCGGCTCTGACGCCGATAGTGAGTCCCACGATCACAGCCGGTAGACCGTAGCCCATGGTATAGTAGAATCTCATCTGGCCGTGATTCACGTCCCTCATCTCCGTTAGCATACGATAAAGATGAACAGAGTCCACGAGAGTCCAGGCGAAAGTACTGAGCCACGCGTAATGCAGTCCTATTGCCGTCAGCTTGCACGGAAACTCGTTTGAGATGAGAGGGCTTCTAGCCTTGAGCGCGATCAAATACAAAGTTTCCGCTACGAAAACACACAGCACCAGATTCTTATGGATGCTGTTGGAATTGGTGCCACCGCCGCGGATCAATGCCAAGATCAAGAGAGCGGTGAGTAGCAACGGCAGAGCGAGCATGAATGCGCTATAGCTGGTCACGTCTTCCAGCAAAGACGGTTCCGGCACATACTCTAGATCCAGAACGTCCGTAAGTATGGCGAAAGTTGACAGTTGCATGCACGAGCAGTTGACGATGGTGCCGAACGACAAAGAGTTGTCCTCGATCTCCGTAGTGCAGCCCATTCGACTCCATTCGCCGAATCTAAAATTTATTACTTGGCATTAACGATTCGGATTATGATAGACGAAACTTTATTACTTTACTTAAAGATGAAAATTTTTACTAAGAAAAGATGACATCGTGACTTAAAATTGAGGATAATATTAATTAATTAATAGCCAATGTAATATTATTAATAAATGATAACGCAAATATGGGATATCTCATTACGTTGGACTTTCTGTATCGCGACAAGTCATATTTTCAATCTGCATAGAATTAATTAGATTGTCCTACCCTCTTGTTATGCTCCAGTGTACGCATTGTGGATTTGTTCTCGTCTTGAAATCATCGGTCTCACTGAGCCAAAGTCTAACTTGAATCGGAGACTGCAAAGGTATCCCTGTCAAGGACTCGTAACCATTGTCCGAGGGTACCAAGACGGAGACGGTAATTACAGGTGAACCGACTGCAACCTCTACGCCCCATCTAACTGACACCGAATCGTCGAATCTGCGATGAAACATGACGTGATTAAAATAATTAGTTTCAGTCATGCGACGTCACGATATAAACTTTATTACGTTATAAATGAGGTATACAGACATGCGAAATATGTAAAGTATAAGTGTAAGCGATAAATATAATTCTTAGATCCTTTAAATGAGAGAATTCTAGAGAATTACGTAAAAATTTTAATCATAATACTGTATTACGCACTTTTGCGGCAAGAGAGCGCCGAGTTCTTTGTATTGCACGTAACTCAGCACGGCTTTCCGATTATTTAGGCTGTTCTTGACGTTCAGTTCACCCTGCATGATAGGTTTGATGCCTAACGTGCTGAGTGGTACTTGGATTTTCGAGTGCGGATCGAATCTGCTAGGATCGGCCATGTAATTGTTGTATTTTGGAAAAGAGACGGATGGACCGAAATGTGCCGTAGAACTGAAGAAGGCGGAAGTATCGGGCAGGATGACCTTTCGATCAGCTTCTGAAGGCCTCGCCGTTGATAAGGTGGGATCCTCTTTATATTCAGCAGCCTCATAGCCGAAAAGACTTTCTGATGTTACCACATCAAGGCCTAGTACTAAAATGTGCGGTGCGAATAATTAATATGATAGATATTTGAATAATGAAACTAATTTGCAACAGGATTAGATTTTTCCGCGATATAAATATTACTTTCCAAGGATTTTTCAAACTTCATTATTTCTAGACCTATTTATAAAATTCATTATCTATCTTCATGATATCAGAGATTCGTCGGTGTTAATTTTAAGCTAAATTAAATGAAGATTTAGCAAGATATTGTAATATAGAAGAAAGGGATTATCGGTGGCGGCATGTATCAAAAGCTTGTAATCAGAGAAGCCGACGCACATGTGCGTGTGTTGGACGTGTTGCGTCCAGAACGAAGGACTACTGCGAAAGAAGCCGTTGACACTCGCGGGACGACGTAATTCATCCAGATCGAATGATTACATGTAGGCCGACAACTCTGAGATGTAGTACCACTTTTGAGTATAAAAAGGACAACGGCAGAGAGTAAAAGAGTAACTAGTAGAAAGTAGTAGCGATAGCAGTGTGAGAGTAGACACGAGAGAGAGAGAGAGAGAGAGAGAGAGAGAGAGAGAGAGAGAGAAAGAGCAAAAGAGTAACAGTGCATGCAGAGTGAGAGTAGTCGAGTAATTGAGTCGTGAACGGCGAAGTTGTAGAGTCAGTTTAGCCTATCGGGATATCTTTGCGTTGTATCTTTATAAAGGAGAATAAAAGAGTCTTTTTGTTTATTGTTCCATCAATCTGAGGCGTCGAAGACCTATCGTACTTGATAATTCCATCAGGATAGAAATATCCTACAATATCGCGATATCGCGGGAATTACACGAAGAGCTATGTGGTTTACAAAAATTTTAGCAAGTTGATCTTATAATTAAAATAATTGAAATAATCAAGAGGAGAATAATCATACACATGCTTACCGACGTTATCATTAACTACTTCGAAGGGATTAGTGAACGTATCATGTTGAGATGCCGTTAAAGTTTTCAGATAGCTCGCCATAGCATTCAGAACCTTATCAGGATTATCTCCGTTAAGTTCATCTATCTTATCCCACTTCTCCTTGTATTTGGATTTCAGAATTCCTCCAGCTATGCCGACCAAATGAGAAACGTAATCCTTATCCTGGCTGTGCGTTAAATTCAAGCCGATCAAACTCTCTTCGTAACGCAACAATGCCACTAATAATGATTCCGCCACGAGGAGATCAGCGCCGTACATTTCCCTGGTGATATTCACCGCTCTGTGAACGTCCTTGGCCATTTTCACGGCCACGTATGTATTTAGCGTAAGATCTTTCGACTCTAGAGCAGCCAGCTGATATCGTTGATCGATAAACGCCTCGGAAGTGCAATTGAAGAGATTAGGTGGCTGCCAGCCGCCCAATTTGTCATCACACGATCGGGAGGTTTTGCCTTCAGCAGGATGAGGACAATTTTCGATGGCTGTCATGCCGAAGAGAGTTCTCGGCCACCATAGACCATCCGAATACGACCTGGGACAACCGTCGTAGACCACCTCGCAACCTCTCAAAGTTACCTAATGTATTAAAGCAAATATTAACATTAACAATTAAGACTGATTTAAAATTAAATATTAGAAGTGAAGTACTCTTTAAATAAAATCAAGCAGCATCAACTTTATAGAAACATGTGTTTTGCGTATCGCCTAATCATAAGTAAGATTAAAATATAAAAAATATAATGTCCTTGATAAAACTTTTCCAGGCCATTACTTTAAGACGTATAACGTGTGATTAAGATATATCTTATCTGATCTTTTTCCTTACTTCAGCATAAGGATTCGGACAATCAGTACACGAGCGACCGATCACACCAGTCCGGCATCGACATTGACCGGTCTCGCTGTCGCAACGTGGCCCGAAACTCCCTGTAGCATAACACTCGCATGGTATGCACTCTTTGCGACCGGTTGGCTGGTAATGATTCTCCTTGCAGTAGCACTCGCCAGTGGTCTTGTTGCATGCCGGATCGTAGCCCTTGGATTCGTCGCAATGGCAGGGTCCACACACCGGTGTGCCCCACCAAGTTGCCGGGCAGGGTTGATCAGCTCGTACCTCGCAATAGTCACCTGAATATTCGGACGAGTTGCACTCGCAGCGATAGCCACGTCTCGCATCTGCCGGGTCTTCAACGCAGGTGCCGGTGCCGTTGCACGGCTCGAGATCGCAGACGCGTTCGCAATCGCGACCAACGCGACCAGGCAGGCACTTGCATTCGCTTGACTGCCAGCGAGTGATGCAGTCTGATGCCTCCGGACATTCCAAGTTGCACTCGGACTCGAATGGGCAGCCGGTGCCCACGTTTTCTTGTATAGTTGGCCGTTGAAGTATGCTCTGATTGGTGCCGATTCGCACATCTTGCAGACAGCCATCGAAAAACGGCAGATCGGAATTGGCGGCCTGATCCGGACCACCCACGAGGATCTTGCCAACGTACAGACCCTGCAGCTTCGCGGGCAATGGCAGGATAACAGGACGATCGCGGTAATCCGCGTCCAAAGATACATGGCCGCTCTGCCAGACGATTTCCAATCGATGCCATTCGCCGTCAGCGATGATGCCCACAGTGCGGATCACGTCGATGCCATCCAATGAAGCCACGAGCTTGCCGTCGCGTATTTCCAGCAGGGCTGAGCTATTCTGGCCGATCTGCACGCTCATGACGAACGCCTGCCGCGCGCGCGTCCGCAAACTCAACGCGGTCAGCCAAGGCAGTTGAATGGGCCTCAGTAACGGATTGAAGCTGAGCATACCGTCACCATGAAAACTCCAAGGCTTACCGACCTCCTCGGTACATGTAGGCCCAGCGAAGTCGTCCTCGCATTCGCACACGAAGCCCGACCAAATCTCGCGGCACTTGCCATTATTCCTGCACATAAGATACTTGCTCAAGCACTACAAAACTTGATTAAAATACGATATCTTTTTTGCTACTTATACTTATCCATAATATTAAATTTACAATATTTTTTAAACGGAACATGACACATTTAAATTTTTAATAGTTGAAGAGAAAAGGATTTGCTGGTAAAGTAAATCTTTTCGTCCTTTCGTCAAGAAAATTTAAAGTCTTCTAAGGAAAATTCGAAATTGATTATGTAACTCTTTTATTTTAGCGTGCACTATTCGTACTATTCGTGTCAATCATCATACCGGCAGGGAGACGAGGCGCAGAAGGCAGTCTTCTCGGGACAACCAGCGTTGGTCCCGTTGTCAGCAACGTAAGAATTCAAGTCAACAAAAACATGATCGATGTACAGGTCACTGATGCAACCGACGTAGTCCTTATTCCGGATTTGGAAACTGGACGGAATCGCCGGCAGTCCGCCCAATTGTAACGGTCCTGTTAGATCTAAGAATCTATGACACGTCTCGGTGACGAGACCGCAACGTTCCTCGAGCACCCTCTCGTTCCTCCCAGCGCAGGCCCACTTTGGTCCTAGCCTCTCCCCGTGTTCAAGAGCGAGCGCAACGTCACAGTCGTCCAACGACACAGTCACCGTTCGATTGATATAAGATACTTCTACCGCGTGCCAATAACCATCGGAAATACCGCCCGGAATGCTCGCTGTCGCTCTGGTCACCTCATCGCCGAGGGAGAAACTGAACTGCACCTGCGAATCCACGATTTCCAGAGCGATAAAATCGTGGCGCTCGTTGTACCTGCCGTTGTAAACCAACAGGCCATCAGCCAGCTCCGTTGCGAATCTCAGTCTCAGGTGCAGCCGATGACGTTGCCGCAACGAGGCGAAGGTCAGGAAAGTTGCCGGGCCGAAACTGCGCGCCCGTAGCTCGCAAAGTGGCGTGACGTTCTCCGATGAGGATACGGGACAGCCCTCGCACGTGAAACCGCCGTTGTTCTTCATGGTGCATTGGGATCCGCCCTTGCATACGCCAGGCTGACAGCCTCCACGTTCCATAGAGATGTCACAGTTCTCGCCGGTGAAGCCCGGTTGGCAGGTGCACGAGTAGCCGCCTTCCCGCCTGCGACAGGTGCCGCCATTCGCGCACGGATTCGAATAGCACAAGTTCACCTCAGTGTCGCACATGTAAGCCTCACGGCTGCCGGTGAAGCCACGCGCACATCTGCACGCAAACGTGGTCACCGGATAGATCGGCCGGAAGAGCACGGTGTCACTGCTAGCGAAGCCAGACGCGTTGCCGAACTTCAACACCGTTAAGCACTCCTCGTAGTTGAGGCAAGGCTCGCGCACGCAAAGATTGTCATCGAACGGCAGAACGGTGACTGTCGCAAGCCTGGCGAGGATGCCTCGGTTTAGGTAGACGCGTTCCTGCAGGAATTGCGGACTGTAGAATTCGTCGACCGTGCCGGGTTCAACTCGTCGCGCTGAAAAGCTCACGTTTAGAATCTTGGCGTGCAAATTGGCATCCTCCTGAATGCTGAAGAGGAAGATGTTCTCACGCGGGCATGGGATGATCGCCGCCAGGCCATCCAAGAAGTATCCCAAAAGAGGACTGAGAAAAGCCTCCACCGTCATGTCTTCCAATCTGACGGTGATTGAGTTTAGCAGCATCTCGTCGGTAATCAGGCGCACCGAAAGCGTCATCGTAGCCTTCGCCTCATTGATACCGTCTGTCACAGCAACCTCCATAGTCGCTACTCGTGGTACGTTGGTGTTGAGCTGCGGCGAAAGCCGGATCTCGCCAGTGGTCTTGTTAAGATCGATCAGATTCGCATTGTTGCCGGCGAGAATGCTGTATACGAGATTGTCAGTCACGTCGGCGTCCGTTGCCGGTATCCGTCCAATCGACGCAGTCGGGAAGAAGTCTTTGAAGTTGTTAAAGACAATCTGGAAGTCCTTGAGTACCGGCGCGTTATCGTTAACGTCAGTCACCAGAATCTGCACCAGCGCGTCCGAGCGCAGTGGCGGCGATGCGGCGCGTATTATCAACTCGAACTTCTTCTTGGGCGATTCGTAGTCGAGCTCTTCGAGGGTGATCAGCTCCGCGCGGTCTGCACCCTGACGGATATTCAGAGAGAAACTGTTGGAATCTTCACCACCAATAATACTGTACTGCACCACCGCGTTCGGGCCCTCATCCGGATCATGGGCGTAAATCTCGCCAACAGTCGAGCCGATTGGCGAATTCTCGGCGATGTACAGGATTATCTTGTCGTTCTCGAAAGCGGGTGGCGAGTCGTTGATGTCTTCGATTTTGATGGTAACGGGTACGACGGATGAAAGGGCGGGCGACCCGCGATCTATGGCAAGGGCTTTCAGAACATAACGCGCCATAGACTCGCGGTCTAACGGTTTCGCAGTCCTGATGATGCCTGTTGTGGGATCGATTGCGAAAGCTCCGTCGCCGTCGTCCTCCAAAGCGTACCTTACCTGTAAATTATTGAGTTGGTTATAATAATCTAATGAATTGTATATAACAACTTTAAATTAAAAGAGATCCTCTAAGAGATCATTCTATTAATATAGCGATATACATAAACTTGATATTATTCTCACGCTCTCTAACTTATCCTTAACATTTATTTTAATTAGCAGTAATACACGACTCTCTCATTACTCTCGAATCATAAGGTTTTCTCTTCTGTCAAGAAATACGTCTTACCCGGCCGTTGAGGTCAGTATCCGCATCAGTAGCCGCAACTCGCAGCACGCTGGTGCCCACCAGAACGTCTTCGGGAACGGAACCTTGGTACTGCGCTGCCTCGAAGATCGGCGCGTTGTCGTTCACATCCGTGACAGAAATCTCGACGTCGGTGGTATCCGATAGCGGTGGCACTCCGCCATCTCGCGCAGTCACCGTCAGCAAGTACGATGGCATCAGTTCGCGATCGAGCGTTTTGGTCGTGGTGATCGCCCCGGTTTGTGGATTGATGGTGAACTCGGTAATCGCCTGTTCGCCGTTATCGGTCGCCAGACTGTAGGTGATCTGGGCGTTCTTGCCGACATCAGAATCGGTCGCGCTCACCACCAATACGGTCACGCCAACCGGTGCGTCCTCGAAGACCGAGACCGAGTATGGCGCATTCTCGAACACGGGCGAAAAGTTATTGGCATCCGACACGTTGACGTAGACGAGAGCAGTGTCAGTGCGACCGCCACTGTCCGATGCCGTGACCGTCAACACGAATCGTTTTTCCTGCTTGTAATCGAGCGGTTGGGCGACGGTGATGAGTCCATGACCATTTTGCGACGCGATCGAGAAGCGCCCGCGCGTATTACCGCCCGTGATCTCATAGTGGATCCTGGCGTCTTCGTCGGGATCAGTGGCAGTCACTGATGCGACCGGTGTGCCGGGAGGATCGTCCTCGGATACCACGGCTTCGTAATTCTTTGGCTCGAAGTACGGATCGTTGTCGTTTACGTCGGTTACCGTGAGAATTACCGTTGCACTTGCGGATTTTGATTCCTCGCCCGAGTCCGCCGCGATCACGGTGAACTGATACCTACAACAGAATTAAATTTATGAATAGAAGGAATTTGTAGCATGCAATGATACAAGATCCAAATCCAATGCCGAGAAAGTTTCAGTCTACAACATACAATTAGATTTACATTCTCGAATGATTCTAAACAAGTAATTCATGAATGACGAGTCGCTACCTGGAACACAATTCGCGGTCCAGTTGCTTGGTCGTATAAATCCAACCAGTCTCCGTGTTCACCGTAATGGGGAAGTTTTCCGTGGAGGCGCCGCTAAAATCGCGAGCGCCTATGGTATATCGGATGAGCGCATTGTTACCCTCATCGGCATCGTATGCCTGCACCCTCAGCACCGAGTATCCCAGTGGCACATTTTCCGACACCGACTCTTGAAAGTGGCTCGTGTAAAATCTGGGAGCATTGTCGTTCACGTCCCGGACCATCACCAGCAGTTGGGTGGTGTTGGAGCGCGCGGGCGAGCCACCATCTTGGGCGCGCACGACGATCTTGTAGCTTCTGGTAGACTCGTAGTCGAGTGGCTTCACCAGAACGACGTCGCCGCTCATCGAGTCGATCGAGAACGTGTTCTGCGTGTTGCCGCCAATGATGGCGTAACGCACAGCCGCGTTTGCCCCCGCGTCCGCATCTGCTGCCCGGATGCGAGCCACTATTGGATTCGTCGTGTAGTCCAGGTCTTCCGGCACCGCCGCCGAATATGTGCGCTCGGTGAACTGTGGATAGTTGTCGTTGTCGTCCAGGACGCGCACCATCAGGGTCGCGTTCGCACTCCGTCGCGTCGATGGCGGCGTTGCTTGGTCCGTCACGCTCAGTATCACTGTGTACACCTCGGTCTGCTCGCGATCTAGTGCGGTCCGCGTGGTCACTACTCCAGATCTAAGGAGGACGGATGCAAGATTTACTTTACGTAGAAAGACCTGGCCAGCCACCAATTATACATGGCGGTTTTACAGCAGGCATGTCAAACTGTTCAATGCTTGAAGAGCATCTTTTGTGACACTGACCTGGGATCGATTCTGAAGATCGCCGCGTCCTCCGTCTGCGTGCTAGCACCCGTCGTGGTGGATACAATCGAGTACTCTACTTCGGCATTTCTACCAGTGTCCTGGTCCGTCGCCTTCACGGTGACCACTGTGGAACCCACGGGGACACCTTCGCGCACTGACGCGTCGTATTCTGGCCATTCGAAGCTGGGCGCGTGATCGTTCGCATCTAGCACGTTAACTTGAAGCGTTGTCGTACCGGTACGCGGAGGAAAGGAATCATCCACTGCCAGCACCTGCGACACATCAACAATATCGAATATTTTTAGTATTAGAATATATATTCTTATCCTTTTCCGGACAATCTTTTTGAGAAAGAATCCTCATTGTATTGTTGCAAATACATCATTTGATACATTTCATGGTATAACTGAAGACGACATTTTTGTTAGAGCGCCTTCGATAGAAATTCGCGTCAACACTGTTTAGATATTTATTTTATTCGCCGGTTCAAGGATAGCGTGACGAGTAAAGACCAGAGTCGTAGAATATACAATAATTCTCTTCAATTGGCAAACGAATTAACAGTTATAAAGATGTCGATGCTTACTCTGTACAAGCGTTGCCTCGGATATCTCGCGAAACACTGTCTCACGTTACTTCTCTGCCGATCAAGTAAACTGGAGACCCGTTTCTTACATATACCAAAAAACGAACGATAATAACATTTCTGGGCACGAGTCTTCGGCTAATATTTATATTTACGTGCTCGTACTCGGGAGTCCTCTGCCTCGAGAACGTTCGAGAGCCCTACAAGACAACAATCGTCGGTCTGAATCCGTAACAATTTTGATAGAGATATCTTGCAATATCTACAATACTTCTTGAAACATTTGTTTTTTTTATGAAATTATATTATTCTATAAAAAGATATAACATATACATTTCATTATTGCTGTGCGCCGCAAACTCCAACGTTGAGATACTGCAAAGGTACCAATCAGAGATCCTTGGGATAATTACTAATGTCCCCTACGTCACAAATGACACACTCCATCGTGATCTTAAGATACCAATCATCAAAGAAACTATCAAGAAATTCTATCAAAGATATAGCGACTAGACTAGAAGAGCATCCAAACAATCTCGCTGCCAACCTCGTGAAAGCAAGAGGAATAGAAGACTCAAGAGGAAGAGACCTACTAGAGATGTACTAAACTAATACTCCACAGTTAAAGACTTCTGAATAGTATACTCGCAAGGTTGTGAATATGTTTATGTATTATACAAGGATACGATACCGGTTATATGCCTACTCTGACATAATTATTTAGACAAATGTATTGCTGAATGTTCTATATATAGCAACAGTTGCAATAAATATTGGATGTTAAAGAAAAAGAAAAGAAAAGAAATTATTGCTGTTTAATAATGTGCGAGAATTTGATATTTAAGATTTCCTAAATACCTTGAAAGCTTGTCCATTTATTTCTTAAATTTAGTTTTACACTTGGAAATTTTCCACGTACCCGGAAATAGTGCACGTCAACGTTCTCCCTATCCAGTCTTGCACGAGTAGTCACCCTTCCGCTGATCGGGTCGAGGGCCAACAGCGCTTGAGATCTCGCGTCGATCAACGAGCTCATCGAATATCGTACAGCGCCGTTTTCGGGATCTCTGGCTCTCACCGAGGTCACGTACACTCCCGGTTCTCGCTCTTCTTCCACCGCGGCAACGTAGAGCGGCTGTTCGAAATATGGCGATTGGTTCTTTAGCTCTCGTCTTACTCGACGGCCCAAATCGGTGTCATCCAATTGACGATGGTGGAAGACGATCTTCAGCCGGTGTTCGGCGTCGGTCAGGCGCGAGTCACCAACACAACGCAGATTCATGCTGACCGAGACCTTCCACAGCGGATCCACCAAGCATTGTTCGCTGGCGGAGACCAGATCCCCGGCGGCACCCTCCACGAGAAACCTGGGATCCGCTACCCCGCCCCATCTAGTCTCGCACTCTTTCAGGGCTGTTTGTGGCAAAAAATCGCGAAGCGCTGCCACCAACTGAGATGCTCGAAGACATACTTCAGTGAACCTGTCGCAGAGCAACGATTGCATGAATTTTGATTATGAAGAATGGTGACTCTTTAATATTCCTCGATTGTGAATCACATTAGTCTCAAGAATGCAGACTTTTTTTCAGGAATTAATTTTCTAACTCTTTTCCCTGCACGTTTATCTGTAAGATATTTAACCGCGAGCTTAAGCAACTGATTCTATCATCGGTAAGTTCATAATAGAAATTTACGACTTGAATCATCGCATTTTGGCATAATATACACATATGATCATCCTGACCATTTCATTTCTCTCAGGACAATTTATACTTGATCTTTTTACAATATAATATATAATATATGATGTATATCCTCTCTAAGAAATTATTAGCAAATTACTAGCATAGTTTGTATTATTAACGAAACTCCTTCCTAGAAAGGAGGAGTCGCTCGAATCTGATTCTCAAGACTTAATTCTTGACCTTAAAGCTTGACCTAGAGCAGACTTGAACTGCGACTCAACCTGTCGGTACTGGGCATCGCATAAGAGGCCAGAGTTTCCGCCATCCAGCCCCTCGTAGTTGCTAGGTCGCGACTCTCCCCGCCGCATCCGGTGATCAAGATTCTCAGCGGCAGACTGTAGTAGTCGATGGTGGGTCTGCCGAGGCGGGAGCTCGTCGAGTCGACGTAGAAGGTGAAAATCCGCGGATACTGAAGCCCGTCGCAGCTCAACGTCCTCGCCAGGGTCACGCGGCCCGTATGCGGATGAACTTTGAGGAGCTTTCGCGCGAACCACGCGGTGCGCTCGCTGGACGCCTCGTACTTGCGACGACCGCCCAGTTGCGGCACCCCAGCCTCGAAGACGACCGTACCGGCGGGCGTGCTGGACGGCAGCACTGTCAGGTACCCATCGCTCAGCGTCCAGACAGTTGCCAGGATCAGCAGCGTCCATCGCCACCTCGCCATGACGGTTCGGTTAAGTCAGTCCGCTAGTCGATCCTGCACAGTCTGTGCTGTCCTCTTCCTGCGCGTCCCATGACTCATCCGGGTCAGCTATCCCTCGCGAATTCGGAACGCGATCGCGTCAGGATCCATCTGGGAAATTATGAAGAATTCCATTGAAAGATTGATTCAGATCTTCTCTTGAAAAAATGTCAATTCGCGATCGAGTCCAAGGCCACTGGTACAACTCGGGTTTTTTCTTTCGAACCAATATGTCGCGCGCGTACGCAGAGATATGAAATCATCAGGGTATAGTGTTTCTCTCAAGATATAGTAAAATTGATTTAACCAAAGAATGCTCCATCTTTCACTAGATCTTACTTAAAGCGCTGCTTCGTAAGTTTGATAAAATACTCGCAATCTTCTTCAATCTTCCGAAGTCGGAAAAATATCGGTAGTTGCGGACGCAATGATTTGACTTCTTTTCAGCAATTGGATCAGCCCGATCCGATTTAATAGGATGTATAAGTAAAAGTACAACGTCGGGTTGAGGACACGGTCCTCGTCTTGCTTCGCTACGACGCGTTAATCGCTATCTTACGCTGCGACGAGGCACCGTAATTATCCGGCACGGCGGTTTTCGCGGTCTACACGCGTTTCTTCCCCTCGCGCGTATGCGCGCGCGCGCGCGCGCGCAATAGCGATCCTCCTCCCTAGCGCGCGAAACGTGGGAAAGGCTATTTCCGGCGTTGTGGCGTACGATGGCACACCGGCTTTCGTTATGTGAGATTTCGTTGACCCCGTACGTGCATGCATGCTCGTCGCACTTGCATCGCGCTCTTCGATCCGCTATGAGCGTAGGATATACCTCTCGTATGCGCGTTTCTCCACGCTCGACTTCCGCGCGATCTCGGAAAAGCGATCGCGCGAGCAACGGAACCGAGGGTAGGTATCAGGGCGTAGGTCGGAAGGAGTTTGCAAAGGACCATCCGTTTAAAAGAGATGCGCAAGGGATTCCGATTTCACGACGGTCGTGCCGTTGTCGATTAATTTGAGCTTTTTTTGTAATTGCTAATTGAAAGTCCCATTTGGTGAAATGAGGTAGACTAATGGGCGAACGTTTTCGGACGTGCGTCCTTGATGTCCAACTAATTGAGAAAGACAATGGCGACGTCTGATATGCAGGAATGCGACGTCCGTTGTCATGCTCGGGGGAACGGAAGAACGTTCTCGCGATCTTTATCCTGGAGTTCTTCGTTATCCTCGTTGCGCATCTGTCTGCTTATGCAGCGCACAATGTATCTCTCGCATGCACACTCCATACATTTCAAGGAGTATTCCGCTTCTTATAGCGGAACGCAGAGAGATAACATTTTCGAATTTCGTGAATTATGAAGCTCCCTTTTGCGATGATGCGTTTTTCCTTACTTTAACACATGTAATGTTTCCCTGTCTACAAAAGGAAGGCTTCGAGATGACCACATGTTTCCCGTTTTTATATACATCGTGCATGATATAAATACGATCGAACAATTCCGCGGGGATTAGGACAGATCGTGATAATTCTAAATCAATAATCGCGCACTGTCCTTTCCTTCTTTATCCGTCCTTTTCAGGAAGGAACGAAAGGACACGATATTCGAATTTTCGAGTTGCCAGGACGCAGATTCCCGGCGAGCAGGAATCCGCAAAACAAACGCGACGAGTTTTGCTTGCGACTCACGGTCTATCTTGACGCTCGTTGCTAATAAAACTGGATTCAGTCCGCGAGGAACGTTTTCTCGCGACTCGATATCGCCGCGATGTGCATGAGCGGCGAGGGGAAACATCGCTATCGCTTTGCCGATAGCGAGAAACCCGATTTAGCACCCACGAGAATTCCGACGAGCCTAAGGTATTCCCAAGCGAACACGCCTTCTAAAAATGGGGGATAACTGTAAAATCCGCAATGATAGCGCACGCGCAAGAACGCGCGCGAAAAAAATAGGAAGATCGGACGTACGGGAAGAAATTCAGGCTGACAGAGATCGGAAAGACGGAGAGAAAGAGAGGTTGCGAGGAGGGGTTGGGGGAACAGAATGCAAAAAAATCTGCAATCAGATCTTTTACTTCAGGTCATCGGAATGTCTCGGAGGTCGGATGGGGGCACGCAGGGACTTCCAATCGGGAGGGGCGGAGGGGCGGAGGGGAGGGGGGGGAGGGGATGGCGGGGAAGCGATAGTCGAGGTCCGCACAATAAGCAGAACCAGTTGATTTATGTACTAGGCGTCCCGAGACTCGTCGAGGGAGACTACTATCGCGTTCCTTGATCCATGACTTCTGTAACAAGCGCAAGATCCGCAAACCGCGTCTCGGAGTCCCGATTTGTTGCGTTACCGGTAGCAGCGTAAGCGCGGCGACTTTTTAAGCACGCAGCCCGACAGCTGAGGGACGATTTGCCAGTTAATCGATCGCGTACGGATCGCGGGTTTTTAGAGCTCGGCGTAAAACTGAGAGGGACAAAGAGAGAGAGAGAGAGAGAGAGAGAGAGAGAGAGAGAGAGAGAGAGAAAAGGGGAGGAGAAAGAGAGAGCACTTGGAATTACTTCTCAAGAAGCACGTAGCGCGCGATAGCATTTATCACCGTGACGAAGCTCTCTTAAACTCGTAATCCTCTCGATATAAATTCTTCTTGCTCAGATCATAAATGGAAAATCATTGGCGGCGTAGTAACTTAAGAGATATATATTAAAATCTGCATGTCGGTTAATCCGACGTTACTAACCGATCCCTCCGAAATACTCGGACCACTGAAGTATGGTCAAAGTCTCAATTGTGCGATTCATAAAAATCCATATCTTAAAGAACTCGAGATCGCTTCATCGGCAATGATCAACGGTCATGGAGAGTTTCATGAATGAGCACGGCAGTGAGGGCAATCAGTTCCTAGAAAGTATAATCCGATTCGGAAATAAGCTCCGGATCAGAATCGCGCCGAGCGGCATTCTTCTTTGTTAAATCCAAGTCTCGCGAGTTTAGCGCGAGTGCGAGCGCGAGTGCAATTTGAGGATCGCGCAGAGATCGCGTGTAGTCCGCGCGGAAATCCAAGAGCTGTTGGTGAGGCTGCGCCAAGGCTCTGCCTTCTCGTGCGAGCAGTTTGCCGCACGATTATTCCGTTGGTCGGCTCGTCCCCCCGCGATCGCGCCGGCTAGCTGACCGTGCCCGTTCTTGGGCACGATAGCTTCGCCGTCCTCTTCGTCGCCCGAGGGGATCCAGCCGATCCGGTTCTCCGTGCGGCCAATCCGCACGAGCGGCGTACCGGCACGAACCGATCGAACTTCCCGTGGCGAACGCTTAGAGATCATCCGCAGGAAACGATGCGAAACAACGGAGAAAAGGGGCGCATTCTCCGCCTCGAAATCGAAAGAGATCGATGTCACTCGCCTGCTGAAATTGGGAAATTCAGGAATTCAAGAGTCAATCGCCTTCAAGAGTCTCGCCAACTTGTGCTAACGAGCCTTCCGGATCGCGCACTTCGCAGAGCGGGAACTTCATTATACGCGACTTGATATCTTTGCGTAGATTATAGACTCATGAAGATAAGAATCTTGATTAATAATACAATCGCGGATTGATGATGATGTGTACCGTCTATGCGAGGCGATGTTTATCTGCACTACTTGCGCATCTTAGGCTCACCGAGCGTAGTCATCGACTTTTATATCCGATCAAGCAGATTTTTAAAGCTTCCAGACACGCCGTTTATCTTCCGATCGTCTCGAGGTACACTTCAACTGAAGTCTCTGTAGCGAGGCTTATCTCCAACGGACGTTAAGTTATGGAAATTTCTCGCGGCTTTCGAGCGAGAGAAATCGTTCATTCCTTATCTAATCTAAAAGTTTAATAGTTACTGAGCAATTCTGATCATTCGCTATATATAACTCGCTAGTGCAATCAGGGGGATGACAGAACAGGTTGTCTTCGGGTATGACACGACTCGGCAGATTACTCCCGTGAATAAATTCAATGGCGCAGACAAGTTTTGCTGGCGACTTTCGCGATGCAGAAGTATCGTGGTCGCGAAAGATGTCGTGCGATCGATACGCGATCGCGTGCACCGAAATTCAGCATCGCCATGTTTAGGATCAATTCCGAAGGACACGCTGTTTCGCTACAAATGAAGTTTCTGACCAGACCGCCGATGGAACTATTAATTACCATGGCGGGAGGAGCCTTGGCTCCTCGATCGTGGAATCCGGTCCTACCAATTATCTCGCAGGTATCTCTCGCCCTGCCTCGTGGACCCTTACGAGAGGGGGATGCGGGGGGAATCCAGCCAGACGGCTCTTTTCGAGACGCGCGTGCACTGTCGGGTGAATGTTTCGGTGAATCAAGTGGAGACCTGTTATCTTGTCCACCTCGGAAGAAACGGCGCGATTTCACCGCTTTAATAGAGACGTAGACGTAGCGGGGGACCGTCGTTCTTGCGATCATCGAGTTACCGAGAAACGAGAACCGTCCAAATTCTCGTCGAGGTTCATAATGAATCTCGTCACTCTTATCTAAGCGAGTCTCGATGTAAAGTGGCCGCTTTGGCTATCTAACTGGACCTTCATCACGAAACAGTTCTAAGAGAGTCAAGGCCGGCTTAAATTATTATATCCGAAGGTGTGACATTTAGGAACGTTAGAATTATATCCAGCTTAATTTTAAGAGCTTGTTGGTCAAGAGATGCGACTTGAACCGAATAGCTTCGAGAAGAATGTTTCAACATTGTCCCCTACTGATTATCGAGGACTGTTGAATCTCTGGAAATCTCTCGCGAAAATTTCCCATCGTCCTATGATCGCTAGAGAAATCAAATCTCTCCTTTCTAAAAATTTCACTGATTCTTTCATCGTCCATCTCGCGTGGAAACTCATGACTAAAAACCAGAACCGACGTTCTCCTCGACGTGGCGCATCCACGCAGCAACACAAATCACTTATCTACGTACGTAACCGAAACCGGTAACGCATAAACGACGCGTCAGAAGCGTAGGTTTAGTTCTGCAGGGAGTGCAGAACCCCCGTTGTCTTTATGACTTCGCCGAAGAAATCATGAAACACTCTTCAGCATCGATTCCGTTAGCGGAGAACGACCGTTCTCCTTGGCCGGGCAAAACCTCTACGCGATTTCACGACGACCATCAGCCGATGGTTTGGCGGAAACCCGCCAATCCGGGTGTCGGGCAATCGCAGATTTATGGATTACTCGTTGCTGAAGAATGCGACGCGGAAGAGCTGCATCGTTCTTCTCGTCGCTGTCGTCGAGGAGCAAGCAGCAAGCTGCGTGAGATCATATCCCACGCATGACGAATTGATGGATTGATGGATTGATCATTTCCGATCAGCGGACGGAATATAACAGATTCAAGGGGCGAGTATTCCCCGAATCCCCCGAAAGCTCGCGAAATTTTCCCCATTAAGGTCGAGCGTTACTCTACAAGAGATACAGCGATGGCGGGCCCGAAAACCTGCCGAAGAGGAATCGCCCGGGCATCGTGTCTCATTACGACCACGTCTTAAGCGGCGGATCGGTCGAGAATCGGTGCCCGGTGATTATTACGACAAAGAAAAAGTCTCAAACGACTCTGATGAATCGCCAGGGGCGTCCTCCCCCTATGGCCGGTGTCAGCGACTCTCCCTCTTCCTCTTCGTCTTGGTCCTCTTCTTCTTTCTTCTCCTTAGGTTTGTTCTTCTTGCTTTCCCTTCATCTCTCGACCTTCTTCCACTTCTACCTCCCTTTCTCTCTCTCTCTCTCTCTCTCTCTCTCTGTCTCTTCGCCTGCCAACTTTCTTCTTCTACAACCACCGGCTCGGCTGGTCCGATGAGCGCGAACACGCGAGGGACGGCTATTACAATAACCGGTGTACGCGGTTGCCGCTCAAGGTCGCGAGGCGGAGAGACCATCGAGCGATCGTTTCTCGCCATGCCGAACGATTCGACTCAAGGATCCCTATTCTTTCGGAGGATCGTCCTCGCGAGTTGAGCTTGAACTCGCTCGAGCGGCGCAGACGACGAATTAAGAAGGAAAATGATGTGGGAGTCTCATGATCCGGACTGTTGAGGCTACCGATCGTAATCATTGTCATCGTTACAACCCGCTTCAGCATCAGTGATCGTTATTCCAGGCTATTCGTACATGAATAAAGTCGTTATTGGATAACGATGCGGATGGTTATCTCAAATAGATGCTACGTGACTTTTATGTTGTTCTGATGTCTAAATGCTGGTATTGAAACCCGATCGCATTGGTGAGTTTCGAATTACGAAAGATTATACATTATACATCCAATATACGAATACAGTTTACGACATCTTAATGGACCGACTCGTCGAGAGGAGATCTTCCTGCGTTCGGCTTCCAGCAGCGAGAGTCGTTAACTCGGATTCTGCCCGTCGAAGAGGACACACGGTGCGACAGCGGGGAAAAGAAAGGAAAGGAAAGGAAAGAATGTTCTTGATGTGACTGGGGATGATGATGATACGCGCTGCATTCTTTCGCGGAGACAGGCTCGCGAGACTCGCGCGCATCAGCATCAGGAGAGATCTCTTTATTCCGCGGCGATGACCACAATGCGCACCGTTACGCGCGCGAACTCGAAAACACGCTTACCGTAACGGTAAGATCGGGGAAAAGCGAGAAAAGAGAGAGCGAGCCGAGAATCGGCTCGTGATCGGATCGATGAGGATATCGCACGGATCGCAAGAGGATGCGATGGATTCGAACACGCATGCGTTCCTTTTCTCGATATGACTCGAAAGGCGCACATCGATACTATCCGAATGATTCGAGATACCATCGGGCTAGCAATCGCGCGGCATTTTCGTAATGACATTAATCACAGATATACGCGTGCGTGTCGAAGCGTCTCACAAAGCAAGCGAGAAGTTAATTTATTCACTGATCCCTTCATAATTGAATGCGAATTTATGGGAATACGTAAATTTATGGATAACGGTGCGAATAGTCCACTGGGAACGCGCATAAAGAACTACCGAAGAACTTTTATGTCCCCGAAGAGAACTGCTCGTGTCCACCTGCAAAACTCCTCTCTCATTTCGCTATCATCGATCTAATCAAACCCGACGAATTATGGGAGACAGTTCCGAGGGTTCCCAAAGTGGCGGCAGCGGTGGCCCGTATCGATGCGAGGCGGCGCAAGAGAAGATGCCCGGCGCGGATAAGCGGCTCCACGGAAGAGCGCTCGATTTTACGGAACCTGTTCCCACAACCGCGCGCGCGCTCACGCACGAACGGGTTTTAACTTAAGCGCGTACACACGCTTCACGCTCCCGCGGAGCCTCGTCGTAAATTAACGTCGCGCGCTCGTAACGGATACCGGCCGATCGGCCGGGCGGGAAATCCGAAAATCCAACGAGTGTCTTAATTAGGGGCATCCCGCGCGCGTTTCGTCGCGCGTGTAACGCGACCAATTCCGCTTGGGGAACACGTGGGGGACGGATCGGATATTTGCGAGGTTCGTTGAACGGCAATCTTTTTAGCATCATCTCGAGATAGGTCGGTTTAAACAAATTCCAACAGGACTCAGTATTTCATTGAGTATCGAATTAGGATTGAATTAGGATTCTGTTCAAACGTTCATCTTTGCCCATCATGAAGAAAGGAAACATTAACGTTCTCATTGTTGAATGATAAATACTAGATTAATATCGGTCCCCTTTTTCATTCATCAATATCGCTGTCGCGAACAAGCGAGAACCTTAGGCATGATCTTGCATTCTCAAACACGATCCGTAAACATAATCCGTAATTTTTAAAACGAAAGGAACTCGCGTCAAACCGGATTTCAAGATATGAGACAGGATAGGCGGGAAATACGCGAGAAATAAAGTAAAATCTCGCCCGATTAGAGAATCAACGAAACTAGCGTAACGAGGACTGCCGCGTCAGACGCGAGAAAAGGGGACGAGAAAGAGAGGTCAGCAGCCCCCTTCTGTTTCGCTCGCTCTCTTTCCCTCTTTCTGGACAGGGGTGAGTGACTCACGTTCCACCAAGCTCGACGCTGTTCGTCGGGACGCGGACGCCTACCCTCCAAATATTGATTCGCTCGCCCCGAGGAACGCACGCGTGTCGTATCGGGGAGGCTTTCTCCGCGCGAGTCGCTTTTCGACCCCTCGCCCCTCGCTGAAGGTCTTCTTCAGCATTGAATTTCCTCCAGCTCTCATCCCGCCGAGATGGGAGAGCGAAGTCCTACGAGGACTGTCTCGGGAGAGGAGAAAGACGTGTCGATTAATCCAAGGATCGAGATTCATTCGCCGATTCGTCAATTCCCCTAAAAACGCGGTCTAAGCCGCTTATCAAATTTGATGCGAGCTCTTTGCGGATTCCTGTCTGCTTGCTGTGGACTTGCTCCGCTCTTGAATTTTACATGCGGCGCGTGTCACGCGAGACGCATCGCTAACTTTTACATTACGATGAAACGTGCTTTCGATAAGCAGTTGCCGAGTCCGCGTGTCCGTTATCCTAGTTTTCGTTAATACGAATGTGATTTCAGACGATTGCCTATATGAAGAGAAAGCTCTCTCTTTCTCTTTCTTCCTTCCTGACGACGCGATGAAGTCTCGATAACAGAGAATTATGTAACTATGGTTAAAATTCTTTCCAGTTTGCAATAACGATTCGAAGAGAATCGGGAAGACGCTCTCTCTCTCTCTCTCTCTCTCTCTCTCTCTCTCTCTCTCTCTCTCTCTCTCTCTATTCTTCTCTCTCTCTTACTGCACACCTTGTTTATTGTTCTTTAATAATTACAACAACTCGTGGCCGTAGTTGTTGTGTAAAATTTGAATCGCCATTTATGTATAAATGTTAGTATCGATAAGGGAGTTTACACAAAACAGCGTCATTTTCGAGACGATTGGTCCTTGAATTTCTATTTTGAATTTCCATCGAGTACAATCCACTGGGAAGGACACGCGGCGTTTTTTAACGAGCTGACTCGATTCCGTGCGATACGCGGCGACATGTCATCGATTGACAGCGCGCGCGCGCGAAAGGGAAAGAGAAAAAAAGAGAGAGAGAGAGAGAGAGAGAGAGAGAGAGAGAGAGAGAGCGCGTGCTTTTCCCATCGAGGAGAAAAGAACCACGCGGTGAGGAAACTCCCGCGACTTAACGAGCTCGTGGAGTTCGTTAACCGACGCCGCGGATGGAGTAATTAGAAAAAGATCGTTTTTCCCCATGGGAAAACGTCGCCGTTGCCCACAAGAACAGGACGAAGCGACAACTTCGTCGAGAGGAAGCAGCTACGAAGAAGCCCAACAGGACGAAGAAGACGAAGGAGAAGAAGAAGAAGCTTCGCGCTCACACATGTCCGAAGCAGCGGAGCAGAGGAGGAAGACTCGTGTCGTAGAGGTCACTCACCGTCCCGCCAAGGTCGTCGCTGGGATCCGATCACATCCTCGCGCAGCCGTCGATCGATCGTGTCGAACTATATCCCTCTTTTATCGTCACTATCACCTCGCATCGGACAGTCACGTACTTTGTGTGGCACAGCAAACCGTACGCACTCGTCGGGAATCCACGCCGCGCGAGATGCACGCGATGCACCGCCTCGCGTCAGCGTCGCGACTGCTGCCGCCGCCGACGCCGCGGCGGAGGAGCCAGCCGCTTTAGTGCGCCTCCACACGTGCGCGACCACTCGCTCCGACTCCGACACGCGCGCACGCGAGCCAAGTGACGTAGGTGAAAGTCCCGAAAGCCCCGTCCCGAGAGCTGCGGGATCTCTGGACCGATCTAGCTTCCGTCCTCGATCTCGCGAGGGAGCGAGAGTTGCGAGTTGCGCAGGCGCGTTTCGCGATCTCTCGCTAATTGCTCGGTAATAATGAGAGATCTAGTCCCCGTGACGTAATCCTCGAATCAGGCGTGTAATTTGTATCGGGCGTGATTGCTGATAGGGGCTCGAGTCGATCGCCATGTCGATCGATGAAATCTGAATTACAGGCGTAATTCTTCTTTATCTTGATCTTGATTAATTCTCTCCCAAGTACCGGTGATGCCGCTATGAAACCGTAAACATTTCAAACGGAGCATCGTACCGTCACACGTGTGCACCCTAAACTGCGCTCGGCCCTGAACGCGTGTCATTCGCTCGCACGTGTATGCGTGCGTACGTGCGTACGTGCGATCGCGGCTGAGAACGACTACCTGTTCGATGCGTATCGACATAACTTCGATCAGTAACACGCCGCGATGAAGATGAGGCGAGTCGAATCGAGAGGATCAGAGCGAGTTCTTCGGGTGCGAACAGATCGCGATCGAGAAGCAAACGCGGAAAGGTGAGGCGAGAAATCTTCGCATGAACGCGGATTCTCTCGTCCTTTCGTCAAAGAATTTGCCGCTACATAGGGTGTCACGAAATTACACGAACTCTGGAAAGGTTCGAAAGACGATTCGGAGGACCTTTCCCTTACAAGATGATTCTTGTTAGGATCGAGAGCGGTTTGGCTTTTTGCCGAATTTTACGAAGGGAAATATTTTTCATCGAGAATTTTGGGAATCTAGATATTTAAACTTTTAACTTAAATCGGATACTCTTGGAATCGTCGGGCAACATTCAGTTATTGCTATCGTAAAAATTCAAAAGTCTCGACACGAGATTACTGTCGACGGGATTAAATTCTCTTTTGTCTCCTATTCGAACTATTCGAATGACATTGAGTAAAAGTTGCACGTGACGCGGCGTGAAAATGATTACGCGCGTGTGCGTGCAAAGAAGACACCTGTCGATTTCGGTTACGTTTTTCAAACGCGCAACGTCGGTATTGCTTCCGTGAGATGCGAGACCAATCTCGATCAATGTCTTGGATTTTATGAATTCGTCCAACGATGTTGATACAGGGAGAGAACGTCCAATTGTAAGTCTGCATTTGGAGCTGGGATTGCATAATCGTCAGCGAATTCATTCGAATCTGTTCGAGAGAGAAAGGCGCGGTCCCGTGTCATCTGCTTCTCAGTTGACGCGTCAGTGTACAGAGTGCGCCAGTGTATGGACAATGATCCCGTGTCCTTTTATCTTTGCCGCTTTGTACACCAAGTCGTAAAATGTATGCATATATATATAAAAAAATTTTCTAAAGCGCAATTTCCAAAGTGTCGACTTTTGCTTCTCGATTATATCAAACGTTCAGAAATATGCTTCATTCTACGAGAGCCAGTTAACATCAGAGAAATGATCCTTGTTAAATAAAATGATGTAACTAATATCTCCTGAATATCTCGATTCGCACGTCGCAGAAATTAGATTCGATTATCGCAATCGATGCTCTAGGACAGGACTTCGATTAATCGAACACTGGCATGGACTTTCTTTCTTCTGATCGCTCTTAATTTAACGATAATGTATCGCGAGCACAGAATCGAAATCGATCATAGCGAGAACATAGCGAGCGAAACATGACACCGTCAACATACGATGCGAAGTTAATTTATTATCGACGTTTAATGCCCGGAGAGGATCGACCATTATGAAGTTGATTTGCACCGCTCCTCGTGAATAATTTAACCGAATGAAACGACGAGACTTTTCCCGTCCCGCCGGGGAATCCTTCTGTCCGGACTTCATGATCTGTGAATGTTCCACAGGACATCTGAGCGACACACAAAAATGCCGCGTAACGAACGCCGATTACACGATAGAGAAACTGCGAGAGCTCGTGTCGGATCCTGTCATCAGCGATCAAGTCACGCGAATATCGCGGCTCCTCTGCGATTACCTCCGTGAGATTGGTGACGAGGGTTACGTATCCTTTGATCTGTCCGCGTTAGCAATCAACCGTAATAAAAAAATCCTTCCGGGCAGAAAATGATCCAGATGATTATAGAACGTAATTCTGTCAAAAGTAAATCATTAAAACATTCTGATCAGTTAGTCTCCAAGAAAGAAATTTCAATCAAGAAAGTAGAAGTGTGCATGTGCCAGAGAGAAAGAGAGAGAGAGAGAGAGAGAAAAGGAGGGAGAAATATATATTAATTACATTACTTAATTGAAATTTTTTCAAGATGCATTTAAGCTATCGAATTAACATCTCGATGAACTGATTTATCCCATTTTGATTTCGCGATATATATTCGTCGCTTCGCTTTATCGATTTCCAACGACTCTCCGTTCGTTTCCGAGACGTGATTCCTTAGCGGCATCATTCAGCCAGTCAAGCACCTGCCGGCTGTAATGCAGGTGTTAGATTTTCTAGCTCGCAGGAGCGAGGAAGCAAAATGCTACCAAGCACATCTGGAGCGGATGCTGCAGTTATGCAGCCGACCACCTCTACTGAAGCGCATGTCCGACAATCTCATCAGTTCCGTCGTAATGGAACAATATTTCACATTACTGGGCCATCTCCTGAAGATCTTGCCAAACGAGGAGCAACGCCGGCAGATCTGCGACGCGCTTGATTGCTTATTAATTGGACATGCACGACTGACGAACGTCACGGCGGTGAAGATGGTCTTCCGTCGTCGCGCCGTGGAGAATTCCAAATTGCCGGCTATCGTTATGGAGCTTCTGAAGACCGCATCGCCGGAAAGGTATCCGATGATACTGGAATTGACCCTCGTACTCGCCTCGATCTCGCATCAGTGCTGTAAGTACGATCAATGCTGTAATTAACGCGTCGACCGAGTCTCCTGCCAAATCCGTCCTTCGTCCTTCGCATGGTCCATTAACGATGTATGATGTCTATAATTAATCACGTTTGTTTCGGCGGCATAATTGGGATTGGGATTAAGAAGGAGTTGTTTCCTCGTTCTCGATTTTAAACTTCTTTATGATTTTATTTGTACAATAATGTTATCGAGAAATAAGTTATCCGGAATGTTGCTGTTGTTTTCATTCGCTGATTGGACTCTGCAGTTTTATTCTGCATCTCCAAGCGTGTACATCTTTGAAATACCATTCTGTGACTTTCTGTGTCTGCCTCATTGTGTCTGTCAAGACAATGAGAAATGCAATTGAAAATGGCACTAGCGATGACGATGAAGTGATCCAGAAGAGGTGACAAAATATGAAAAACGATTAAGATTTTAGAACGATTAGTTTTAGTAAATCCAAAAAAGATTCGCAGAGAGAAACAACTAGAAGGACGCGCGTCCTCTGACTATGAGGACATTTAGCCACGCTCTAGATCGACAAGCTAGAAAAGATATAAAAAGGACAGTTAACGTTCCGTCGAGCTAATAAAAAATAATGCAACTCTGCTTAGATCACCTCGGCGAAGCAATATAAATGGCAATATAAATATTACAAATGAAAACAAAAATCCTGTCCAATTGAATAAGCAAAAGAGTCAATTGAGAACTCCGGCGGAAACATAAACTATCACTCAGATATGCGTGACATGGCCATCGATGCGTTAGTGTGAACATTGAACGTTAGTGTGCAGTGTAACAGATCTTCGTTGAATCTAGAGAGATAAGATTTTCTTTGTTTCCTTGCACGAGGCAAAGTCAAGGCTGCCTTGCGCGATAACGAGGAAATGAAAATCAGTCGTCTTAGAAGAAAGATCGAGTATCTGAGATCAGATAATTATTACCGTAAAAATATCCATTTTTCAAGCTCGATTTCAATTAATTACTCTAAACGTTTTTTCGAGCAATATACAATGCCGCGTTTTCAAAAATCCTCGCAAAATAATTTGAACCGCTCGTTGCCGGAAACGAAACGTATGGTTGGCATATTGTCATATACGATACTTTTACCGTATAATTTATTCAAATATCACTCGAATAGATAATGCTGGTGGATGCCGAGATGTTGAAAAACGAAGGCATCGATCAGCGTCGTTTTGATCTTAAAAGCCTCTCATACATTTTCGTTAACAAAGGTTACAGAATGCTGGAGGCCGGCATATTGGATATTCTGCTCATCAGAATGGACCTTCCTTACGCAACTCAATGGCATTGCACTAAACCGCCGAGCACACCACTCGAAGGAGAAGAATATTCGTGGAACGTTATGCTACTGATCATGAATGTCTTGTGGAGCCTGATGAAATCTGTGTTACCGCCGAAAACGCTACCAGAAAGCTTGAAGAACCTACCTTCGCCCAAGCAATGCGCCATGTGGTATTATTTATTGATTAACGACCCAATTCGTTGGAATTAATAATTCAAGCACGCATTCATGAAAGAGATACAAGATCATGCAAGAAACAAACTTTTCAGCTTTGTCATAGAAAGCGCACTCTAACTTTAAATATTAATAATTGTGTTCAACGACGTGTTGAACGCTGCTCGTTGTTGTTGATTTAAACGTTGTTTATCTGCAATAATTTACTACTAAGGCATTACGTTTACTCAATTGGTTGTTATTCGTTTATGCGGGACACATCTCTTACATTACATCTCTTACATCTCTTTATTATTCGGGGACATTATCGTTTATCGTTCAAGATCCCTTGTAATGGTTGAAATTAGGCACAAAGTTTGCCTTATTTGACGCAGTACAGGGGCTTGAGGTATTCTTTCAAGCGGCAGATTCTTTACGGCCAATACTGCGCGGCTAATCTGAGAATCAGGAACGACATAGCCGGATTGATCCTTGCCGGGATCATATTTCTTCCTTCGTGGAATCTCGTCAGCAGCGGCATCATGGAGGACATCGTCTATCTCTTATCGGCCATCGAATCCGGCAACATCAAAATATGGATGAATAATGTAAAGTTCTCCGACAGCGAGGAGGATCTCTTCTTCAAGAGAATCTTGCTGATGATCGTCGCCCATCTTGCCGATACCGACATTTACGTCTTTGTAGGTATCTCTCGTCGGCTCTATTGCGTAATCTGTATCGAAAAGATAAAATTTAATCTTAAGAAAAATTTGAGCTCTCATTAATGTAACTTTTCTGGAGTTAATAATTCAGTTTGTGAAATTCGCTCAAGCAGAGGTACAAACTACAAGCAGTGGCGAGAAACACGTTAACGGAAATCTTTGAAACTTTTAGGTGATGAAGAAAGCCAAGATTATACCGACTATTTTTCGCATCATCAAATTCTGCAAGCAGAACAGAGATAACAAAAAATATTCGTCTTTGAGTTTCTTGGACTATGCTATGTACATCTTGTCATTGTTAGCTCCACGGATACCCGCTGAATTCATGGCGAACGAGGGCACATTTATGTAAAGAAATTCATAAAACAGAAAAAGTTAATTGGCTTTTAATGCGAGGCAAAGTAAGGATCCCGATATTGATGCAGATTGCGCGAGATGATTGATCAAGTTTTGGGAACGAAATTCGACGAGTGTTTTACGATGATTCTCGCGAGAACGATTTGCTCGATAATCCTGCACAGTCACGTTCTTTTGCTAGACGATTTCCGGAAAAATGATATAATACCATCGTTAATCAGTAAGCTGCGACTTTGTAAAGAATTAACATGAATAATCGCAGAATAATAATAATGCTAATAATAGTAATGATACAATAAGTCATCGCGAACAATGTTATACAGCAGCTTTACTTGCAGTAAATGTATCGAATGTATCCTGATTCTTGGCTTTCAGATTTGATGGACAAAGTTCTGATATTGGACAAGCTCACGATGAAAAGGCAACGGATCTTGACGTTACTGCTAATCATCTTAGAGAGCCTTATGAAAAAACAGACGTTTATTCAACAGATGTTCGGAGAACGAAGCGTCGGGATCATCAGGGGGATCTTCGACAAATGTCTGTATCAAAAGAACGAAGACTCCCAAGTGGATCAGCGGTACGTATTGATCTACACGACGAATATAATATCCTTGAGTCGGTCTTAGATGATGCTTTTTCACGCCAACAATGTACGCGACAAGGTTGAGTAACGTAATTGAGTAATTAATTGAATAAAATAAGGGAGCAGCTCTCTTAAAGTAATCAAGTAAAAGAGAATTTCGCCGATCCGAGATCGTCTTTGATGAATATCGTTAAATCAAGATTCGTTATACATTTATTTCGACAGACTTCTTCTAGCGATTGGATGCTACACGTGGGAGTGCGTGGTGCGATGTCCGGACAACCATCAGATCTTTTTGAAAGCTGGCGGCCTGTATTCGATTCTAGACATCATCGAGACCGCAACTTATCCAGTGAGATGCCTGTACCTTGGTGTGCTGACCGATATATGCGATTACACCTTCTGTGGAACATTTCTCTGCACATGGAGAGGCATCGATAAGAAGACGGGATTGATATCCCTGCTCGCATCGATCTGGCGACAAGAGGAGGACAGGCTCGGCATTAAAAGATCCGCCGATGGTTGCATAACAGGTACGATCGCTAAACTATAAACCACTAAAACCAGAGTTCTTCTTCAAGTATCGCCAATAGAGCTGCAAAAAAGAAATCTTGTGAAGAGCGGAAGATTCTTGGAAGCTCGATCCGTTTGAGGAATACAAATTCTCTTCTATGCTTTCCGAAACGTATTTAAGGTGCAGTGCAGACGAAAAGTGCTTCGATCGTCAGTAAAGCCTATCGCAATTTTAGATCTAGAACTGCCGCAAATGGGCAAGCAGCAATGGATTGCCACTTATACTTTGAAGCTCACGGCGGACGTCAGTCCCGCCATCGTCGACATGCTCGGCTCGACGCGATCAAAGATCTTTAGTATTCTGAAAATCATCGAGAGAGACGAAGACAGATATGAAATGGCTGCGAATCATTACAAGGTTCTGCTCAACGACCTACCGATCGAAGATTGCGTAAGTTGAATTATAAAAAATTGCGAGAATAACCGCCTCGCGATGACCATAAAGATAGCTCGCTAAGTTTGATGAAATAATAATAATAATTTCGGATTAAATCAGCTCTCCAAATAAATCAAACCACTTTTCTTTCTCTCTTTCCCTTTATTATTGCATCCATAAAGGAACGCTACAAATTGCGATAATTAAAATACGCCGAAATATTATCAGATAACGTTCTGCTGCGCCGATATGTATCTGCGGCTGAAGCTTGGCCAGATGTGGACAGAGTTGAGCAAGTATCTGATACAAGTCGGTATCGCGCCGTTGATCTCGGACGCGCAAGTGGTCTCTCACTTGGTGCACTGGCATCAGTCAAATGGCATATTCATCGAGGAGTGCCAGAAGAAGTTGGTCATGATCGCCAAACACGAGGAAGCATTCATGGAGATGGAACAATTGATAAAAATACGCGACTCCACGCTGGAGCCGACGTTGGAAGCGTTGAACGAGGTGGAGCACATCCGCCGTATCATGGACAGAAAGTACATGCTGCAGAAGAAGGCGTATCAGAGAGAGCAAGTGAACAAAGCTCTGTCCTTTCCGCCCGATGCCGATGCCGAGCGGTGCCACCGAACGTTCTCGGATAAAATGAATGTCACGGTAAGATACGCGGGTTTTTTATTTGATTTTTTTAATTTGTATTATGTATAGCGAAACAAAGAACTATGCAAAGGCATAATAATTGCCAACCGTAATGTTATTCAAGCGTATAATGTATAATTTTTATATACATATGTGTGTGTGTTTGCGATTTAGCGATGTTAATACATTATCCAGCATACGGGATGAAATTGAATTTCTATTCTCAAACTCTATTCTTAATCTTAAATTAATCTTTAATTTGTAATATATCAGAAGCGATGAGATTTTAGAATTTAATTTCATCTTTAGAACCGGTTCTTCTTTGTCAATGTTTAATCCCACGTGAAATTCTTTAAGATTCTATGACAAAATTTATAGAGAGAAAGAGAGAGAGAGAGAGAGAAGCGGCTATAAAAAAATTCAGAATATCTATGCTGAAGAAATTTTATTTTAAGGGAGAGATTAATGCTGCGTGCTTTTCGATGTTTAATTTCAAAGTTTAATCAATTTAATTCTGCTGCACTGAGAAAATTTTAAGCTCTTGTCTTAACTTTATCGCATTTCAGGTTGTTTTCGGGGAACATCAATCGATCGATAGCTCTCAAATGAAGAATTTTACTTGCTGTCTCATGGATTTACTCCCGGTATCACCAGTCTCGGATTCGCAGACAGAAATATTCCCTTTGCTTGATATTTTTAATACTGTTGATATTCCTCCTTACAGCAACTCACTTATAAATAAATACTTTATCGAAAATTTCAATCAATAGACCGTTTGCATTGTTAAACAAAATAAAATAGATTTTGCACAAAACACGAAACGATATTATCTTACTGAGATAGGAAAGCTGTCCTCTTTATCGGCACGCACCGATAGAACGTTACACATTATTTGACAATAATTAAATGCGAAATACAGACACGGTTTCGTATAATTGAGTTCTGAATATATAAGAATCCTATATATGAACAGGACGAAAAATTGCTCATCTCTCATTCACATTTTTTCATTTCTACATTATCGTGCGTTTTCCTGCACTGTTTCGTCTATTCGTTTTCACGCTAGCACAATTCTCCTATCTGTTGTTCTCCTTGCCGAAACAACGGAAATTTCCAAATGAAAATTGCTTCTTGGACCGCGCGTTCGGAAATGTCGTTTTGATTTTCGCGCGCCGACGCGCGCGAGCAGCCGCACGCGCGCGGTTGGCTCGCGCTTAATTTGCGACCGCGAAACGGTCGTTTAGCCGATCATCTGGCGAGTCGCGGTAGGTGTTAGCTAGATGACGATCTAGATAACCCCTGCGGGAGCGCTCCGGCTGGTGGGCTGCGAGCGACTGGCGATCGCGGCAAGAGGCTAGTGAGAGCGAGCATGCCGTTCGCATCGCAAGCGAGTGTTCTCGTAGTCGCTGTGCTGCGCCTAATGGTACCAGTTTAAAGCGAGCGCGTTCCAGGACTAACTTCACGCCGGACGGACTGTCGACTGTTCCGCTCGCACGTTCGCTCGCGCGTTCGCTCGTTAGTCGCCGCGTCAGTGTGTCGCGCACACCGTCGCGGGTCGTAGCTGCGTTTCTTCGCGAGTTGGCCGGACCGTTCTTTTTGTGGAGCCACGTTCCGCGTTCCGCGAGAGCACACGCGAACACGCTTCGCACTCGCGCGAGTGCAGCGGAACTCGAGAAGGGCGAGATTCCCTCGTCCGCAGGGCAGCACTCCGCCGTCATTTACGAAGCGGCCCTCGCTCGGGCCCTCCCCCTCCCTCTTTTCCCTTCTCTTTCCCCCTTCCTTTCTTCAGCCCGACATTCCCTTCGCCACCCGCGCCTTTGTCCGTCTCGGTCCTTTGCTCCCGTCCCGTCCCCCTCCTGCCCGCCGCCGCCGCCGCCGCCCCTCCCCTCCCCTCATCCATCGGCGTCGTCATCGCTGCTTCTCCGTCCTGCTCCGCTCGCGCGCGCGCGCGAGCGTAGTTTCGCGGGAAGCCCTGCTCTCGCTCTGAACGGAAGGACCAAGCGGAAGAGGGCCCCCTTCAAAAGTGCTCGTGCTCGTAAACTCGCACAGCCATGGCGCGCGAGTGGTGCTCCCTTAACGGTGGTACGAACGGACGGCGAAGGCCGACGCGGATCCCGCTGCAGCTCGTCGTCCTGTGCATGTTCTTGATGTTCGGTTCCCTGGCGGCCGCCGAGGACGGTGAGTCTACGCGCGCGCGCTGTTTTATACATGCATGCATGTGCGCGTGCCGAGGCGCGCACAGCCACCTTTCGATAACCTGTTGCGTATCATGCGAAGGATTCTTTCCGCGCTCGCGCACGCGCGCGCGGAGCGGCGAGGCTAGGTTTCGCGTCCCGGGACAAAGTCCTTTTAAGCGGATGACATTTAAGATTCAACGTCGAGTAGAGGGGGGAGGGAGGAGTGGGGGAGGGACGAGAGGAAAGATCGGCCTGCAAGAATATTCCAAACGGAAATACTCGATATATATATATATATGTGTGTGTGTGTGTGTGTGTGTGTGTGCGTGTGTGTGCGTGTGTGCGTGTGTGCGTGGTTGCAGAAAGAGGAAAGGCGAGCCGCGAGAAAGGAGGAAAAAGGAGATTCGGTTGCCAGCCGGAGTCTCTCTCTCTCTCTCTCTCTCTCTCTCTCTCTCTCTTTTTCTCTCTCTATCTTTTTTCTGATTGTAGAGTTATCCCGCGAGGCGCAGGGTCGCGGAGAAATTCGCTCAGGTTTCTTTCTCGTGACGTAAAATCCCGACGCAGCTGATACTCGTCTCCTATTCTTAATATACACGTCCGACAGTTCAGAAATAGTCTCCCCGTGCTGCATCAACGCCCGATGCAACGGGACCAGGATCGCGCACGGCTTCTCTGGAATAAGGTCACGCTCGCTCGCTCGCTCACGAGCAAAGACTTACGAGCAATCGCACGTATATTGAGTGGGCAAGGATAAGACGTGAGCGCCGGCGAGTATGGAGTACCTCTAGTGATATTCTTGGAGGAGCAGGAAGAAGTAACCAGAAGGGGAACCCCCTTTGGGCTCACTCTGAAATGCGTCGAGCAACGGATCGACGCGCGAAGCGCGAGCGCGGGGAATTTGAAATCAGGCCGGTTTGACGTCATCTCGCCAGGCGCCAATTTCCGTTGGCGAGTTCTCTGGATGCTCGGAGCAGCACCCTCGAGGAGAATGCCCCTCCACGCGCCCTATCGTCTCGTTTAATCGCGCCCCCCCGAGCCACCTTTGATCCGCCGACGAGCTGCTCTCAGCGAAATCACGCCGCGCGACGCCCCGATCATTTCGTCACCGTCGCGACGCGCCGAAGCGGAGAATGCGCGCTTCGACGAGCGATATTTTCTCTCTGCCGAGTTCCCCGTTTAATCTCATCCGCGATAAGATTACCGTCGTAAATTTTCTCGGTATCGGGAAAGAAGGCGGATTTTCACGCGCCCGGCATGCCGTTCCTTCATTCGCTCGTGATTTTTCCTGATTCTCTGCTTTGTATGCGTGCACGTGTAACGGTGCATGCATGAATTCGCGAGTGACAGCTCCGCGGGTTATCTGAGGGGTCACCTCTTCCCCCTCTCCCTCCTGATCCTTCTCTCCCACCTTGACGCGCTGACGTACGCGATTTCGCGAAGCGGGAACGTTGCTATTCGCCAGTGGAGGGGCACGGGATTCTGAAGGAGGGAGGGGACGGCGACATCGTTTGGTCTGCATGTTTTATTTGCGTTTCCGTCTCGCAAGAAAAAAAATTGCAGCGGGGATCGCGTCGTCGGAGTGTCGTCGTTGGAATCTGAAAAATTATTCCGATCGCCGCTATTATTATTACAAGTATTATTGGAATCGGAACGATCGCGCGATCGAACACGCGATTCTCGATATCGATCGGATCGGAATTGCACCACGTGACTTCGTACCGATAATTCCACGCCGAATAGCGCGAATTCGAATCTCGCGCGCCGGACGAAACGTTCAGAGTTCGCGACGGGTTTGATGATCGAATCTTTTGTGATTCGAGAGTTCCTCTCGATCGATTAGCAGCCGGGTCGCGGCCTTCGTAGGGGATTAAGCGGGATCCTAATTGCTTTCGATTTCCATTGTTGGATTCCAGCGTGTTTAATTCGCGGTATCCGCGCACTGCGTTCCACGGATATTTTTATATCACCGACACACATCTCGGGCCGACAAAGACGAGTTATTTAACATCCGGATGCCGGGGCAAAAGTTCCACGAGTTCCCTTTCCCCCTTTCTCCCCCGCGCCGCTTCGCGGATTGCAGTTGATATTTGTTCACAAATTCGAATTCGGAATTCGCGAACGGGAATTCGCTCGATGACTTTGCAAGGAACAGCGCGTAGCTTCGCGATATCAATCACCCTGAAGAAACGTGTCTCCGTTGGCTCGCTTATCGCGGCCGTCATCGAATTGCTTCAATAGTCGATTAGTCGATAATTAGCAGATTTCATAGGTCGCACGTCGTTGCGTGGAACTTCCGTTGTTGCAGATAAACCATCGTTGGGAATCCGCGTCGTTTGTCCGGAACGGGACCCCTAATTTCGTAATACATCATTCATCCGGGCAATTGTGTACAGTCGAAGCATCTCACGATCGATAACGGAGAAACATTCTGCAGCGCGCAAATAGCGCGCCGATGTTTTCCCGAGCGCGCGGCTTGTAACAAGCCGCATCCATAATGCAACAACGCTCGCTCGGTGTGTTCGTGCGTTTTGCGGAAATCGATGGATTAGCCGCGTAACGCGTCGCATCGCGTCGTCCATGCTCGCACCGGCCGCTATTACGTCGAGTAAAGTTACCCGAGCGCCGTAGCAGGGCTGTACCGAGTCCTGGGGCAGGGGCGGGAGCGAGGGGGCGCGGCTGGATCCGCGCCAAATGTGGGATATCCGCGCGCGGAGCGCGGCGCGAAATCCCAAAGAACGGAAACACGCGCGTCCCGCGAGCCGCTCGACAATTCGACAATTCGACAAGCCATCGGAATCGTAGGATCGAGGAATCGAATGTGCAGATATCGAGCTAGCGAGATGCATGTTGCTGCGGAACGCGAGAAGCCGACCTTGCCGCGATCTTTCATGCAGAAGATGCGGTCTCAGCTGTTCGCTTTATCTTTACGCTTTATTATGCCGCGACGCTGCAACGTATCCGATTATCGCAATCACCGCGACGAGTCTCGGATCTGAATACGCGAGCTTGGATCTCACGACCCGCCGACAACGATCAATGCTAATTTAATCTCCAGCAATACGTATCGACGTATCGGATTAATCGCGAATTTCGGATTCATCGATTCACCGGAAACGCTTATTCGTCTGACCTCGTCAGACCGGGTCAAAGGTGGCTTCGATCTGTGCCAATCGATTCTGTCCGATCGATCGATCGATCGTTGATCGATCATTAATTCCGGATGCGTTTTCTGCGGCATCGAAATTCGCGCTTCGCCGATGCCTCCGGCGATATGTGTGCCTGTAATTAATCTGCTTTCCTAATTGGGATTGTTTGGCGAACAATTTCCTTTCCGGTTTTTAGTTTTCTCGAACTGCTTGCTCAGAGTCTCGTTGCTGTCTGGAATGTTATTATTCTGAAATAATTTCGGATAACGGATCGTCGTCGACGTTGCTTCGAGATTCGATAGTTTGACAGTGATCCTATGATTCGGCGGGAATCGAGAGATCGATCGAGAAATCAATTACCTGGAATAGCGTTCTTTTCATTCAGCGGCTCCTTTTTCCGTGTCCTTGTGTCAAAAGTGCAGTCGAAGGTGATACGAAGTGATCCACAAAAGGTATAAATAAAATTTCAGCTTCGAATTCAGAGCAAAACAGAAAAACGAATTGTATCGAAGGCCCGAGGCATCGGCGAGATCTTAGAACAATGAATTCTAGAAATACCCGCAAGGAAGAACAATTAGAACGCTGCGTATTGCGTCTCTGTCATAAAAGAAGCAGATTGGCTGTCCATCGACAAGCCAGAGGAATATAAGAAAGACAATAACATAAATGTTTAAAGTTGCCCGAAAAACAGCCCTGCAGCTTTGCTGCAGCTTTGTTGCGTTCCGGATATCGCACGCGGAAAGCGCAATGACATCAAAACCTTATTTGCTAGAAACACAATATTTTTCACTGCTACCACCCGTGTGCGTGTCGTTGTTGCAATTACGTGCGAAACATTGTTACGTGTTACTCCCACAAAAATCCCGATCGACAGAAGAAAGGCGACAGCCAATCGCGGGTGACGCGGCACCTGCGGAAACGCAGCTGTCATCCGGATATGCGTGACACGCCGATCAACGTGTTAATTCGCCTGACGTCAATCTCGATCTCTCGCTCGCTCGTTTGCGACCCCGTCGAATGCGCGGCAGGGTATCTCGTCGTCCTAAAAAATAATCGCGTGCACGCCGGGATGCGGCGTTCGTAAAGGGTCGCCGCCTGCTCGACGAGCGAGCGAAATCAGATCCGCGCGTAATTCCGCCGCGGCGAGCGCGGCGACTACTTTGGACTTTCCGCGCTTCTGAAACCAGGGACCACTCCCCCCCGTCCCTCCTCCCGGGCTGGGGATGGGCCGGTGAATTATGCGAGAGAGCCGCGTTAACGGCGAGCGGGGTGGGTTTTCCGTTAATCGCAGTTAATCAAAGATCCGGCCGCGCGCCTAATTTGTCTCCTTGGATGAAGTCCGGTTCGCATTCGCGCGCGTTCGCATCGATTGTTCGTCACATTTCCGCCGCTTGCGGAACTTTAATCCCTCCCCCCCCCTCTCTCTCTCTCTCTCTCTCTCTTCGTCCGAGGTACCTCCGCGCGAATGAAGGCGCGCGTTTTTCCGCCTCGCGTCAGCCGATTTTTCCTCCGCGGCCGGGCGAGATATCGAGAGCTCGCATCGGCTGAAATAATCGATCGGCGCGCGGAGGCGGGAATGTGAAATTCGCGACGGACTTTCGCGGCGCGGAAACGCTAGAAATCCTCGTCCTCGTAACACTTCAAGATCTCTCGCATGCACAATCGCCGCATGCGTCTTCCAGCGTCTTCGACACGTTCGCCCTGCGTTTCCACCCTTCGACGGCAGAGGGAGGGAGAGGAAAATGCGATTACGAAAGCTCAGGCCGCGGTCATTTGGTCCAGCGACACGTTGCTGGTTTCCGCTTTGCGCTTGCGCATTAAGCGCACATCAATCGTGCCCATCTTTGCTGAATTCCTTCAGGTTTCTTTTGACCTCGACTGCTCGCCAATCATGGCTGCCTTTTTGTAATTTATTATGCGCATAAATTGTTGAGACATTATTCCTAGTCGCGATACGCCGCTGATCAAAGTGCGGGATACATAAGAAGTTGCGTTCTTGATCTATATCCCGTTGTAAAGGTCGCGGATAACGCAAGAAACGGCAGACTTGAGACTTGAGAGTCGCAAGATCGAACAACTACCGAGGCAACTCGCTAACTCTGTAATCGAAGCGGGAAGCCAACTCGAAGCGTGAAACGTTTCCAAAGACGCAAGAATGTAAGAACGCAAGAACGCGCATTGCGTGCCGCGGATCGCGCGATAAAGATTTCCCACAAAGCTAGGAATAAAATTCCTAGGGACCGATCTGATGCGAGGATCGAGGGATCCTGAAATCATGTCATCAGCGATCTTTCGGACGACGGACTCTTGAGATTCCGCGGATGATTGTGACTTTCAGCCAATCCGGTGCGTTTTCCGCGCCAGCGGACGTCTCCAGCCTGGAATTCCGTCGACATCGCCGCGCGCACGTATAAGAAACGTGTTTACTGTTAACGCTGAGCGATGTTGTGTCACTTTCGCCGTCGGCGACGAGGAAAGTTCCCAGCGTTCCTCATCGATCCGTTTCTCATATCGCAGCTTATAAATACGCATTTTTCCGTGCCGCGGTCGGCCACGGCGGGCAGCGGGGAGCGGGCGAGCGAGCTCGTGTCCGCATCGCCATACCTTCGTCAGCGACTCATCCATGAGTCACGGCTTTTGTCATATTTCCATCGACGTAGAAAGTTCAACGCACTCTCCTCGGTGAGCTCGCCGTTACACCTTTCGTTACAGCCGGCGTCGCTTCGCTCGGATCGCTCTATTTTCGCTGACGCGGCGCGTTCCGCTGGACTTACACTCGGACTGACCTCGTTCGCTGCTCGAGGAAGAAGCGAGCGTGAACCGGAGGAGTCAGTGTCCCCATCGATGGGATCGATGATCGAGGACGCTGGGGATCGTCGTGATCGCGATCCGTGGAAAGCGTGGGGGTGCGGGAGGGGAGGAAACGGGATGGGAACTCGCGGGTGGAACTCGTGGAGCTGCATGGGAATATGCTTCGCAAAGCGCTCCGCTGATGGGAGTATTTTTATGCTGCTAATTATGTAGAAGCTTCATCACGGCTGCTGGCACTGCGTAAAATTACTATCGCCGATATCGTGCGGCGGATATATTTATAGCAGCTGGTTGTTTAGAGGAACAATTTTGTCTGACCATTTCATCGTTCATTGATGCGGAGAGTCCTGATTATCTCCACGATCGGGCTGAAGACGCGCTCTTATGTTAGATAGAGGCTTACGGTCGTACTTGCACGATATTACGCTCGTTATATCATATTAATTGTATTAATTTTGTTTTCTTCATCTGCGAGCGGCGAGCGCGTCGTCGCTCTTCGTTTCTCTTTTCTCGAGCAGCCTAATCGCGCGCGTTCAATTCGGCGCTTACGCGATAATCTGCGAGGCAACGCCAAACGAGCACGTAATTCCGAGTCACGTTCATTCTGCATCGGAATTGATAGAGCAGGGATTGATAGCAACATCGTGCGCGCATCCTGCGCACGGACAAGATTAGACGCTTCCATTATAGCGAGTCCACAACTCATGAAAGCATGACGCACCTTCTATCTCGACTCTGTGCCTATTTCTTTTTCACTCTCTTCTACGTTCCTTCCTACGTAACGATACGTGATAATAAACTGAACATCCCGGAAGAATCGTATCCACTGAGAGATCCGCGTGCGAAGGCAAGGCCGCCCGCGTTTGCAGACGCTTCTTTCTTGCTTCCCTGGTCGCAAACCGCGAATTAAAGCCGCGGTTTTCGTATCCTCAGGGCGAAATCGGTGACCGAGTCGAGCCGCGCACGCAACGCGCGCGATCTCCGCCGCGTTTTGTTCAAAGCAAAAAAAAAAAAAAAAAAAAAAGAAACGACGAGTCTCGCGGCTCTCCGTGTCTTTCGTTATTTTTTAACGGTAACGATGAGCACCCGGCACACCATAAGCTTTCGTTAAGACGGCAGCGCGCGTCGCGAGAATCGATCGATCTATCGACCAATCGCATGTGGTTATCGCTCGGCCGATGTCGCTCAAGTCGTAATCGGGACACCGGAAGTCGCTGCGTTGGGACATTTTCGGGACGTGTCGGCGCGTCTATATTTACGCCGAATGGCCGGCGAGCTGCAGCCGTTGCAGCGTGAATACTCGCCCTCGCTTCCTCGAAAGAGAGAGAGAGAGAGAGAGAGAGAGAGAGAGAGAGAGAGAGAGAGAGAGAGAGAGAGAGAGAGA